>CM042881.1:6447081-6836317 GCA_023653495.1 Melastoma candidum | reverse complement strand
AGACCTGTGACAACTACCCTATGGCCATATCATCATGAAGCTCCTGCAGACTTACTCTTGTGATATAACTCCCAAGAGTAATCAGGACACCATCCATGTCGAGCCTTTTGACGGTACGACACTTGATCATATGGGGTTTGTTTTTACAGGGTCAGAATGGGTTCCAAAGAGGAGCAAGGAGGAACCATCCTCCAAAAAGAAAAGAGTTGCTGCACCTTCCAAGCGTAAGACTCAGGCTGACACCAGCAAGCAGAAGAAGATTGATACCAAACAGAAGCGTACTTCTGAGGCATCCACTTCTGCTAATCCGAAAGAGTCACGCAAATTGGATAAGTGCATTGCTTAGCAAAAGGAGATTAAGACCCTGATTACAAAGCAGCTTGTAGATCTTGCTGATCTCGCGACATATATCAAGGGCAAGGATGATGCATCCTCCTCTCCTTCTGCAGAAAAAAGTGACTGACCAGTCCTCTCAGAATCCGGCTTCTGAAAACTGATAAACTCTGAATCTGTTGCTTTAAAACTCACTCTTTTGAATTTCCTGCATGTGGTTTGAAACTTGTTTCATGACATGTCTTTTTGATATATGACTTATTTGATGATGCAAAAAGGGGGAGAAGTAGCTAGCTCCCTGGAGAATTTTTTAGTTTTTAGGACATGTGAATTTTTAGTTTTTAGGACAGGTGAATTTTATTTTTTAGGACAGGTGTTCTGTGAGACTTAGGAACAGTCTCTGCATTTTTCTTTGTGTTCTGTGTTTCTTTGTTTGTAGGTCATGAAGACGCTGAGGAGATTTCCTCAGTGTAATGCAGGTCTCAGCAGAATTATTTTCTGTTTTGAGAAATTCCTCGCCAGAATGATGCTTCTGGTTGAGATCAACTTGGGTTTGAGCAGAACTGCTTAAACTCAGGGGGAGTCAGAGAACTTTCTCTGCTTATACTCTGGTCAGAGTATCACTTCTCTGTTACGTTCTGAGCTCTGATTAAAAAGGGTCATCTTAGAACTACTTACCTGTTCAGGGGGAGCTATGACAGAATAGTACTTCTGTCCACAATGCATGATATTGCAATCATGAGCACTGATTTGATCAAATCATATAAATGCTCTAATCGATTTGGTTAATGAACATTAACTAATCTCGATCACTGATCTGAGCAAGCAATAATTTCGATCGAAATTAATCTGCTTAGATTCAGGGGGAGTTACTACAGAAAGTAGCTTCTGTATCAACCATCTCGCAATAAGGAAATCTGTAAGACCATTAAAACTCTTTAATCATTACTCTCCAGATGAGCATGGTTTTGACATCATCAAAAAGGGGGAGATTGTTGATATAATCTAGTTTTGATGATGACAAGGTTATGTATTGCTAATGTGTTATTTAAGTGTACAGAAGAACAGGTCTTCGGGTGTAGAAGCTGGTCTCTATCATTCGTGCAATACATAAAAGAGTTATGTGGAGTACTTCAACAGGGGAAACGATCTAGCCATCAGAAATGGAGTTCTGAGGATAAGATCTACTATCGAATCCACTATCTCTATTATAGAGATGAGCATCTGTGTCACAGTTGCTATAACTCTCCTTGCTGGAGTACTTGCTATGGTTTATAGAATGGTATTTCTGTGAGTGACGATTTCCTTCTTGGAGATTGTCCTATATGCGAGCACGTGAGATATTTATCTCACACAGGATCACGTCTAGGTTCATCTTTGGACCTTAAGTTATTTGGAAATATTTATTTCCTTAACTAACGTGATCTTATGTTTACGTAATTTGGCAATGACCTTATCAGGTTAAGATCTCCCTATATGGTGAGAATAATTCTACGAAGGGAATGTTTTCATATTATGGAAACTTATAATCCCAATGCCAAATTCGTATGAGAAAGAGTGCTGGTTCTACTGTCGCAGCAAACAGCTTCTGAGCAGAAGTCGTTATCTCTTATTGAGCGATCACTTTGTTTTATTATTATCTAACGTAACTAAGGGTAATGCTTTATGCTTTTGGAAGTTTTCCCACAGGATTAAATCATGGAGAATATGGCAAGTGAATCAACTAGCCATTGGGATTGATTGGGAAACTTCGTTCTACGGACAAGCTTAAATGCAAGTGTGAAGCAACGATTCCAAGTGGCCGTTCTACAAAAAAGCTTACTAGAATCCTTGTGCCTTCACCGTTGCAAAAAGCTGAGAGCGTCCGTCGTGCATTCATCGAGCCGATCACCGCTGACAGAGAGCGTCTTCTGTAACTGCAGAGAGTTTGTGCTGTAGTTGCTAATCTTGTCTTGTGCAGGTTGTTAGTCACACAGGTTGTGTGCAAGGGCAGGTGGTAGCCGTCAAGCCACGTTTGGGCAGGTGGTAGCCGTTAAGCCTCGTTGGGCAGGAGGTAGCCGTTAAGCCTCGTTGGGCAGGTGGTAGCCGTCAAGCCACGTTGGGCTCAGTGAGGAGCCGGAGTCAGACACGTTACGTGCGGGTTGTGTTAGACACGTGATAACGTGCAATTTGTTAGTCACATTTCTGGCAGAAGTGTGCATCTGTAAAATCCCACATTCCAATCATAGTGAATACGTCCTGCTTGGGTGAGAGCTGGGAGAGTGGACGTAGGCATTGTTTGCCGAACCACTATAAATCTTTGTGTCTTACACAAAAGATAACTTGTCTCAGAACTGGGAATCTGTTTATCAGATCCAACCTCTGTGACCTAACAGAACCACGCTTCTGTGAGCGAAAAAGTGTCATAACTCTTACGACACTAATTCAACCCCCCTTCTTAGTGCAATCCTATACCAACAGAAATTCTCCGGGAGACGTCAAAAGACGGTAATGGACTTGGCTGCTATGCCAGAGTTACTGTCGGAGGAGGAATGCAGCAGCGGAGCCAGAGGGTTTTCAGCCTCAACCGGAGGAATTAAGAATCTGGCCCTTAGATCAAAGGGAGCTGGGCATCTTTAGCGAATGATTCCAAACTTGGCCCTGCCGCGGTTGGAGACGATTCCATCATTCCTGACAGTGCTACTGCCATGAAGAAGTCCTAAAGCACCTCGAGTTTGCAAGAACAGGGAAGTTGTAATAGTTAGCCGATTATCTATCTGGAACCCGAAGCCCGATTTACAAGCCCTCTCAACTTCAGCAATAGGCCGGGCCATCTTTGACGGCTTGCCTAAACCTGGCAAAAGAACAAAGCTGCACCGCACTGGATTAGCTGCTCATTTCGAGGTACATATAAAAAGTTTGCTTACTCTTGATTTATTCTTGTGGAATATAAGCCTTCAAACAAAGAAAACACAACTAGAAACGAGGCTAATTCAATGGATGACGGAACATTTTTGCAAAATTGTGCGGAGTCCCGCGGCAACTTTACAAGGACGTGGGTGAAAGCCTGAGATCCGTAAATTGTACTAAAAAATTTTAGGTTAACCAATTTATTTCGTAAAATATTTTATCACTTAACGTAAAAATCCTTCAATGGAAATGACGTATAAACATTGATTAGAGATAAGTAGTTGGAGGATTATACGGAAATACTATTGGTTTAAAAAAAATTCTCAAATATGATCAAAGTTTCAAAAATTACTTATAACTGCCGTTGTGACGGGTTTTCAAAAAAGACGACTTTTGAAAATCCATCTATTATATTCTTTTATCAAAGACGAGTTTTCAAAACTCGTTTTATTCACCCAACATAACGACGAATTTTGAAAACCCATCTTTGATGAAAAGAATGAGTCGCACGAGACATTTTGAACAATTAAGCAACAAAAATTCAAATTACTTAGCTAGTGAAAATGCTTCCTTAACCTACGAGAGGGACTAGTTTCAAAGACCCGTCTCCTCCTCCTTTACAAATTGAGTGACAGGAATCCGTCGTGCTATAAAGTCGTAAATTTACAAATTGTATTTAAGAAATTTTTTTAAAAACTAACTATATTTCCGTATCAAACTCGAATCTTTCGGACGATTTTTAAAGTATGTATTATTGGGATAACTCATGATCATCCAATCACGTAACTGCTATGGTTTCAAGTGTATAAGTTTATTTAAAAGAAACCCGGAGTTTGATAGTAGGAAGGGATATAATAAGAGATTTTCTGGGGGTGTATTTTTTAGCTACGCAGGCATCCACGAGAGAAAGCAAAAGTAGACATAATGTTAAAGACACAATGCCAATATACTCATTTGCAACAATGGACGATGATACATAGTACATAAATATTTACTTCGACTCTTTCAAGCAAAAGGGCAATATCACTCCTTCCCAGCGAAATTCTCCGTTGTTGCACGTCTTGAAGTCATAAAAGTTTGGTAAAATATTAATTTATGACCTCAATTTTAAACCAACTTTTTATTTTGTCATTAATTTATCGTTAATTTGATTAATTATATAATTTTGTCACAAAATTTTATTTCAATTTTAATTTTGGTCAATCTTGAATTTGATTGAAACTCCACTATTATAAAACACAAGTCAGACTATATTAAGACGGAAGAAATTCACAACTGGCTAATATGAAAACGAAAGTTGATTACAAAATTATATAACAAATCAAAAAAAAATAACAAAACAGAAAATTAGCTCAAAGTTGAAACCATAAACATATATTTCGCCTAAAAGTTTTGCATTTACAAGTAGTAGGGAAATTTGCTCTAGAGAGACACGATGGAAGTAAGAACTCGGCCCAATTCAGACTTGAAAGACCATTAAAACAAAATTTAGAAAACCAACCATCCCACATTCCCTTCTTTCTTTATGCATCTGCTTGTATTGCTAGTTCCTGAACGAATGTTCCTGCTTTGAGCTAATAGAATGCCCTCTCAAAGGCTTCCGCCCAGTGATGCGTTTGATAAAGCCTTTGATCCAACATCCCTCTCCATTCCTAACGAGTTCACCTAAGCCATCCATTAACAGTTAACTCGAGCCACCCGTGGCTGTATCGGTATCAAGGGTGAAAGGCATCCATGTAGTTGGACGTGGGGCGGCTTGCATGCATTTTGCTGGTTCAGCTTTCCCCTGTGGTGGTTGGAGCCACATTTCTAATTAGAGTAATAAAATGCTTATCCCTTGTACGCAGACTTATTTCCCTAAAGGAGAAAACTCAAGAATATGAATTAAATACTTACCCATTGTCCTGTCTTCTTATACATTTCCTTCATTATCCATATTGAGCAACCAAACCAAGGAAATGGCCCTCTGAGTAAAGCAGCGCCCAGTTCATTCATCATCCCAGTTGCCGAAACCAAACAACTTCACGTAACAAAATGCAGAGGACAATACCTGACCATCATAGAACTCAACATCAAGGAACGAGAACATCACCCTCAGCCCATTATTCAAATTGGTTCTATCTCAGTGCTTGACAAGAAGAACTGAAAAATAAAATGACAGGGGTGGGGGAGATATGCGACAAGGAAGTTGTATCACTGTCCCGTGAAAGCAGACAATTTTCTCACACATTCCTAGATTGGCCACCAAAAAAAGGCGTGAAGAAACATCTGGCCTACTTGAAAAAACCACCATTATCTAGAGAGATGTAAAAGCCCTCACCCTTCAGCATTCCTAACTCCTGAACAACGAGCCTCGAAATAAAAATAAGAACCCACAAAATGCAGCACTACCTGAAACAGACGCGATAACTCAAGGATCAACGGTAGCTCATAAATCAACAGGATGCGAAAGCAGTCTTCCCAAATGTGTCCGGAAGAACCCTACACAACACTTCCAGTAAAATGATAACCGATCCTTCCATCACACTGCCGAGCAACTTTCAGATTCCAAATAAGGCATCCTTAACCAAGCAAAGAGAAACCCTGGTAACACAATTTGGACTCAAGAAATCATAAAACTATAATAGAATCATCATTTCGGTCTTCATGACATAATGGAATTCGGAATACAAATAGAAACTTACAAGCACATCAAGGTAACATTACAAGCACTGAAAACACAAACATACAAATCCAGGCACGACTAACTATTCACACACTTAAACCAAACTGGAAAACTTGGAAAACATGACAGAAACCAGATATTTATTTAACTCCAAGTAAAGAGGTGTAGTGATGCAGTAATTATACCAAAAAGACTACAAAGAGGGTTTCTAGATCATGGGCGCCAGGTGCGCAGATCAGGTTATCGAGATATAATGCTATCATCTTTACAAAGGTATATGAGCTACCTGAAGGTAATGAAGAGCCGTTGGAATAATGAACCAAGTAACCATTACACTATAACTTCCCAAGGGAATGCCACACCAAGACCAAAGGAGTTGTGGACTTCATTAATCATCTAACCATCCTGATTCATCAGTTTTTCATTCCATCAATGGCAACTCCCTCTGTTCATCGCAACAAATTGTCTCACTCTATCAGGAGGTAGCAAAAGAGTTGTCAAAAGAGTATCAGGGAGCCGACACATTTTAAGCTGGCCTTACTTGGTGTGATCTCGGGGCATACAGCATATCACATGACCGAGACGGTTGATTTGGAAGACAGGTATTTAAAAATGTTCCTGTCGGCCCATAATTCTCTGCCTGTTATTAATCCGAGAAGGTTCCTCAGAAACCTACCCAACAGGAGCCAAAAATCGTGATTGCTGTGTAACCAACATCTTGGTTCCAGCATCTGCTGGAAGGCCACCATGAGTATACAGACTCATTTTGCCTGCTTGGTTTCCCTGAGGGAAAAGAAAAGATATTACACCTGATTGTACTTTCTTTTGGTCAATTGTACTGTTCAAAACTCTGCTAAAGGATAGCCAGCAACATGTATGACAAGTTTTTTGGCAACCAAAATGCATGACACTACCACATTATATATGACTAATTGAAATATCATGATCAAGGACTTAGTATTACAAAATCTGAATTCTGGCGAGGAAAATGTTGCTGATATACCATTGAATGCTTGAGATTCCACTGTTCATTGAAGTGGCGTCAACGACTGATGAGGCAACGGCCTTGAGCACCCAATGTATGCGTAAGTACTCCTGAAGTTGGTTCTGAAGGAAGAGGTGGCTGTGCAGGTGGAGCTGATAGGGGAAATGGTGGTGGTGAATATGGCAAAGCAGGGGATGGAGGAGGAGAATCAGGAGGCAAGGGAGGGAAATTCTCCAGAAAAGATGGTGAGACTGCTGAGAGAGTGGAAACCCCAGGTGCCACTCCATAGGCTGACTCCATCCTTGAGACCTCGAGTTTCTTTGATTCCAAACCACTATTACTCCTTACGAGATATTTTTCATCCTTTGACTGCCCAGAAGCATCTTCCTTGTTGAAGCCTTGATTCACATCCTCCAGAACACAATGGTACCAGTCACTTGGTGTCACATCATATATTCCCATATCTCCGGAAGCAGGGGTTGACTGAACCGGGGATGCCCTAGGTGAACCTTTCCCATGATGGGTTCTGAGGTTTTCATGGTCCTCTTCTTCCTCTTCCTCCTCAAAAGCATGTGATGTTCGTAAACCAGACAACTGAAATGTAGCATTGCTGTTGTAACAAAAAAGAAAGACAAACCACCAAAAGGGTCATTCAAGACAGAAACATGACTAAATCAACATCACTAAATGCATTTCTAGGAAAAGGGCCTAGGCATAAATAACGAGGCTTTATAACTCATATGTACAAGGGAACCAGTATTTTTTAAACCAAACAATTAATTGTCATTCAGTAAGTGATCATGGAAAGCATCAAAGCATCAAATAAGCAACAGATAGTCAAGTTTCCAATCAAATAGCATCTCAGAACAAACATGCAACCCCACTACGTAAAGATCAAGGGTCCCAAGAAAAGGGAAGCAACAGAAGAGTATCTTATGAACATCATGGTAAGCGGCACCAGAACAGGAAATAAATGCATGGACACAGTACCACAAAAACCAGCACTACTAGGAGGAGGGGAAGATACCTTATATCCTATCCAAACTACAAGTCAGTTGACAAGTTGACCAGTGTCCCTTTTTGAAATAAGGGAATTCCTTTGTTTGCAAAAAAAGGAGGTATAGAAAGGCAGTACACAAAGTTTTAACGGACTAGCGACCTTTGCAGACCGGGGCACCAAGAAGTGAAGCAACAGAAGAATATTTTATGGACATCATGGTAGGCGGCATCATACCGAGAAATAAATGAATGGACACAGTACCACAAAAATCAGCACTGCTAAGAGGGGGAGATACTATTCAAACTACAAGTCAATTGAAAAAGTTGACAGGTGTCCCTTTTTGAAATAAGGGAATTCCTTTGTTTGGAAAAAAATGTCTAGAAAAGAAGTACACAAAAAGTTTTTAACAGACTAGCAACCTTTGCAGATACAACTCAGAGGTTAACTCAAAGCCCAACCTAGGAAGATTTCTGAAACAAAGGAATGAACTTATCTAACCTAATCTAATAGCAAGAAATGTCACTCTCTAAAGCTAGATACATAATCACTTTCTCTCACAAAACCATAAAGAGAGAAGAGATTGAAACCACAAACCTTCCATACTCATCAACTAGCACACCTTCCATTTCTCTAAGAGGGTCATCAACAGCTCGTTGAACACGAGAAGGACGACGTGGGTTGGTTGTACTGTTTTTTGAAGTTCCAACATCATCCATGCAGCTCATAATAAAAGATTTGGGAAAAATTTTCCTTTCGAGCCATAATCGTAGAACCTAATAGAAAGGATAATTAGATTAGGCAAAAGTACAAAGGAATGAAATCCTAAAACTAGAGGCTGCAACATGTACCTTGAGACACTGGCGACGATTTTCAGCTCCTCCAGAATTGGTAGGGGCGGCAGCACTAAGAAGGCGTGGCAAAGCTGCTTGAACAGTTGGAATGTATGATGCCCCGGCTATACCTATAAAATTACAAAAACAGCAGTTGTAAAAATAGAGAAAATCAGTAATGCCTATGCTTTTCAACAGCAGCTTCATACACTTAAGTAGTCTACAAGTAAATTAACAAAGGTTAAAAAGATGGAATGGTAAACCGATTGCAGTAAATTCTTATTGCCTTCTCTGTGACCTAGAAAAGGTCATAGATACTAAATTAACATAATTTCCATTGTAATGGTGTAAGATAGAAACACTGGATAATAAAATAACCCATTTTGTTCCCAAAATAAAAGGATAAATTCTCTTTTGTAGGTGAAATACTTCAGGAGCATCTCGTTCCCCATAAATAATTATAATGCATGTTATCAGGTTTTTCAACTGAACCAGTAAAAATGTAATATTATCTCAGACATCTCCCTTGACTAAATAGAGAAAAAACATGTAGAGGAAAAAAGTCATCGTAATAACTTCCAGATATAAACTATGCATTTGAACCTATCAAAATAGTTTTACCCTTATGACTATGTGAGCGCTGAGTGATTGAATCAACGAGAAAGAACAAGTCCACCTTCCGATGTAAGCTTGGCTCGCTCTCAAGTTTACGAATTAGGAGCTCTACTACCTGCAAACACAGAGAACTTTCAATGCTAACCACACCATAACACACAAAGAAATTACTGCCAAAATTCAGCATAACACTAATTTCCATCACTCTTTTAGCTGACCACAGAATTATAACCAAACTGTTCTTAAAATATTTTCTTTTCTAAATGGGCCAGATGGTTCTTTTTATGACTGAGTGCTCCACATCAATCATCCACAGTACCTCATGAGCAATCCCATACTTGGCGCAGTCAATAGCTAATCGAGTAGCTCGTCTAATGCTCTCCCTCGTCCTTGATAGCGTCTCTATCATTCCTTCAAAAGCATCACGAGCAACTGCAGCTTCAGTTCCACAACTGAGTAACCCTTTTTGCTCAGAGCTTATCGTTTTATTCTCAGCAGTTTCAGCATTGGCTTGGCGCTGAGACACATCAGCTGAAGTGGGTGAAGATTTAGAGTTTCTCAGTTGATTCAAATTTGGAGCATCTTTGTGTGCTAGGCTGCTCACAGAAGTCAAGACAGGCGGACTAGGAGATGGGATCAGGTTTCTTCCCAGTACTTCTGAAGATGCTAAAGTAGCAACGGAAACCCTAGCAGTTCCATTATCCATATGAGTTTGCTTTCTTTTCGCCTGAGCAGCAGCAATGAGATGCTTCATAGACATAACAGATTCCTGAGTTTTCATATCTTCATCGCCATTTTCAAACCTATGACAACAAAAGATACCAATAAGAATAATATGAAATCTTAATCTAATTAGAGCAAAAAAGTAAACCGAGAACTTTCCCCAAGAACACCATTTAATTCAGGAGAATTATCTGTAAATATCAATGATTAACTGGGATACGAAATAGACCTTGTATTATTCTTCGGCCTTTCTCTGGATGAAGTCTGTATAACTTTGGTAGAATGACCGTTGTGTGATTTCAAACCATCAGAGCTGAACAGAGGACTATTGGTGGGCACGGGAGAAACTTTTCTCTCTGAACCAGTCTCAGAGAACTTAATCACAGATTTACTGGGATTTTGTTTTTCTGGTGCTTGCTTGGTCATAAAGTGAGCATTGCTGTACTTCTTGGGAGACAGCTCTTTTCGCCGAGTAACCTCTCTCCCCGTTGGTTTTGCAGCAGCTCCCTGGCCATTGTTTAAATTAACAGAATGTGTTGCAGTAGCCTTCTGACTACTACAAGGCATTGACGAGTCCTTCAACTTTTTCGGAGCTCCACCATGGATTGGTGTCTTAGGACATTCATCATCTTCTTCATCAAAAATGCGAACTGCCCTTCTTTTCTTTTGGCCATGCATAACAGGATTTTCAATAATCGAAGACAAGTTTTGCCTGGACTCAAGAGAAAACCTTTGTTCTTTGTCATCACTGCTAGAATTGGCAAAATCAGACATATCTTCCATTGCCAGGCGACGACGTTTTGTCAAAGGTGGTGCAGCTTCATCACCAGAACTATTTGACTGAACACCTCTAATATCCGCTTTCGAAGCAAATGTTTTCTCATCCTTTTTAACTAAACCTTGCCGCTTTGCCAGATGTTTAACATCCAGACTATTCCTCATGCTTTTATTCAGAGGTTCCTTGGCAATTGTTCTTCTTTCTACATGCTTTAGGTCAATATGTCTACCACCACTGCCACGGGAAGGACGATGCCCAAGTCCAAGCACAGTCTGCTTCTCCTCAGATATTCCGCCCTGAAACTGCACTCCTGTTTCTGCACTAGCATCTATCGCACCTTTTGCTATCTCGGATTTATCTTTTTCCTTTGACCATTTTTTCACTTTCCTCATTTCCCCCACATCAGCATCTCCACTATCTACCAAGGTCTCTTCTTTATTGCCACTGGAGGCAACTCTTCCTTTCCTCCGATACTTCAATTGCTCTGTACGACCAACTATACCATCTCCAACAATTGAATTCACGGGAAGAGAATTACTTCTAGACTTTTCATTTGGTCCTTCATATCTATCAACCTCATCAACTTTGTGACCATTCATCATTTCCCTTCGACTATCATCCTGATCTTCCTTTCGAACATTTTTTCGTTTCCTCTTCCTCACATAGAAAATCAAAGCAGCTGAACTACTCCTGACAGGTATTGAAGTAGAGGGCTTCTTAGCTTGGTCATTACCTTCAGGCTGCCTGGGAGATGAGTGATCAAACTTCAGGCTGGCATCATGGTAACCATTCCTCGTAATCTCTGGAATGCTTCCCTCAGGGTCAGTCCCGTCGTTACTGGGGGTGGATCTCTCATAATTCTTGCTTCCAACTTGGCCATTCCTATCTTTACCTGAGTCCAATCCCTCACAGTCCTCCAGACCATCATCTAAAACAGCCTCAGACACCAGATGATCATGTTCATCTCTTTCGCATGTTGCCTGGTCTTTTTGTGACTCATCAAAAGCAGCACATATTCCCTCGACAGCTTCTGGAAAGCACTCTACATTTTCACTTTGAAAACGGGTTTCCAAGTTACTCTTCATTTGATAAGTGACCTTTTGGATATCTACAGGAGAAACAAAACCTCTGGTAAAAAAGTAGTGGAATAAAAAAAACCGTCCCGTAGAGTTAAAACCATACTAAGCATACCACAGCTTTATATCGCAACTTATCAGGTAGCAAGATAACAAAACTTGTAAGGACTTCCTTTTTTAAGGAATAAGTACACAAACAGGTACATATATATTTGCAGTAAACGAAAAAATCAAGAGGATTGTACTGTTGTACGGTTAGTATTAAAAACAATTTGTGAAATACGGTTTCAGTTTCGAAAATACCCTAAATACCGTCCCAAAGTCCCAAAGTTGTGGTTTAAAATCGCGACTTTCATTTTACAAAGAAGTCGCGGTTTGGAGAAATATATTTAAGTCGCGGTTACCGCGACTTTGGAAGACTTAGTGAAAAATTAAAGGTCCTAGTATTATGTGAAAGTCGCGGTTTCAAATGCCGACTTTCAAACCGTGAATTTCGTTGAAAATCAGGGTTTAAACCCGGTGACACCTCCTTCACTCCAATTTTTCACTAATTCTTCCTAGGTTTGAAACTGCGACTTTGACAAATTTCTCTAAACTCGCGGTTTCAAACCGCGACTAACTGCGAATTAGGGGCAATATTTGGAGTATTTTCAAAATTGGAACCGCAAAATTTTTTCCAGACAAACGGTAATTAGGTACAAACCTCAAGAAAGCAAGAGAATTGACAGTTACAAATCTATATGATTGTTGTTTCGAATAACCAAAACAGCCGCTTTTCAGGAAAGGCATAGCTGAAGGGTCAGAGGGTTAAACAACTGAAAACAAAAATCAACGGAACAACTGTGGGCAAGAAAAAAGCTTCTAATAAAACGAGCAAGAGATGGTTGTAATTGGAACGACGAAGACGCCCTAAATCAATGGCAGGAAAACGAAACGGAACCAACGAAAAGAAGAGAAGAATAAAAAACCTTGGCAGGCCAAACGGGACGATAACCCTAGACTCTGTCGAGGGCGAGATAGCCACGATTAAACGGGCCGCTGCCCTTGTGCCCTCCCCTCCCCCCTCTGGAACGGCCAGTAACAACCACCGCCGCGGCCGCCACTCCAATTGACAACGAGAAAAGAAAAGAAACGACGTCAGCGGAAAAAAAATACAGAACCCCGAACCTCCGAGAGGCTAATTCCACGAACAGACGATAACTGCGGACGGTGGAGACGCGTTCTCAGCCCTCCGGCGAAGGGCGGGTTCCGGCGAGAGGGTAGGGGGTTTAGGCCTCGGGGCGGATGGAAGGCGTGGCTTTAGGGAGAGAAAGAAGAAGACAGAAATTGACGCGTTTGAGAGAGAGACGAACTCAATTTCCTTAAAATTCCGAAATACGTAAACGATATATATATATCACTTTTAATTCGCCGACGACTCCAAACATAATCGACTTTTCTCACATCTCTATAAATAACTATTTTCCTTTCATTTTTTTATGAAATAATTTTTCAGGCGAAAAATGATTTTAAGTGGCTACGGAATTTTCTAGATAATTATTATAGATTACAAATAAGAAAAGCCACGATCAACCCGTGCGAATTCGCTGATGGTTCATACAGGCCCATTGGGCCTTTTGTAGCTTCCGAATGGCGAGAGCCCTGGCCCATGATAAAATTGTCTGGAACTCAATTTGGATTGAAGCTGTCATCGGTAATTGCCTTGTCACATCACATTTGCTTGATATTTATCATCAGCATCGTCCAAAACTTCATTCGTTTTGTCGCTTTCCGCCGAAAGTTGTTTTGCTAAACTTGCTCGACCGAAGGAACAAGTGATGCCGTATATGATCTATTCAGACCTTCGGTTTCGAATCTATACTCAAGTTTATGTCCACGTCCTTTTTGTCTACGTATATAAAATTATGGACTCTCGATTAAAAGATGGTGACATTCAATCGGGTAATTAGCGAAATGGAGATTATATGTGATTCGAGAAAGTCAAATCGAGTTATTACATCGCAAATACATGAAGAAAAATAGGTAAACAATTAAGATTAACAACGTGAAGTGTTTGAGGAGACGTCGAATTTGAGTTTGAAGCACGTTTCTAGTTAATCGAGTTCGAAAGATCTCCGGTGAGTTAAGTCCGATCATCCACAACAACTCGATTCAAAAAACATCTCCAACAAGCAACTTGAGTTCGAGAAGTACTTTCAGCAAGTTGAGTTCAACAATTCAGTTCGAGAAATACCTCCAGCAAGTTGGGTTCGATAACTTAATTCGAGAAGAAGTATCTATTAGTTTTAAAAGTACTTTCAAAAGTGACAACGAACCAAGTTCTATTAGAAGTATCCCCAACAAGTTGAGTTCTAAAAGTTCAACGAACCAAGTTGAGTTCGATAACACACTAACAGTGTCCCTGTCATACCCCAATTTTTAAAAAAAATAATAAAAACAAATAAAAAAATCAAATCAAATAAAATCAAATGAAATCAAATCAAAACGAAATAAAATCAAATGAAGTCAAATGAAAAAGAAATAAAATCAAATGAAATCAAATGAAATAAAATCAAAATGGGGAAACATAATATTGCATTGTTAAAAATACGAAGGACAAAAGAAACTATAAAAGGGGAGAGGTTAAGACATTCAAAACACACATAGACATACAAGCGTGGGGAGAAGAGACAGAAAAACAAAAACATCGTTGTCAAAGGTAGTGTTCTCTTCTCGATCTTTCTTAGTAGATCTTGTAACAGGTTGTGATACCAGCCGGCCGAGCCCCCCCCCCCCTCGTACATCAATGCTGGCAGCGATATCAGTTTACCTCCCACAATGGTTTCAATTTGCTTCTCCAATCCATCGCAACTGATTCAGGGTAAATTCATTCCTTCACTTTTATTTTAATTCTTGATGAATCAGTTTGCTTTTAGTTTTCTTTTACGTCTCTGTAGAAAACGTGGGATCACAACATTCCTGGTTCAGCCGATGCCTTGACCCTAGCAAGCTTCTCCCGGCGATCCCTAACTCCGACGACGTTCCCTGGCTGTTCTCACCAACATGCAGCCAGCCGGAGAAATTGGCAATTCCTTCGCACGACAGTGAAAATCCCTCCTCATCTCCCTGATCTTGACAAGCCTATGCAAAATCCAGCAACTGCACCGTTTCCCTCCATCTGACTCGTCGGCCTGGCACCCAAGGCGTCTCCTGCATCGTCGATATATGTCCTCGTCTTCGACTTTCACGTCCTCCTAACAGCCCTCCTCGTCGTAGTCGCCGACCAGTCCTCCTCGTCGCAGTCGCCGACCAGTCCTCCTCGTCGCAGTCGCCCGACAGCCCTCCTCGCCGCCGTCGCCGACCAGCCCTCCTCGTCGCCGTCATCGGCCAGCCCCTTTCTACTGTTGCCATCTCTGCCTTCACAGGACCAGAGGCGACCCACCATCGACTTGCCTCTGACCTTCATCTCGACGTTCTCAACCGCCAAGAACGCCGCACTCCAAATCGCCCATGACCAGTGGCGTCTCCTCGCTCCAGTCGTCAACCCCATCACTACCGATGGAAGAATCGGCCCTCAATACCACTCCCAACGCCGCCCCCTATCCTGGCCCCATCACCTTCAGCATATGGCAGCCCTCGCAACGCACAAGGATGAGGCCTTGGAGTCCGCTCACGCCATTGAGAAGGAGGCCTTCAATGTCGCCGGGTAAAGGTATCTCAGGGGCGTGCCTTACGGACAACCAAGGTTCGTGCCTCCGTTCGACGTAACGAAGTATTCCTGGGATTATTTGGATTCTCGAAGATCAAGACCCTCTGAAGACGGCTTCGCACTCACCAACGTTACGGCATCAACGGCTCGCCAGGTTCACCGTAAACCTATTCTAAAAACGGCACCGTCAGGTACAAAAGCTAACGGGGGCGTTCTATATAGAGCGAGCAATGATACAACACCCGGTTCTCCCTTGAATTTATTTTTTGGCTTAGAAACTGTTAAGGGCATTAATCAATCTATGATTGTCTACATTTTTGCCCAAAATCAATTTTTAAGAAATATTTTCTAAAAATGATTCACGTAGACATTTTAAGCATTAATGAGCTCGAGATCATTTTTTATATATCAAACAACTTCTTTTTCTAAAACTGAGCTCAAATAAATCGGACATCGGAAACACACGATTAAAGCCTCCATTTTCTTTGTGATGCATGCGATTTAGTAATCCCTAATTCCCGAACCATAACGAATCTCTATAGTTTTTCTAACTTGAACTTAAAATAAGTTAGTGGCAACTCCGACACGTTTTCAAAATCCGAAGCCTTATCGTCAAGGGAGGATATCCATTTTAGATGGAACCGGAAATGGGATCACCCGCGACAGATTTGGCGACTCCGCTGGGGACTTGGGTATTTTTTTTTTAGAGAATTAGGTCGAAAAATCTTTTTCAAAATTGGGAGGCAGCCTAGCTTTGTGTGGAGTGTGTCTGCGCTTTACTTTTCCGATTGTCTATGCTATGCATACAGTGAGTCGTCCTAAAACCCAGGGACACCTAAGTTTAGGGGTATACCTGCCGTATGGAAGAGGTTGTCAACCTTTTTACCTGAGGCATATACCAACTCACCCTTCGTCCGAGGGTGAGTCAAAAGCCAGTCTAGATAGGCATGTGTTTGAAGGTCATATAATATGTTATGACTCTAACCATTTGTTTTGACTTTGTCCAGCAGATTACTTCAGGCTCGGTCGGCAGGGTTTTTTTTAATCTCGTTTTGCGTTTTGCATTGCATTCATATAGGTCCATATTTGGCATAATCATAGCAAAACATCTAACTTTTTTTTGTAGGTTCCAAGGATGTCCACCTACATTAGATTGAGGTCAGATCAACCTCCGATGAAGAAGTTGAGGGATTGGTTCAGAATCCTTCCACCTGGCGAGAAAATGTTTGTAGAGTCAAAGTTGAAAGACATGATGGAACTTATCAAGGTGGAGCTGGACTTGGCTGTTCTACAAAATCTTGTGGCAAAATGGAACACAGACACATGTACCTTCAACTTCAACAGTTTCGAGCTGGCTCCCACTTACGAAGAGTACCTGCAGCTGACGGGTTTCAGTCATAAGCAGGGGATCCTTCCCCTTGTTTGGAGAGGATCAGTATGCGATGAACTGCCCTTGCTGTTCAGGATGGAATACACAGCGGTTCGTAGCCTAATAGTATCAACAAAGCTGGGTCACATTCCAATCGACAGGATCCTTACCTTTCAGCACGCACCATACTTCCCAGAAGAAGGTGACGGACAACCATCCGCAAGAGCATTCGTTCTCCTTTTTGTTGGAATGATCCTTTACCCTGGCACCGAGAATTCAATATGCACCCGGGCAGTCTACATTGCAAGGGCTATCTTGGAAGATCGCGCCAAACCTACTGGGAGAAACCTACTATGGATTGACTAAGATCACCTCACAAGCTCAGCGTGGGATCAAACACCACACCGCATCTTTCTGCCTGCCGTTATTGCAAACATGGTTCCTAACACATTTGGGAATCACCGGATATGCATTGCGTCCCAACCACGCCCCAAACTTGATGCATTATATGGCCAACTATGCGACATTCCCAAATAGGAGCTTCCGTCAAGTTCATGACTTCTTCGAGGCCCTTACAGAAACAGATTTCTACCCCATGGCTCGTTGTTTCAAGATGGACAACGTACTCATCAACTCCAAGAAAGGTGCATACATTCCGATACTGGGAATCAACGGGTCATCATATTACCTACCAGCTCGTGTCGCACACCAATTTGGAGGTAAAGCAGAAGTACCTATTCCCGTGGAAGAGTTGCAGCCACCAATCGAGGCAGATTTACTATACCCAGGCAGGGGCATTGGAGACATAAAGATGAGGCTGATTGTCAACCTATGGTATTCAGGACAGATTCGTCATACATTCACTCCACCAAAAATCGAAGCAGAAAGGCTTGACGTGGAAGCTCGCTCGTTCAAGCGTCGACGTTTTTGTCCTTGGCCTAGGGTCATCTAGACTTAGAGGCTTGCATGCCACTTAGGCTTTCATTTTCTGAATTTTTTAAGCTCACTTTATTATGGATTCAATAATGATTTATTCAAACTTTGAATTAATTTGCTTTGATTATGCCAAATATGGAATAGGCATCGCATCCAAAGCATCATGAATCATCATGCTATCTTTCCCTTACATTCTTTCTTTTTATTTCTAAAAAGGTACCAAAATTAATCTCCCAAGGATGCGTCCGTTCGAGCTTCGAAGCCGGACGGTACACATGGCCAACTCAGGAGTCTCCGCACTTGGAACAATGATGACCAACCCAGGAACGTCTGCAGATTTCACTTCTGTTTTAGCTAGATATGTGTTAGCCGCAGGATCAATTCCCTTCAGCCCAATTGACGGCCATCAGTTGGAATCAGGGATCTCTCTGGATAGCTCACCTATCCCCCTAGATAAAAACAGGAACCTCGAGCAGACTTCAAATACTCGTTTAGTGGCAAGAGTGGATATGCTTTGCGAAAACATGACCATGTTGCAGAACATGCTGAGTAACTTGATCCATAGCCAGTAGGCAAGCTCCTCTACTGCAATGCCAACGTCTCCTTTATCGACAACAACAACACCCCCGCTCCCATCCTTTATACCTCCCATGCCCACAGCACCACTGTCGTCGACCACAACTCCACCAACAATTCCTTCGGGGTTGGCGCCTCCCCGCCATACATCATTCCACAACACGACGGTCCATTCTAATGCCGATACCGAAGGGGTGCGACCATCTTGGTATCCCCCTCCACTTGCCACGTTGCCTGAGGTCCGTGCTGCAGGAGCTGTCCCTCAAACACCAACACGGCGAAATGCAGTCGCGCTTGAAGAGCTATTTCCATCACCTGAAGATGAAATTGACATCGAGGCTAGAGTTGAAGCTAGAATTGCATCCATACAAGAGGGTGAACAGAAACGCCTTGCCCGCCTTGAAGAGAGGTTGAATGCGGTCCAGGGGTACAATATCTACTCTCTCGAGGACTATGATATCCAAGTCCCGCAGATTTCAGTACCTCACAAATTCAAGCTACCAGACTTCGAGAAATTCAAGGGAATTGGATGTCCGAAGATGCATCTGAAGCATTTTCTCCACAAAATGTCCATTTACCCAAAGGATGACTTGCTCCAAATAGCTCTTTTTCAAGAAAGTCTCACTGGTACTGCGCTTCACTGGTATCTGTCTTTAGACATCTCTAAATATGTGTCATTCAAGGAGCTGGCGCATGATTTTCTGAACCACTATAGCTTTAATATTGAAATGGCGCCCACAATATCCGATCTACGGAAACTCGAGAAATATCGCAACTAGTCGATAAAGGAATTTGCTCGCCGAGTCCGTGAAAAAGCGCTGCAGATCCAACCTCCACTCAAAGAGAGGGAACTAGTAGATGAATTCCTCCGTCTCCTCCCAAGAGATTTCTACCAGTATTTATTCACATAGCGCGGTTCCTCATTCAGTCAAGTTGTGCTAAATGCGGAGCAACTAGAAGACGCTATAAGGGATGGCCGGATTACTACTACCTCGACTATCAAGCCAACACCTCGCGAAAAAGGAAAGAGTGAAACTTCCACAAAGATAGAGCGAAGTGCCAACATGCAAACACCCGCAAGGCCCAAGATGTACCGATCTTCAACCGCTCGTTCTAGCCCGAATGTAGATAGAGGACCCGCCGCCTCACAAGATCAAAGTCAAGTCATTAAGCCGGAGCAAAATGCTAATTGTAGAAGAATTGAGGATCTGACCCCTCTTCCTGATCCGTTAGATGTCATGTTTCAGCGCCTGCATGAGATGGGTTACATCACTCCAATCCCTCCAGCATCGGTCAATCCATCTTCTCGTGGTTACAACCCAAATGCGGTTTGTTTGTATCACTCAGGGGGCATTGGTCACGATACGAGGAATTGCTTTGCACTTAGATTTAAAATACAGTCGCTCCTTGATGACAAGGTAATAGCTTTCGAGAACCCAGCTAGCCCTCCGAACATTCAGCAGAATCCTCTGCCAGAACATGTGAATATGATAGCGAGTGGGGATTCCAAGACAGAGTTACCATTCCTTGTCCCATCATTCGAAGACCTTTCAATTTGCACTGTTGATGAAGCGCCATCCTCATCCATCGTCGAAGGGTGAATCGTTCCAAGTGTTTTCCGCTCATTTACTTTCAAACTGTGTAGAGTTCGCTATGCCCAGCTTTTAGACACGCGAACGCATCTTCATTAAGTCACTTTGCTATATTTTTGCCGTGGACTAGCAAAGAAGTCCAAAAATGTAATAAACACGGTATATTAGGAATTTCGAGTTGAAGTGTCGAGGAAAACAACGTTAGACGAATGATGAAAATGAGCACTCACCTAGAATGGTTCACAACTATTCGTGCTCTCTGACACCTAACGTCCTCCCACTTCAACTTTTTGTCACATCTTCATGGACTCACAAAAGAATCATTGTGTTATACAGGGATGACGCTTCAGACACTGATGAAAACCCAGAGTCGCTCGATGATTACTACGGCCTCGAGTAAGAACTTCGACGTCATGAAGAACCCAAAAGACTCAACCTATGGTGCTCACAAGCCATGCTAAAAAAACGACGCTCCAACTGGGGCAACGACCCATCGTTGTTGGGTACCGATTCTTTAACTGGGGCAACATCGATCGTCGATAGGTGACTGGTTAAGAAAGTATCGTTCCAATTCTAAAACTCCTCATATTGAACCTAATTATACATCATTTCTTTCCCTACAGAGTCTCAACATCGAAGCGAACATCACAGGTAAGTTATCATGCCTACATGTTCATATTCTCATGCATCCTCAAAATTTGAAGCACCTTCCCTAGCAGAACACTTGTGTGCTAGAGATAGAAAGGCAAACCTATCCCCAAACACGTACCCTTTTCGAGAGTTGAGTGAAAACACTGGTGAGGAAATCATACAAGATAGCGTTAGAGTGGGAAGGAAATCCCTTTGACAGAAAATGCTCTAGCTAGGATGACATCGAGCATTCTTTCTTATCCTCAAACACATTGCCATTGCTAGCCATTCCTAGCAAAAGTGGAGATTTTTTGAAACACAATTCCCTTCAAGTCAAAGAGTCGCCTCACATCGAGGTAAAAGGAGTTCATGTTATCTAGACTTCCGAATAGGACTCAGATGTAGATGCATCACTTCCTCAAGTTTGAGTGTGAAGTATATCCCTAATGGATCTCGCAAGTCGACACAATACTCTAGCATCTTTCAACTATTCCAGTACATACATGAACAATTCCAGAGAATCGAGTCCATCGAATATTTCAAAAAAAAATGAAAATGAAAATGAGACAAGGGCAACAAAAGAAAAGAAAAGAAAGCCCTTCAATATCATTCAAAATAAAAGCAAATTTAGACACAACAAAAAACGGTCGCAAAAGCAAAGTGTCAGAAAAAAAAGGGGACAAAAGTTTTAAAACCCTGATCCCGATTTGCCAATCTGGGCAAACCCCTTCAAATTCAAAAGCATCATTCTCTACGAGAAAAGATAAAGAAATTCTTTATTCTATAACATTTCTCCACAAACTCACACTTACATATGCCACCCTCGAGTATTGTGTCGATAAGCAAGTCCACATTGGGAGAACCATGCTTAAAAGTGACGTCCTTGCATTTCGAGTCTTCTTCGATGAGATTCTTTGACTTGCTTTCTTTCCAAAAAGATTAAGCCTTCTATAAAATACGGTCTTACACCAAGCCTGCATTACAACCAAAATCAAAGTCTCTTTCGACTAGCCTCTGTGCATTCATTTCAAAGGAATCGAACTTCCCACTCTGATAGCATAGAAACATGATTTGAGTGAGCCTTGAGAGATGTAAGAAAGACCTTTCTTTATTCTCTATAGCACAAGCGTTTATATTTAAAACAAAAAACAAAAAAACGAAATTTTTGTGCATGCATATAGAGCATCTTGCCTTCATATCATCCACAGTCAGAAATTCGGTAAGTACGCATGGGAGATGCAAACAATCTCAAGCATACTTCATGATTCCACGACTCAGACCTCATGCTAAGGTATGACCTTCTTCACTATTTTTAAGCACTCTTGTGGTGTGATAGTACTTCAAAATCAGGTTATCCATTCTTCAATTCAACTCGATAAGCGTTTACTAACAAACGCGATGCCACTCGACTAAGCGTTTATTAACAAACGCGATGTCATTTTCAATTCGGTAAAGCGTGAACAAATGCAACACCATCTGGCTAAGAGCGAACAAACGCGACGCCGCTCGACTGAGCGTTTACTAATAAACGCGATATCAACATCAATTTGGTTAAAGCGTTTACTAACAAACGCCACACCATTTGTCTACTATGGTTAAGCATTTACTAACAAATGCAACACCAATCGGTAAAGCGCGAACAAACGCAATACCATCCGGTAAAACGTTTACTAACAAATGTTATGCCACTTTCAAGACGGTCAGGTGGAGCGTTTACTAACAAACGTGACACCGCCCTCCATTTTGGCTAAGCGTTTATTAACAAACGCGATGCCACTCGATTGAGCGTTTATTAACAAACGCAATGTCATTTTTCAATTTGGTTAAGCATTTACTAACAAATGCGACACCATTCGGCTAAGCGTTTATTAACAAACGCAACGTCATTTTCAATTTGGTTAAGCATTTACTAACAAATGCGACACCATTCGGCTAAGCGTTTACTAACAAACGCGACGCCATTCAACTGAGCGTTTACTAACAAACGCTACGTCGCATTCAATCCGGTTAAGTGCTTACTAACAAGCGCGATACCTTCCAGTCGGTTAAGTGTTTACTAACAAACACGATACCACCTTCAGTTCGGCTAAGCCCTTACTAACAAGGACAACGCCACTTCCAGCTTGACTGAGTGTTTACTAACAAACGTGACGTCATTTTCATTCGGTTAAACGCTTACTAACAAGCGTGACGCCATTTCTCAATTCTTTTCGGTTAAGCGTCCACTAACAGACGTGACACCACTTCCAGTTTTCTAGTTTTAGTTAAGCATTTACTAACAAATGCAATACCACTCGACTGGGCGTTTACTAACAAACGCAAAGTCATATTTCAATTCGGTGAAGCGTTCGTACAAACGCGACACCATTTTCGATCATCCTGGTTAAGCGTTTATTAACAAACGCGACACCCTTTTCAATTCTTTTTGGTTAAGCGTTTGTACAAATGCTACACCTCTTTCCACCAGTTCTTGGTTATGCATTTTCTAACAAATGCGACACCATTCCTGGTCAAGTGTTTATTAACAAACACAATGACTCAGCATTCCTTTCCAAAAAAAATGGGTTCTTAATAATTCTTTGCTCGAACATTTTACCAAACATTCTCACAAAGAGGGGCAACTGTCATACCCCAATTTTTTAAAAAAATAATAAAATCAAATAAAAAAATCAAATCAAATAAAATCAAATGAAATCAAATCAAAACGAAATAAAATCAAATGAAGTCAAATGAAAAAGAAATAAAATCAAAATGGGGAAACATAATATTGCATTGCAAAAAATACGAAGGACAAAAGAAACTATAAAAAGGGGGAGGTTAAGACATTCAAAACACACATAGACATACAAGCGTGGGGAGAAGAGACAGAAAAACAAAAACATCGTTGTCAAAGGTAGTGTTCTCTTCTCGATCTTTCTTAGTAGATCTTGTAACAGGTTGTGATACCAGCCGACCGAGCCCCCCCCCCCCTCGTACAACAATGCTGGCAGCGATCTCAATTTACCTCCCACAATGGTTTCAATTTGCTTCTCCAATCCATCGCAACTGATTCAGAGTAAATTCATTACTTCCCTTTCATTTTAATTCTTGATGAATCAATTTGCTTTTAGTTTTCTTTTACGTCTCTGTAGAAAACGTGGGATCACAACATTCCTGGTTCAGCCGATGCCTTGACCCTAGCAAGCTTCTCCCGGCGATCCCTAACTCCGACGACGTTCCCTGGCTGTTCTCACCAACATGCAGCCAGCCGGAGAAATTGGCAATTCCTCCGCACGACAGTGAAAATCCCTCCTCATCTCCCTGATCTTGACAAGCCTGTGCAAAATCCAGCAACTGCACCGTTTCCCTCCATCTGACTCATCGGCCTGGCACCCAAGGCGTCCCCTGCATCGTCGATATATGTCCTCTTCGACTTTCACGTCCTCCTAACAGCCCTCCTTGTCGCAGTCGCCGACCAGTCCTCCTCGTCGCAGTCGCCGAACAACCTTCCTCGCCGCCGTCGCCGACCAGCCCTCCTCGTCGCCGTCGTCGGCCAGCCCCTTTCTGCTGTTGCCATCTCTGCCTTCACAGGACCAGAGGCGACCCACCATCGACTTGCCTCTGACCTTCATCTCGACGTTCTCGACCGCCAAGAACGCCGCATTCCAAATCGCCCTTGACCAGTGGCGTCTCCTCGCTCCAGTCGTCAACCCCATCACTACCAATGGAAGAACCGGCCCTCAATACCACTCCCAACGCCGCCCCCTATCCTGGCCCCATCACCTTCAGCATATGGCAGCCCTCGCAACGCACAAGGATGAGGCCTTGGAGTCCGCTCACGCCATTGAGAAGGAGGCCTTCAATGTCGCCGGGTAAAGGTATCTCAGGGGCGTGCCTTGCGGACAACCAAGGTTCGTGCCTCCGTTCGACGTAACGAAGTATTCGTGGGATTATTTGGATTCTCGAAGATCAAGACCCTCTGAAGACGGCTTCGCACTCACCAACGTTACGGCATCAACGGCTCGCCAGGTTCACCGTAAACCTATTCTAAAAACGGCACCGTCAGGTACAAAAGCTAACGGGGGCGTTCTATATAGAGCGAGCAATGATACAACACCCGGTTCTCCCTTGAATTTATTTTTTGGCTTAGAAATTGTTAAGGGCATTAATCAATCTATGATTGTCTACATTTTTTCCCAAAATCAATTTTTAAAAAATATTTTCTAAAAATGATTCACGTAGACATTTTAAGCATTAATGAGCTCGAGATCATTTTTTATATATCGAACAACTTCTTTTCTAAAACTGAGGTCAAATAAATCGGACATCGGAAACACAAGATTAAAGCCTCCATTTTCTTTGTGATGCATGCGATTTAGTAATCCCTAATTCCCGAACCATAACGAATCTCTATAGTTTTTCTAACTTGAACTTAAAATAAGTTAGTGGCGACTCCGACACGTTTTCAAAATCCGAAGCCTTATCGTCAAGGGAGGATATCCATTTTAGATGGAACCGAAAATGGGATCACCCGCGACAGTCCCCGACAAGTTGAGATCTAAAAGTACCTTTGGCAAGTTGAGTTCTATTAGTGACAACGAACCAAGTTCAAAATCATTGGCGGTTGGTCGAGTTCAAGACGACCTCAACGAGTCGAGGTCCAATGCTTGAGCAGTCAACCCATGTTTCATGGAAGTTTCCAAGCCTCTACCCACGGGCAATTTTGTCGTCATCACCAACGACGCCGGAATGTTTTCCATGAAGACGTCTTCACAGAGGCACTTTTTTGTGGTACGCATTCTACGTCTACACTTAATCTGTATTTTCATGAACAATTGCATTAAGTTCTTCATCTGATTAATAAAAGCAGTGTTCTTTATTTACTGTTGTATTTGTTTTCTTTAATTGATGACCACGTTTTATTATACATTTTCACACGCTCCGTTATGTGTTCCGGGGACCCTCGTTTTTCGTGTGCGAACATATTTCAACATGGTTTTAAGCAACATCGAACTCAACTGGCAGAAAATCTCTTAGGCACCGGGTATAAATATGGCCATAGGCTAATTAATCAACTCCCATCAGGAATGCAGATAACGTATGAAATGGTGCTACCGGGATTTCTCTTTTCCGCATGCTTCCCTATCTTCGTCACGGTCTGTGCGGCCACAGCTGAGGAGGCCGATCTCGTGACAAGCCTCCCCAGCCAGCCCCCTGTGAGCTTCTTCCCTCACTACTCGGGCAACTCGATGAGGACCTCAGGAAGGCCCTCTTCTATTGGTTCTTCGAAGCCACAACCGAACCAGAGAATAAGCCTCTTGCTGTGGCTCGATGGCGGTAAAGAAGCAACTTTTCCTAACCCATTACCGTAAAAAGAAGAAATTTCTTTTTGTCATGTTGTTTGAATTTAATCCGTGTAGGCCCAGGGTGCTCGTCGATGGGCTTTGGTGAGGCCCAAGATCTCGGCCCATTTAAAGTGGAAGCTGGGCCCACCTTGAGATATAATACCTCATACCCATGGAACAGAGGCAAACCCCACCCCCACACCAGTCTCATTCTAATAGTTTGAAAATACCATAATAAACTTCATCTCCGTCACGCTCACGTGGATATGACTTCATGGGAAGCACTGCAGACCTGTTATTTGTGGATTCTCTGGCTGGGCATCGACTTCTCCTCGTACTCAAACACTATGATCGCTACTTACGCACGATGAAACCACTGGTGAGTGATGTACAAGCTTCTCGGATTTTATTCAAGTGGCGCTTCTTAGTTACTAATTGCACTTTGCGGGCTTGTTTTGTAGCTAGAGATTTGTACACGTTTCTTTTGAATTGAACTGGTTCAAGAGGTTCGTGCAGTACAGGTCGAACGAATTCTATATCCCTGAAAGGAGTTATGCAGGTTAATTAGCACGAGTCTTGTGATCATGTGGCTTCTAGCTCAGAAATAACAAATGCTTTTTTTTGACTTGTTTGCGTTTTTATTTCCAATGTAATACCTGGACCAGTTTGATACTACGTAAAAACCTTACCATTTGACTTAAAAGCTTGTGTTGTTAGATGATGCTTAATTTATATTATATATAAGTTCAACGCCTCTCCTTCAGCCACTGCTGCCTCCAACAACAAGCCTCCACATATTTTGGTCGGAGGTACTTTTAGGTTGGAGGGTGGACGATAACATACGAGGGATAGTTTTTGACTGTAGGGGGGGGGGGGGGCATCAAGTCCCAACAAATGCTCCAGAGGCTTCTCGCCAAATCATCACGAGCTGCTTGACAAACCAAGATCTTCCCACAACATCATTCTGACTGCCCACTTTTATGGGATGCAGCTCGGCACCCACTAGTCCATGTCACATGCTTTTGTAATGGGAACTTTGTGTACTAACCTGCAATATAGGCACGCAATGACATTAGAATTCCAGCTTTTTTAGCTTTGCTCGCCATATATATTGAGGCCTGGGTGGTTGATTTAGCGCGTATGCGCATTAATTGACAAACAACAAGCCAGTGGTGCTACACCTAATGCTTTTTTCTTGATGAGAACTTAGCCAAAATGTTTCGACTTCGGGACCAAACCTAAACCGCGAACATGAGTAGAGAATACACCTCGAAGAGCAGAAAACGAAAGGCCTAGAATCCAGGAAGTTTTGTAAGGTAGTTTCTCCGAGAGAGTAGGAAATAACTGGTGTGGTCCAGTCCTCTCAGTAGAAGAATCTCAGTATTACACGACATGGGAACACACAAATGACATTGTCTTCCACCCTCACTCCCATACCCGTGTTTGTTCTAAACTTATGGTATGTTTGGTTTGCAGAATGATATGGAATGATCATTCCATTATGCACGAATTAGTGCCAACCAAACGGGAGAATGCTTGGAATGGAATAAGATGTATTCCCTCGCATTTATTTCGTAGGGAATGTTATTTCCATTCCGTTTTTCATTCTATTCCCTTTCTCATTCTACAAATCAAACACCTCGTTAATGTTTATATTAACTGGATTCTCTTCAGGACGACACAGATAAGATCGCCTTAGTTGCACTTTTAAACAATGTTATAGTGGAAGTGGAATCATTTTTCCAAATATGGTAAAACAATATTAGTACAGACAAACAATGAATGATATACCAAGAATAGTGACTTCCATACAAAGGGAGACGTTACTGCCTTCCTTCACGTGATGTGTAATTGATGACATTTTAATGGACAACAAGTCATGACACTAACTTCATAAATTTACTATTTGATTTGGGGTAATTATATCATTTATCAACATATTCCCTCCCAATTTGGGTATTTTGATCTCTTTCTTTTTCATGTCGTTTTGGGTCGGTACAATTATTGATTTTAGATGGAATTTTTCTTTTCTTTTTTTTAAAGAAAAGAAAAGGTGGGCATGATTTGGATGTTGTGGAAGTTTGGAGGGAAGTCATAATGATGGATCAAACGGTAGGTTCAACCTCCAATTTTTTATACCCCAAATAAGGAAAGAATGTTAAAAGCTTCGTTTGGCTTGTTTGATGTCATATTTAGCCCCCTAACTACCCAACAAACCATATATTGTTCTTTAATAAAAAAACATTATACCAAAAATACCACGTCATATTTTTGTCACATACATTTTCATGACTATCACATTCAGACCCATGTGGTTTAAATTTGTTGTTCTCGCTGTGATTATCGTCAGTGCTAATGTCTCGAAGAGATACTTTAACCTCGCCATGGTGTAGTCATGTTATTTGAATAATTTTTTGAGAATCGACCGATCACGTGGTGAATTCGACTACTATCGCAGTGTTAAGGTTAAAAATTCGTGCAACAACAAGTTTGGAGCTTCTTGGTACGAGAGGCTAGAGTAGAGAGTAGTATTATGACCCAAAGGGGTAGTATTTTTCAAAATTCGTCAAATAATACCTTTAATTCTATATTAAAAACACTGAATTCCCTCCGAAAGGTTGAATGTTTTAAATACTGAGTTCTTCAATTTTTTCAAGTGAACTACTCGGTGTCTTTATAAATGGAATGGGATTTTTTTTAATACCGAATTAGGAGCATTATTCGACGAATTTTAAAACTTATTACTTCTATTTTACAAAATATTTTCTCACCAAACATTATTAAACAAATACACGGGGTGACTTCATTCTTAATCAAGCAATATGACCTTTACGAAAAAAGAAAAAAAGAAAGAAAAGAAGAGTGAGTTTACACTCCACACACGTGCATACCCTCCTCTGCCAAAGTAATCGTCAAAGGTTTGGAACCGAAGCTATTGACTACTCATCTTAAAAAACAAAATGTTCATCAAATGGATTGAATTGAATAGAATAGCCATGATTATTGTTGATCCCAATACCAACCATTTCCCATATTGGCATTTGGAATGAAATCATACTTCCTTCAAGGAACTCCAAAAGAAGGGCCCCCCACCCCCATCACTACATTTCAATTGAAAGCAACCAATGCCAAAAACCCAAAATTAAAAAAAGAAAGAAAAGAAAAATCTTACCTCTTTTGGAACTACTCCATCCATTTAAGAATGCTAATTCATTGCCATTCATTGGTTGACATTTATCTCAGTTCAATTTTCCAAATCCAATCTGTCTCCCATGGTGAATTTTTATGTGTCCTTTGGAAAAATCCTATCTGTCAATATCATACCACATTATTATCATCACCCAAGACAAAAAAAGAAGAAGAAAAGGTGATGATGAATAGCAACATTGACTGAACCCTTCCCACCCCCACAAATTCTCCATATAACACACGCTCTGACCTTTGCATTTCCATTCCGCTCATAAGAAAATGGAGTTCCATTATTCTCCTCCTCATCCCCAATACCATTTGCTTAGGTTTGTTCTGTTACTTCTTGTGATTACGCTGACCTTGGCCATGGCCTCCGCCGAGGACGTCATGAGAGGGGGGCTGCCATCGCAACAGGAGGCGGATAGGGTGGTGAGGCTGCCCGGTCAGCCGACGGTCAGCTTCCGGCAGTACGCGGGGTACGTAACCGTCAACGAGAGCCATGGGCGGGCTCTGTTCTATTGGTTCTTCGAGGCCACCAGGGACCCTCATCACAAGCCTGTCCTCCTCTGGCTCAATGGAGGTAAGCAAATCTGATCAAACCTCTTCCTCGACCAAAATTAATTCATGAATGAATCCTCCGCTGTTTCTGTTCCTGCTCAGTTCCTTGTTCCGCGGACTCGTCAACGTAGAGGTATACACACATATACGCATACACATACGAAAGACAGTTTGCGGAAATTGCATCGCTCCCTTAGGGGATTGGCCGATGGCGATGTTTTCTACTCTTTGATTTGTATTGAGAGTTGGATGAATGTCCACATCATGGTCAAAATTTTAATCAGAGTGCTGCACTGCAGTTCTGAATGCAAACAAGTGATGCTTTTTTCCCTTGTATTGTGTAGTGAGTAGGTCCACCTAAAATATGCTTAGATAAGTACGTATTAGGGTCGACTTAGACCACACAATGTAACACAGGCCACACGAAAAGAAAACGACAATAACAACACAAAAACAAAATACTATTCTCCTAGAAAAGAAAAGGGTCTCGTGTTCAATTCATGATGATGCAACTTGAAAACAACGTAGAAGAAAGTGAGACCAGTCAATTGCCCCAAAAATTTATTACAAGAACCTTTGTCATGTCAAAAGAGCCACCCCCCGCCAAAGTGGGTGGCGTGCTATTTCTCCTCCTCCACCATCATCACCACCACCATCACCATCATCACCACCACCTTATGATTTTGCATTCGACAATCTTCTGGACGAAGCTTCCATTAGAAAAAGTCCACCATGTTGTGGATGAATGAGGGCAGTGATTGTCTTACACTAATTTTAGTTTACCTTAATTGGGATTAAAAATTTAGGACCAGGTTGCTCATCAATTGGGTATGGAGAGGCAGAAGAGTTGGGACCCTTCTTCCCCAAGAAAGATGGGAAGTCTCTCAAGTTCAATCCTTACTCATGGAACCAAGGTTTTCACTGATACCCTTCTGTTTGGTTAGTTAACAAATGAGTGATGAGATCTTGGTAATCAGTTGTTGTTGTTGTTGTTGTTGTTGTTGTTACCCCTGCTCAGCTGCCAACCTTTTGTTCCTGGAATCCCCTTCCGGGGTCGGCTTCTCGTACTCCAACACGTCCAATGACATCAACGAGCTCGGCGACACCATTACCGGTAAAGCCTGAGTCCTGTCTCAGTATGATGCCGTATTTCATTGTCTATCTGTTATTATGGAGTGCTGAATGATTTTCCTCGATAATTCAGCAAAGGACTCGTACATTTTCTTAGTCAACTGGTTCAGGAGGTTCCCCCAGTTCAAGTCGCACGAATTCTACATCTCTGGCGAGAGCTATGCAGGTTAGACGTAGCATTTTGCTATCGACAGAGGAGCTTGGTGATTTTCTTGAACGTTGTCTCGGGTTGAATTCTGGCAGGGCATTACGTGCCACAGCTTGCAGAGATGATTTTCGACAACAATGTTGTTGTTGACAGGCGAGATTTCATCAATCTGAAGGGATTCATGGTTAGTAATTTCAATTCAAATGGGGCACGTTCTGTAGTTTGGTATTTAGCTTAGCGCTGGTTTTTCGTAGATTGGGAACTCTCTGCTGGATGATGACACCGACCAGAGGGGCATGATTGATTACGCGTGGGACCACGCAGTCATCTCCGACCAGGTCTTCCACGACATCAAGACGACGTGCAACTTCACAGAAGATCCAGTCTCGAACGAATGCAGCGACAAATTGAATGAGTACTTCGCTGTCTACCGGCTAATCGACATGTACAGCCTCTACGTACCAACATGCATCAGCAACTCTAGTGGCAGGAACTCCAGGCAGCGGGAGGCCATCCAAGGGGTAGCACCCAGGCTGTTCTCCAAGTTTGTGAGTCTCCAAACCTTCTGATCATCCTTTCAAAAAATTAAAAAAAAAAAGCGCCGACAGGTCACCAACCTCCCCGTCTCAAACAGGCATCTTGGCACACAAGGCCGGCTGGATACGACCCGTGTGCCTCGGACTACACAGAAGTGTACCTGAACCGGCCCGACGTCCAGCGTGCACTTCACGCGAACACGACAGGGATTCCATATCCATGGACACACTGCAAGTAAGGGCAATGGACTCACTGTGAACTCAGCACTCTAGTCATGACAATTAAAATCATATTAATACCCGGGGTGTGCGTCTGGCAGCAACAACATTTCATTCTGGAGCGACGCGCCGGCATCAATGCTGCCGATAATCAGGAAGCTCATAAAGGGAGGGGTACGCATATGGGTATACAGTGGGGACACAGACGGTAGAATACCGGTGACGTCGACGAGGTACACGCTGAGGAAGCTGGGACTGAGGACGAAGAGGGAGTGGACGCCGTGGTACGCGGACCACAGACAGGTGGGGGGGTGGACGATCGAGTACGAGGGGGGGCTGACGTTCGTGACGGTGAGAGGGGCAGGGCATCAGGTCCCAACATTTGCTCCGAGGAGATCACTCCAACTGCTCTTGCATTTCCTGTCTGATCGGAGCATGCCCTTCAAACCATTCTAGCTCTTTTACATTTCCTTCTTTCTTTCTGACTATTGATGATGTGATTTGATTATAAAAACCAAACAAGGTATAGAGCAGCCTCTTCTATCTTTATATTATTATAATACATTTTTATTAGCTTTTTTTTTGTCGTCCTTAATTGGGAAAATGATTCTCTTTTAAAAAGTATGCTTAAACCTTCAATGTCAATTTTTTGTCTTATTATTTAGAAAGTTTTCTTCTTTTTTCGGGTTAAAATTATTTCGAAAATTGGGAGAATGAATTCAATAAACTTATAGAAAACATTTATATAATTAAAATAATAATTTTAAAATTTATTAAATAATATCTCAAAATAGCTGAATTGCAAAAGACACCCGTTAAAGAAAATCAACGTTATAAAATCCGGCTTTTTTACCAAAAAAAAAAAAAAATCTTCAGCGTTAATTTGGTAGTACAAAGCTCAAGGTATCCCACCAGAAATTTCCGGAACTAATCATAGGAGCACGGAATCAGAGCAAATAGAAGGCGCGAAAGAGAGAGAGAGAGAGAGAGACGACCCCAATCGTAATCGTCGTCGGAGATGTCGTACTTGCTGCCGCATCTGCACTCGGGATGGGCGGTGGATCAGGCCATCCTCGCTGAGGAGGAGCGCCTTGTCGTCATCCGCTTCGGCCACGACTGGGACGAGACCTGCATGCAGGTACTACTCTCCCTTCCCCCTTCCCCCTTTCTTTGGGCGTTCTAGGATTTCTCCAATTCGATCGTTGCGTCGTTTCCTAGTTCGGCGGCTGATTTCCCCTGCCTAGGGTTCTTAATTTGGTCTCCCCAAATCGGTTGGTTTTTGGCCCTGAGGCTCCTGAATTCGCCGCTGCCCACCCATGGAATCTTGGATGGATTGATTGCTCGTTGTGTTTCGATTTGTGTCCTTGCGAGAAGCCTGAGCTTTTGATGTTTCCACTGACTGGCCACGACCTGATCGTTTATGTTTCCCCTTTGGCTGTATATCAGATGGACGAAGTGCTCGCCTCAGTCGCCGAGACCATCAAGAACTTTGCTGTCATATACCTGGTGGACATCACCGAGGTCCCTGACTTCAACACCATGTACGAGCTCTACGACCCTTCCACGGTCATGTTCTTCTTCAGGAACAAGCACATCATGATTGACCTCGGCACCGGTAACAACAACAAGATCAACTGGGCCCTCAAGGACAAGCAGGAGTTCATCGACATTGTGGAGACCGTCTACCGTGGCGCCAGGAAGGGCCGCGGTCTTGTCATCGCCCCCAAGGATTACTCGACCAAGTACCGCTACTAAAGCCACTATGTATGCCCCAGGTGTCACGGGATTCGGTCTGATTATGATCCCATGCCTCTGGGACAGGGATACTTGAACCCCTTTGATGGAAAATGCGATGACATTTTCGGAAGTTGTTATGAATTTTTGTGAGTGATGTTATCATGCGGAGTCCAGTGTTCTGTTATGTCGACTGGTTTTATGGCGCGAGCAGCAAGCAAAGTAGTTTTATATGAAAGGAAGATTAGTTTTAAAAAGAATTTATGAAATACGTTTCGTGTTTCATAAAATACGGGTGAAAATTCGCCTCTACAAGTTGAAGTTCTTTCCTCCTATTCAGTTGGTCAAGTTTCGTACTTCATAAAATACAGTTTCATACTTCATAAAATACGGGTAAAAATTCGTCCATACAAGTTGGAGTTTTTTCCTCGGTCAAAAGGTTTGGGTTCGAATCTTAACGAAATTAAAATTTTAAAACGTATTTCCGTAGGATTTCCTTTTCTTTCTACAAGAAAAATGGGCCGAAAGATATGAGCCCAAATATCGAGCCCTACCTTATTATGCAAGCGACCCATTCGCTCCTCCCACTTCAGTTTAGGGTTTGCTTTTCATCCTTCCGGCGGCTGAGAGTAGAAGGCAGCGGTGCCGGCCCGGCCCCGACCACCACCATGGTACGTAAGCGACGACGGCGAAGACGCCCCTGTCAACTGTCTTTCCCCCGTTTGTTCATCCGATTTGCGTGCCTTTGGATGTGGAGCTTGTTGGTTTTGTGGTGTTGGAAGTCGGCAGGGAGGCGATCGATTTGTTATTTTACTGATGATCGGATTCTATGTGTTCTCTTAGTAGAAATAATGGTGTGGTATCGACAGTTCATTAGGACGAGTCTGCATTTCTGGTTAGATCTACCGTTCGGGATTGATTTCTAATCTTGAAGTGATAGAGGAAGTTGGGATTTGGCTCGGTTGGTGTTCTTATTCGTGCGGTGTTAGGTGTGATTGGATTGCTGTTGATTGGTCTTTGGATGCTGCAGGTGAACGTACCAAAGACAAAGAAGACATACTGCAAGAGCAAGGAATGCAGGAAGCACACCTTGCATAAGGTCACCCAGTACAAGAAGGGCAAGGATAGCCTCGCCGCGCAGGGGAAGAGGCGTTATGATCGGAAACAGTCGGGATACGGGGGCCAGACCAAGCCCGTCTTCCACAAGAAGGTGAGCTATTAGCATTCGGTTGGGTTGTTCTTATTGCTGATTTCTTGGTACGTATCAGTTACCCAAATAATCTGGGTTTGGACGGTTTTCTTCAATAGGCGAAAACCACTAAGAAGATTGTGCTGAGGCTCCAGTGCCAGGGCTGCAAGCATGTCTCCCAGCACGCTATCAAGGTTTGTAATGATATTCTTTCCGGGCATTCACAGTTGCTGATGATAGATTGTTGGAGCTCTGTTTAGGTTTGTTTCTTAAACTGGATGTGTTCTTTTTTCCTCCAGAGATGCAAGCATTTTGAGATTGGTGGAGACAAGAAGGGCAAGGGCACTTCATTGTTCTAGTTTAGTCCTCCAATTAAACTTTCTTTCCTATTCATATCCTGGCATTTATCTTCCTGGGTTTATTATACACCTTCCTGTTGGGACAATTTTTTAGTTACTATTGGAGATTTCTGTCCTATGCTCTCACCTGGTAGCGTTCTTGCGATGCACTTGTTCTTGCGATGCACTTGTTCTTGCGATGCACTTATTCGCAAACGTATGCACTTGTTTAGGCCAATTTCTAACTAAAAAAAAAAAAAACAGTTCCAATAAATTGGGGTCAAGCAAAGCCTCATTCTATTTGCAAATAGCAGTCAAACCTACAATAGAAAGAAGTGAATCAGTCACCTATATTGACTAAATAAATTGGAAGTTGAGGTCAACATAACTCTGTACACTCACATTCTTCATCACCAGCACCTGCCTAAAAATTAGTAGCCATGTAGCTGCCAAAAATTGCAGTAGGGTCTATTCAAATTTACATAGCCAAAGAAGGCCACAAGTTATTAGAGACAAAAATCAAGATGCTGCAACATCACCATAAACAGAAAGATCTAAAAAAGCAGGCCAGAATCATGTCTCACGTTGCTGCCGCCGCAAAAAGAATCCCTATTAGCCAACCAACATAATAAGAGAGAATGCATGTGACCATGTCAAGTTTGGGGTAACATCTTCTATGTGTTACTAAGACTCCTCGACTACCTCTCAAATAATCTCACAAGCATAGTCGTATGTCTGCACACTCTTCTCCAAGAAGGAAAATGCTTTACATGCTAGGTAGAGCACATCCTATTATGCTTCAAAAAGAAAAGAGCAATTTCAAACAGGAGATAATCATCTTCATTTCCACATCTAAAATGAAATTTAAAAGAGGTCCTTTACACCAAACATTGTCAGTCAACATGAACCCATAACACAACTCTCTCACTGGAGTGACCTTAGCAGATCCAAGAAACATAGATACTGGCAAAGCTTACATATATTAAACCATGCTGCAACTATGAATTGTAGCAGGATTAGTAGCAACCACCAATTTTCAGTTGGAGTATGCTGTGAGATGCATGAATCAAGAGAAGATCTGGAAAGCTTTACAATGGTCATTGATCAGAACATATAAAATAGAAAATAAACTAAAGTAAGCAGCTTCACAATTCAAGGGAACTCATTGCATGGCGCCGAGGCTAAAAACAGAGAACAAACCAATTTCCCCGAATTCCATTTGACATCCTAACATTCACTTTACCTTACAAAAGTATTGCATCCCTTATGCTCTAAGAGGAACATTTCATCTAAGACGAACTGTTATGATGAAACCTCATCATGACCTTGAAACTCATCCATAGCTCAATCAAAGGTTAAAACACGGATATGTCTGCTCCCAACACCAGAACAAAGACAGGCTATCCGTATATATCGAATTTCATGCATCTCAGTTGAGCTAAACAAAAACCATCATAATCCTACTGTTGCTTACAACACTCGTTTGGAAGCAATATCATGTTATGTAGATTGTATCTTATACAGGTAACAGCTAGTAAGATCCCATCCAAAAGACAGCAGCGAAGAATCACCATCCATGTAAGAATATAAAACATCACGAATCCCCAGTTATACAGGATCCTCTTAATTCCCCTGCGCACTACTGCCACCACCGAAAGGGAATGGCAACATGATACTAAAACTCCTCCTCACCATCCTCTCCCCGCCCCCACCACCGCTGCTGCTGCTACTGTTGCCGCTGCCCTCTCCGCCTCCACCAACCCCTCCTCCTCCTCCTCCTCCTCCTCCTCCACCACCACCTCTTCCTCCATCCCTCCGACTCTCATATTCGGAATCGTCCGTTGGCAACTCGTGACGACAGACTGGGCAAGAATTATGCAACTCCAACCACGGCAACAGGCAGTCCGCATGGTAAACATGCTTGCAAGGCATCTGCTTCACCTCCATGCCGATATCAAAGTCATCCTGACAAACAGCGCACTGATTATTATCAGAATGGGTCAAATCTTTGGTGATGGTGACCGTGGGCAGATTCTTGATTGCCGACTTAGAAGCCGGTGGTGTCCCATAACGATTTGGATCGTTCTCGGCGAGCTGTTGGATGAGCTGCTCGAAGCCAGGGCCGATGAAATAATCCCCAAGGTTGCTGATGGGACCAGCAAAGGGTCCACTGCCACCGCGATTATCGATCACGAACTGGACTTGTGCGCCACTGGAGCGGAGATTGTTGAGGTAATTGTCGAGGAAGACCATGGGGTTGAACTCCTGGCCGGCGAGGGGATTATTGGAGGAGGGTTGGTGCGAGGAGAAGAATGAGGGAGGACCTTGGAGGTCGAAAGGAGAGGAAGAGGAAGAGGAAGGAAAGAGGAAGGGGAGGAAGGAGGAGAAGGGATCGGAGGCAGCGGGGAACCGGAGGCCGTCGCCGCCGGCAGCCGAGAACGGATCGGAATCGGGATTAGGGTTTTCCACTTCCTCGAGGAAGCCGTCGTTGCAGTGGGGGCAGATTGGGTCGGAAGAAGGTGAGAGGACGATGGTGACGGTACGGTTGCATTGATGGCAAAAGTAAAGGTTCGATACAGGGTCGTCGCCTTCAGATTGCCCGGCCGATGCGGCAGAGTGAGGCGATGACATGGCGGCGGGCGGCGGCGTTGGAGTGGAGAAACGGCGGCGACGAAACGGGAAGAAATGGGAGGGAAGTCGGACGGACTTATCGGCTATGATCTTAATATTGACCGACGTTGACGAACGACGTCGTTTCTAAAGAAAATCGAAGTCCCAGTCCCAGAAATAATTTTAATATCCAGAATTGGAGGATTCGCTGATTACTTGATAATGTTAGAACTAAAACTGATAATTTCATTTTCATTGCATTCAATATAAAAATAAATTTTTATTATATTCAAGTTTAAAATACATTTCGAGCTTAATCATACTAACAACTAAAGTGAAGGCCACACAGGAATCCTAATACCAAACCACGTGAATCGTTCCCACTGGGGTTTTCGCCACGTGGCAGGATATGGGTAGACGCGAGAGCTCGGATGGATTTCGCGGTGACATTTAGCTGTGGCAAAATTGGTAAACGAACGGGGCCGGTGTCCAAATATGATAAGGCACGATATGAAACATGTCAATTCAAATACGATTTATTAAAATTTTCGTGTCATCAAAGTAGAGTCAAATACGATAATCTTATCATGAATAGACACGAAATGATACATTAAAAACGAAACAATTTAATATAAAATAGACACAGTAAGACCTAATTGACATGATACGATGCGAGCTGCACAAAATAAAAACTACAATAAATTCATAAAACTTTGATAAAATTATGAAAAACGTTCATAACAATATAACAAAAACAAATATATGAATGTAGATCATAATCGCGCACGCGAAAGATAATTGCCATCAACTTGTGGTTGGATTTTCATTTTCATTTTCATTTCCAATTGTATCAATGGCTTACATATATAACACAATATCTCGATCACGAGGAACTGGACAATTGAAAGACCATCCTTGATGACATCTACATCATTCCTTGTATCGGGCACTTCATGCACCGAGCTCTAGAAGATTTCAGACATATCTCAAACTCCTGCCTAAAGTTCAAGATGTTGAGGGAGTGTGTCCACTTTTCTTTGTGGCTCTATCGCAACCCTTGTAGGTACTAATTGAGGAGGTTGATGAGCCACTGGGGTGAGCTTCGTTTGATGCCTCTTTTCGAGTTTCAAAGGAGGTATTTATGACCCTTTAGTTGAACAATTGCTTGGGTGTCAAGAGGTCATACCCTAGAACTACCTGGTTTACGTTATCATGTATCAATGCAATCTACTGTACAGTGGGGCGTCGTTCTGAACTCCATTAGCAATCTCAATAACCATTTCCTCTAGTCCCATTAGGTCATAATACGCGTCTTTCTTTTGGATATAGAGGAACTTCTTGAAGGTAAAGAACTTTTCGATGAAGTGTGAGATATTTATTTATATGCCAATGACACGCATTATGTACCATCCCTTGCACATTAGCAAAACATTGCATAACTCCCCCTTTCCAGCAGTTGCTTGAAAGCCAAGTTGTCCACAATTATTTCGCCAACCATCCCATATGTGAAATAAATGAATGAATGTCAAGGCAATTTATATCGAACACATTAACTTAACATGTATCACTAAAAAGTTGTTGATCGACGATATAAGTCTCAGCTGAATCGGGACAACTCTTTAGCGTCAATAAGATCCTACACCAACATTCTAAACTTGATGCAGTCTCTAGTTGTGTTGGTCAATGAGCCATGCCATTTACAATATCTTTTCTATTTATCTCTTTCAGGTCGAGGGATGCGATGTCCATTTTTCATATTTGCATATTTTTCAACAAGAAGTTAAAAATGTCATCTGTCTTATCCTCATCGAAGAAGTATTTTCACTCATCTGTTGACCTCTATGAAGCCTTCACTCTAAAATCCTATGTCGAAGAAGGAGATCATTCTGACCTATGACTATTAGCTCATACTTTGATCCAAAAGTTTTACACCTTAATTGGGCTTTCCTGAGCCTAGTTAGAAAGGCATCTACTAGCTCGTCTGGTTGCTATTTCATGTGAGTCAACTCCCATATAGTGATTGACAAGTCTGAGTGGGAGAATAACAAGGTGAACTACATTTACATCTCCGATCAATTTCTGATCGAATTTAGGGGCAGCTTCACATACTATGAGAAAGCAGCTCTCTTAAATGGCCTTGGAAAAAATTTTAATTTCCAGAAACCATTAGCAGCTTCTTCTCATGAGAGTCGTGCGAAATCAGGCCCCCGATACCCTTGAGAGAATGGATAATATTTGTTTATGGCTTATAGGCACGGAGCCTAATATAGCTCTACCTTGGCTCCTTTGTTAATCCTAGGAACCATCTGTTTTATCGCTCGGGTGACATATTCCCTTAGATCAATAATACCACTTAGTCTGACATTACCTCTAGGAGGACGCTCTGTTGGTTCTTCTTCAGTGAATATGCTTATGGTGAGGAGACTCACAGTTTCCATATTCTTGCATCACTTAGTAGGGCTCCCTCTCATTTACAAACTATGAAGGCTGCATGTTAACCCCAATAGGTACAGTATGATGCTCTAAAAGAACTTGCATATTGCACCATCTAAGGTTCCTATGCCTTCAAGATTCACTTTCTTTATTTCTTTCGCGACGACAATTCAGCGAGCTTCTAGATTCAGAACAATACATTTAGGAGACTCATACGCATACTTGGATGCCAGACTATAGTCACAAATCTAAATGATGAGTTTTAAGTTTCGCCCTAAGTCATTTTTCGTTCCAAGTTTTAAATCTTCTCATCAACATTTACAGATTTCTCCAACAAGAAATTGAGCATTTATCGTATGATTGAAATATCATTATTCGAATGGGTGTTAGAGGGGTTTCTCTTGCGAGAACCCCATATTCTCCCCTATCTCAACATTTTGGAATTTGGCATAGGCATTAAACACCAAGAGAATGTAACTAGAACTAAAAGCTATGACAATTCAATTTATATTTGAATTGTGATTACGCTAGGCTTTCCTACCTGTAAAAACCCTATTCATACAAAAATCTTAACCAACTGCCAAAGATTCCGGAGCTATCTATGCCTTGTTACTGAGTCAATCTTAACTAGTTCCCATGTTCATCCTTAGTTCTCACGTTCTTTGCGTAGATGGGTTGGAAACTAACACTTTCTTTCAAGCGAGTGACGGAGTTCGAGTGATCAAGTGAATGTTGGAATCAAATGATACCAAACTATGATAGGAGATAGTCATATGATTTCCGTATATCATGCATGGATTTATCCCTATGCACATTCTTAATTTGGGCCTATGGCCTGTAATTTTCGGTAGGAAATTTTACTAATGTACTATGTAGGGGCCTATGGCCTAGAATTTTCTGTTTTCAATCTAAGTGCCTATGGCCTGTAATTGACATGGCAAGTTAAAATAAGTTAAGACAGAATAGCCCTTCACAACATAAGCGTTCGATTGAGGAGGGGATAACTAGGCCAGCAGCTTCTGGCTCATCTTTCAACAACAACTAACTTGTGGACAACATGCCAATGGTCTGGACCGCATTAATTCACCACCTTCAAGGACTACAGCGGGCATATCTATCAGAAATTACTCAAATGACGAATGACGAATGTAATCCCAGCTGAGACGTCTTCACGAAAACTGAAGGGATCTGATTTAGTGCTCTCTTAACGTTTGTGTACTGACGATGCAGCTCATGGCGTGGTGGCCAATTGCTTCAACTTGGCCTGTAAGATAGCACCAGCTTCATCTGATAAGCTTTTCTTCTTAGATGCAACCTGCAACACCAATTCCAGATAAAAAACGTATGGATAAACTCAACGAGGAAAAGTAGTCAGGCACCAAAAAAGATATGACCCCGCGCAATCATCAATATATGTTGGAAAAATGTGCTTATACCAATCATCACATTCACTCTGTGCTAATCTACAAATGAACTTACCCCCACTTAGTGTTATATGCTGGTCTCATGACATCAAATAAGTAAACCCCGTCACTAGAGATGTCCAAAAAGACAACTTAGTTGTGCAGGAGACTACGTCAGTCTCCAGGCAACTGAAGTGACAGGAAAACAAAATGCTATATTTATTCACTTACTGCTGGAAGCAAATTTTCCCACTGGTTCATCTCATAATGAGAAATCCTCAGAATACTCCCATTTTCGAACTTAAGAAGCAAATACAAATCAACCACACCTTATAACAGATTATAGCGGCTTTGGATCACCGATCATGGAAATACTCGAGCATACAAAGATTTTCATTTGCATCCATTATTCAATCTTTTCTTTTTTTCCTAAAGTGATGTTTCTTGTGCGATCCTCACAACATCTTGAACCTACTACACACTTAGAAACCTATTTTGAAGTTTGAACTGATTGCCAGAAGCAAACAACAAAACAAGGGCATCAGACATCCAAAACAGTCTAGCGATTGAAAAACAGTTCACCTCAATGAGTTGATCAAAGTTAGACTTGAGCAAATTAATCTTCCGCTCGCAGTAATCCTTCCCTTCCGTCATCGTTTTCTGAAACAGAGTCAACTAGCATTAAGCATCGATCAGAAACTCGATCACGGACGCTCACATGCAAAGACACGACGGGATCGATCAGCCATCCTTAAACCTCGATGAAGTAACCGGTGCCGACGTCGACAAGGACGCGGTCAGAAGCGGCGAGCGAGGCAGGGACATAGAGGGAAGAGGCGAGGGGGACGAGGATGCGATGGTCGAGGGGGCGGAGGGAGAGGTCGTCGAGGGCGGTGGAGGCAGACTCGAGGCGGGAAGTGGCGGTCCTGATGTTGTTGAGGCTGTCCTGAAGGAGGTTGATCTCGAGGTCGGTCTGTTCCTTCACCGCCTTTAGCTGCTCGACGCTCAGCCTCTGCAGCTCCACCGTCGCCGCCGACGGAGACTGCGCGGTCGATGCCATCGCGCTGCGGATCGGAGAGTGTAGATTGACAAATTGCCCTAAACCGAGTTAATTTGGACCGCGGTCACTAGAGGATTTATAATTTTTTTTTATTTAAATTCGATAATTAGATCGCCCATGAGGCTAAAGAAAACGTATTTTTAAGCTTTATTTCTTTATAAATTTTTTTACAAAATCAAGTACTTTATTTTGTAAAAAAAGCCACAAATGATTGAAACGACTTCAACTCCTCAAACTTGGTGATCACGTGATTAATAACATGCCTTGCGCCTCAAGTGCGCCTTGCGCCTTTAATTACACTGTTTCAAGTAGCAACGCGCTTTACTCCGAGGCGCACGCTTTACCGTTTGAGGCGCGGTCGAAAATGAGTGAGATACATGACATGTTATTAAGTGAGAATGAGATACATCTAAAATAAGTCCAAACTATCATCACAAGTTTACATAATATCATCAAAATACGCTTTGAAAGAGGGGTAGATAAGGAGTAGAAATCAAAACCCGAACATCACAAGCTTTCAAAAGGAAATACATGTAGTCATCAAAATATTCAAAAATTCAAAAGGGAAATACGTAAAGACTTGTACATCAAAAGCAATGTTTGAAAGGAAATATATGACTGTTCCTCAAAATCTGAAACATTGTCTTCACAATCAACGAAAGCGGCAGTGCGAATCAACTCATCTTCATCTTCATCGGCAATTCTTTCAATTTCTTCATCCGCATTCGAATCGACTTCATTCTCCTCAAATCTCATTTGAGACCTACTTGAACTTGCAACTAGGTGAGAATTTTGCCTCGTATTCCGCTCGGACAAACCAACTTATGAGGCTCTCCCCACATTGCCCTATGTGAGAATATCATCATAAAAACCAAGTCATTGTGATCCTCTTCAACTTCCCCAATAAATCATTCATTATAATAATCAATGCAATCCAGACTCAGAGGATCAATGCTATCTGCCGAATCATGTCTTGCTTTGAGCTTTTGGTTGTACTTGATATATACGAGATCAAGTAGCCTGCGATGCTCAAGTCTATTCCTTTTCTTTGTATGAATATGCAAAATTTGAATTAGTAAATATTAAATTTGAAGCATTAGCCAATCATGGAGCTAAAAGGTGTCTAACTTTAACCTGCTCAAAGGTGCTCCAGTTGCGTTCACATCCACTAGCACTACATGTCAGTGACAGAATTCTAACTGCTAGTCGTTGAAAATTTGGTGTTTCGCTGCCGAAAAGACTCCACCACTCCGTTGTGATAGGAATAAAGTAAGTAAAGTACTTATAAAAAAAAAGTAAGTTTAGAATTATTGTTACCGGGCAATTTAGAAGTCCTTGATCTTTGTATTAAACGGTCGTCGAATTGCCCTTCTTTGTCTTTGTATATGGATGTCACGTCGAAAACGTATTCACCACGCAAGTGCACGCGATCGTACAAGTAATAAAGTGTAAGTAAGATATCGTTCCCATGAGGACTGATCTAAACTTCTCCCAATTATTAAAATACTGTCAATCTCTATTATCCAACGGAGCGAGTTGAGAATTAATCAAACTAAATGTAAAACTAAAGAAAACGAGTAAGTAAATCGAATTAAGATTCAGATGAGAAAAGCACCTAGGGCGACGATTTCACCGGACAATTAATCGCAAGTCATATCTCAATCAACACGCGTAAAATGATCTGGTTGATAATCTGGAATTCGATCATCTTCCTACGCCCCTCCCGAGGTCATAAGAACGTACAGCTCTGTAAATAGTAATCACTCTATTCCTAGGTAGATTAACTATCGAGTGCCCCTTAAGAATCAATTCCAATTCGATTACCTAGGACGATTGGGTATATTCCTATCCCGCTCGTTAATAAACCTGTCTTCCGACTAAGTTTACCCTAAGTTATTCCTCTCCCCGTGCTTAATCTAGGATTCCCCTTCCGAGTTCACCTAAATTCATTATTCAATCTATTGGTGATCAGGCAATAAGAAAGCGTTAAGAACGAACAGGAATAATCAACCCAAAATCATTCAAGTGTGTCAAAAGAGATAAACTCTTGACTAATCGTCAAGATCCATCTTAACCCTAGGCAAAGAAATTTAGTTCATAATTGAAATAAACGAAAACATCAAATCCATCGTAACCAATGATAACGACATAAAGTAAACTAAAAGAAAACTCCCAAAGTCTCTGTCGACGGCTCCCTAGTCGCCTCTCCTCCCTCTCTAGGTAAAAATAAAATGTTTTTATAATCCCCCTAAACCTAGAGAATCTTTAGAAAATAAGGAAAGAAAATCTTCTAATTTCTCCCCATCGTAGCTTTAGGTCTTGCAAGAGCAGCCAGAGATTTTCCTCCTGCACGAAGTCTTCATAATTACGCCGATGTCCTCTTTTCTTCATATTTATCCTGAAATAAACCAAAAAACTCGGCAGTAATCCGTTTCTCGGGAATAATGTGAAATAACTAGGAATATTATGCAATAAACGCAATATTTCACAAATCTAACAAAATCTAAGTATGAAACTGCTCTAAATAACTCTACTTTCATAGAGTTATCAATGGACACCTTAATTATAATCTTGTCTTGAATGCTTACATCAGGAACCAACTTTTGGATAGTAGCATACATGCTTTTAGCAATTTCAACATCAGAAAGGATGCCCGGATTCTGATCAAGATATGCAGGATTTAAGAAGTGTCCAGTTACATGAAGTGGATGATGTAATTGACAATCCCATCTCCGATCAATAATCTTGAAAACCTCTGCATACTTATCTTCCCTGCCATTGAAAGACCTTTGTATTGTTTCCTTAGCCTTATCCATAGCTTCGTAGATGTAGCCTATAGTTGGCTTCCTCTCATTATCCACTAAACGAAGAACTGTTACCAAAGGCCCCACTACTTTGAGTGTAAACAAAATACTATTCCAAAATTATTCCCTCAAGATTATGAAATAAGCTCGCTTCCCTTTCACCGTCTTTGACAACTTCATATTTTCCCATTCTTGAGATCTGAACATCCTCCTCAAGTTTTGCTTCAACAAATGAAGCCTTTGTAATGTCAGAAATGATGTCGCGAAACGAGTAACACCATATCGCAACAATTCTTTATTCTCCGTGAAAGTCCTCATGATGTTCAATGCACTCCCATAGTTGTATATAAACCCAACCAAGAAAATTGCTTGCTCCAAGGTTTTCTTAAAGCTTGTAATCTTTCTAATGTCTTCTAGCATTAGATCGATACAATGTGCGGCACAAGGAGTCCAATAGATGTGCTTCCTTTTTGCTTCAAGTAGTTTGCCTGTTAAAAATAAGACGTTATCAAAGTAACTATAAAATAGTTGTTATAATTATACCGGCTAGCACATAATTACCGGCTAGCATATAATTACTTCCATTGTCTGTGATAATCTGAACCACATTTTTCTCTCCAACTCTTTCCACGAAGCTATCAAGGAGCTCAAACAATTTCTCTACGGTCTTAGAATAAGCAGATGCATCAACAGATTCAATGAACATTGTTCCCTTTCTACTATTTACCAAAAAGTTTATCAAACACCGACTTTTACGATCGGTCCAACCGTCTGACAATATGGAACAACCGTATTTGGCCCAAGATTCTTCATGATCCTTCATTAAATTCTTTGTAAATGCAAGTTCTTTCTTCAAAAGAGTCACCCGCATTTCATGAAAGCTAAGAGGCTTCAAATTCGGGCCATATCTTCCAACGGCTTCTAACATCCATCTAAAGCTGTTCAAATTTACAGCATTGAAGGCAATGCCAGCCTGATAAAAGAATCTGGCAACATACTAAATGGTATTCTATCTGGCTTCTTTATCACAAGCATCGACTATATTTTGTTGTTTCTTCTTTCCAACTTTTGGATTTTGCATTATAAAAAGGTCCATTGGACCCTTCGATTGTGGCATCTTTCCCTTCAACTTCTTCAGAGGTAATGATTGGCTTGAGCCTCCTCTTTTTTTCTCCTTATCACACCGTTCTTCAATCTCTTCATCGTCATCTCCAATTATCTGCTCATCCACATCACAAGGTATCCCTTGCGAGGCAATAGATACCGCCTTGATAGTGTTTTTTTCAAGCATGTGCTTTCTTAATTCTTCTTTCACCTCCTTTGGACAACTTTCACATGTCTTTGCATTTCGGTTTGCCCCCATTTGATGTTGTTTTGCTTGAAATATTCCTCCGTTTGTCTCAAATCCATAAAAGTTACAAGTAACTTTGCTTTTATTATTCGGATCCTTCAAATAGTTGTATTTCCATCCCGAATCTTTTCTATTCGAGGGCGTTGATGAGACGGAAGTTCCAACGGATGACATAATGAATTCCCTTCCCTATGAAAGCAACAAATAAAAAAGTTATAATCACACACGCAGACTTTACCAATTAACATAAGGACAATGTCTTTGCATAAGGACAATGTCTTTACATAACACTCAACGAGCCGATGGATCTGTTCAATGTCACTTAAAAGGGCAAAATCGGGCATGAAGACAGATGTCCACAAATCTGAGAGTAAGAACAATCTAAAGCTGCAGACAAAAACAACAGTAACAACACAAGTAACCTCTACATCACAAGGCTATCCTCTAAAGCTCCATGACAAACATAATTCTTGCATTTAAAGTCCAGAAAGCAACTGTAACTTGGAAAATTGATTGCATAAAAGCTAAATCGTAGACGAAAAGCTCGAATAAGAAACACAATCCGTACACTCGAGACTATCTCACACGGTTACTAGTGCGAGCTTCAAATCGTGGTGGGAGGAGAAAGAAGGTGCGATGGCCAAGAGGTGGGGAGAGATAGGGTTCAAGTCTGATTTTTAATACTTTTTTGGGTCCTTTGATTTTTTTAATTTTTACAATCAAGTCCTCATCGCCTCGATCAATAAAGCGGGAGAAACGAACGCCTCGTCTCGTCGCCTTTTCCCGAGGGGCGTCTCGCCATGCATCGGGATATTTGAGGCGACCCATGTCGCCTCGCCTCAAGGCGCTCGCCTTAAGCGAGAGGCGAGCGTTTTTAATAACACTGCTTAACGACAGAGAGCATTACTAAGGAAGGAAGCAAATCCATAGGCGGTATTTACAGGGAAATATACTTTTTTTTTAACTTGAAAGCCATGTCTCCCCCTGATTAACAGGGCAAACTTGAAAAACTCTTTACCCATGAGTGTTCGTTCCCCTTATTTAATCTAACATAATCTCTCAACTTCTGTTTTAGGAGACGGGTTTCATGCGTCCGTCAAACTCGACGTCAACTCCTTCATCGGCCTCAACATCTACCCTGTTGATTTTATCGACGTCGCTGAAGAAATCCTCCCTTGCGTTGTTGGACAGCATAAGGGCAACCAGCCAGAACAAAGTGGAGTCAAGGGAGAGGAAGGCTCCCCCGCCAAGGACACCGGTCTTGGCGGTGGGGCAGGTGTAGTCGAGGGCCTTGTGAACGTTGTGGAACTGGTGGAGTTGCTCGGTGATCGTCGGCCAGAGGAGCATGGCCAAGGCAAATCCCGAAGAGAACCTGCAAGAGATGATGGCAACGCTCGAGGAAAGAGGTCGCCAAATGTGGGATGCGGTATGCAGAAGAATACGGTAACTTACAGAGCAACGTTGAAGAAGACAAAGAAGGTGGTGTTCTTGAACAATGCGGCTTGTGGGACAGATCTCTCCTTGTAAGGGTAGAACAGAGAAAAGTAGCCGGCAACGGTCGATGCAATGAGGAATCCTGCCGAAAGATACCCGAGAGCAACGGTGGGATCTGAGGGGTATTTACAGATCACAGCATCTTTCACCAGTATGACGTTTCCAGCCGCTGGCTGCAAGCCATAACAAATGAAAATAAAAATACCAGCCAAAATGATCAGCCTATCTCACTGAAGACAAATCTCGAATAAACCAGTGACTGGATCAGAGCACGGACCTTCTTGTTCTCAGCGATCACTCCGAAGACAAAGGAAACAATGCCCAGAAAGGCAACAATCAGAGACATCTGCTGCATGGTGGCTGCCATCTTACTTCTGCAGACGAAAACCATGAAAAGGTGCACCAACAAGCATAAGTTCCATTCATCAAATCCTAATCAATAGCAACCAACCAAGAAGATCACCGAAGCCACTACAGAAAATAGATCACCGCCAATTACGCATCACACATAACTAACAAAGATCAATTCCCCATCCCTAAGGATTTTCAACTCATACCCACATCAGAGTTCAGACGAACCACAACACAATCACGAAACTGTCGCAAAGCACTCATCAAAACTAATACAAGAATCAGACAACGAATCCACCCAGGGAAGAACTCATCTCCCAAAATTTTCCCCAACAATCCATCACGTTCCCGAACCCCCAACAAAACAAAAGAGAGAAACAACTCAATCAATTAAAACAGAAAAAAAGATGGAAGATTTAATCCCGAGGAAGGGGAACTCACCCTGATTCTGCGAGCGGAATAAGGAAGGGGAGTAATTCACGGGATCCGATCTATCGATCGGCGGATAAGCTTGGAGGGAAGGGAAGAAAGACGGACACTCCGACAACCTGCGGCGGATGTCCCCTCACACAACCCCCCCTGCCCCCCTTCATAACTTCATAGTAAGTCAAACCTAATCCGGAGATCGCGTCTGATCCGGAAGGGAAATGTCTTATTTACCCCTGGCCGGGTGCATTGATCGGGGGTCCTCGGCCGGTGTTCCCTGGCAGGTGCGGATGGGTACAAAGGGGATTTCGATGTGAGAATCTGGATGGATACCAGATTCCCACGAGGGCCGGCTGGCTTTTGCTTGATGGCATTCCCTCCACCCCACGCCCATTGTTAGAATAAAATAATCATATATTTTTATTATTTTCTTTTTTTTTTGGGATCCCAAGAACTCCCGATAAATAATTACACATTATTATTATTATTATTATTAAATAATGTAATTATTATACTCGAATGTACGACGTTTGGTCTGATAAGAACAAAGTAAAAAGGGCCGACCTAAACTAATGTTCTTAACTTCAAAAAAAAAAAAAAAAGTAAATAGTTAACGTGTTTTGGGCCCACTAATTGCGGGCAAATGGAGGCAATTGAATTGCATTTTAATTTTTCCAAATTTTCGGCTGGTCGTGATTTGATATCAATGGAATGACCGTGGAAGGCACGGCGCCAATTCACAAGCATCGGTCCAAAATATCAACATCTAAAAATTAATGTACATTTATTGGTCCAATTATACATATTTTAAAGAGTTCCGTTAATGGTTGAACAATTATTATTATTATTAAATATAATTTTATAATTTAAGATATTTTAAAATTAAAAAACACAACTTAAGATGTTTATTAAATGTAAAAAACACAACTTACAAAATATATTAAATGGTAAATAATTAAACTTAAAGCAAATTGCTCAAGTAATAGTTAATTCTTTCTCAAATACTAACCCTTCCTTGGCGTCATAAAGTCGCCCTCTCTACCTACCTCTTTCGGTTCTGTTAACTTTTTCCACAATTAGAACCTCACCAAAATTCTCGTGCATTGATGAAAATGTTACAAAATGTGCATTAATATTATAAAAATTAATTTTAGTGCATTTAACACCATGCTTAGCTGATATATACATAAATGTTTCAGAATTTAAATCAATGAATTGATCATTTACATATTCTTAAAATACTTCAAAACACTTGCGGGGAAAGGCAATGAATGATCCAAACTTTTTTTTTGGGCAAAATATATGTTTTTTAGCAGGAAATATTTCCAAACTTTCTTCTTTGTTAACATTTTAGTTTGTTATATAAAAATGTCTATGTGCTTTGTGCAATAGTAAGGTTAGTTCACAAAGTATTTCCGTAGATATAGTAGGAAGTTTTTTAATTAATCAAACAATGCTAGGAACTCGAATTTATAAAGTCCGTGTTCACCCCACCTTCGACGAACTCGGACTTATAAATTCCGAGTTCGGGACCGAGCCTCTTTCCTTCTTTGTGGAGACTTTATGGAGCTCTCGGAACAGACTCGGAATTATAAAGTCCAAGTTCGTCTATCAAGGAACTCAGATTCTATAACTCCGAGTTCCTTGATAGACGAACTCGAACTTATAACGTCCGAGTCTGCTCCGACACAGTTACAAAATGAAATCTCTCAATGGAGATTACCTGAGTTATCAAAACGAAATCTCCCACATCCCATGACACTTAAACATCCTTCATACATCAAAGGAAGTACTTCCTACAACATCGTCCAACACAACAAACAACATCGTCCAACACAACAAACAACATCGTCCAACTTAACATCGCATGACAATTACATTAAATTACATCGTTCATCACAATATGATTACTTCCTAGGCCGGCTCCGATTGTAACATTGTTTAACCTGACGTCGTGGCCGTTCAACCAGTGTTGCTTGAGTTAACTGAGAGATCATAGTGCCGTCTACATCGGGAGCTGAAAATCTAACCTCCTTTCTGTGCTTTATAGGTGGCGGCGGAGTAGATGACAAAGAAGATTGTCCGATCTCTGGAGCATAGTACTGATCGTCTTGACTGGGCATTTCAAATGTCAAGGCTAGAACTTCATTTGTATCTTGTTCAAGTAGAACTTTGTCATCCTCATGAACTGGATCTTCCTCATGTTGTTGCTCCTCTTCTTGCTCCTTTAATTGTTGCTCTTCATGCTCCTCTCCATGCATCACCTCCATGTATGCGATAATTATTCACAGCAAAGATCAATTCCTTCTTGTCTTTAAACCTCATTCCTTTGTAGAAATCCTCATACAGGTCACTCTCATGTCTAAGGGGATTATTTTCATATTCATCATACCCATGACCAGTGTCATCAACGTAATTGTCATAAAACGGCAAAGGTTTCTCCTTCCTTCTCCCCGAACCTTCACCTACTTCAACAATTATGACTTCTTCATTCACATAGCCCGCATTAACATTATTGTACAATTCATCATTGGTATCAATAGCAACATCTGAATCCATCAAAGAATCAATTATAGTATGGTCATCATTTAAGGGACATATAGAGCTCCAACCATATAAGACCTCTCAACTTAGATCGGATTAAGTTCAATTCGATGTTCGTCGGGGACGTTGGACAAGGAACAACGGGATGGGATACTGAACCAAACACTGACATTGGTTGAGGAACAACAACATGAATCATCTCGTCCCTTTGCCCCAAAACATAAATTTGTTGAATATGACTTGGGTTTGCAATAGTAAATTTGAGGAGTAATTTGACATCATTATCTCCCTTCACCGGTACTAGCATATATTTCACGTTGTTGTGGTACTCCAACACTGAATACCTATGACAAACAATCAACCTCTTTCCTTGTTGCAAACCCATTGCATCACACAAAATAGTCTCCAATCCAACATAATTGCATCATTCCAATTCAACATAATTGCATCATAATAGACACAGTCATCTCGATTTTTAACATTGTCATTCGCGAATATGAGCAATTCAATGGAATTCATAGTATATCTTCAAACCTTAACCCTTCTCAAAGCTGCAAATTGGAACTCATAGTGACATCCGAAACTACAAACCAACAACTAATCAATCAAACAAAGAACGGGAAACTAATCCGTCCACGGAATTCAACCGAACTTAATGAACTCATCCTACAAAGGCACAATGCAGCACAATAACAACGACTTATAATTACAACGATGGAAAAAATTTATACCTAATTTCCAACAACTACTAGACAAACCACGATGTCAGGAAGGGGGACGGCCAGAGCTAGGACACGCCGAAAGGCGGGACGATGAGATGGGTGACGACCGGAGCTAGGGCACGCCGAGAAGGTGTACGCCGAAGCTACCTCCGGAAGGCGGGACGACGAGATGGGTGACGGTCGAAGCTAGGGCATGCCGGTAAGGGGAATGGCCGGAGCTAAGAGCGCCGAGAAGGGGGAAAGTTGGGGCGGAGGGGGTTCTGATAAGGAAAGGGTAAAATAGAATTGCGGGCAAAGGATATATTTGAGCCCTATGAACTCGGACTTTAAGTCCGAGTTTGTCTATTAAGGAACTCGGACTTATAAAATCCAAGTTCCTTGATAAACAAATTAGGACTTTATAAGTCTGAGTTCATGGGATATATTATAGTACCATGAACTTGGACTTTATATCTGAGTTCGTCGAAGTTGGGTGATCTCGGACTTACAAAGTCCGAGTTAGTGGCATTGTTTGATGAATTAAAAACCTTCCTACCGTATTTACGAAAATATTTTATAAACTAACCTTACTATTGCACAAAGCTCAAATATCCATACGTTTGCCATCTACCTTTTTTACCACCTTCGAACGGCGTTGCCGAGGTGGGCTTAACAAAGTCCTACGTGTACATCGAAGATCTCCCCTATAATTCTATTGAAGACTCCCTCCGCGAGATCTACCGTCTCCCAGATTTCTAGGGTTTCATCGTGGCCGTCAAGGTCTGACCATGAACCCTTCCCCATATTTCTAGGGTTTCATTTTGGCTTAATCGGGACAGGGGTAGGGATCAAGAGATCGACTGCATGTAGGACTCTTGTGAGGTCCAATTCAACAATGTGTAGTTGGTTGGAAAAAGGTAAAAGACAAACGTACGAACATTCTTATATAACAAGTTAAAATGTTAACCTTGAATAAAGTTTGGAAATACTTATAGTTAAAAACCGTTTATTTTGCTCATATTGTTTTTAGAGAGATCAAACAGACATCACAATAATGTATTATGGTTCCTGTACAATGTTGGCGGACCACCGGGATCATTTGACAACCCGAAAACCCTAAGAAGCACGAAACAGATAGGGTATCGGCACAATCCCCTGTTGAGGTTTTATCTTACATCTCTTGCATGGACTCCCCACTGCGACACCTCCTAGGATGGCTATGGAATGTGGGGGATATGCTCCGAGCCATGCTATCCCTGGGACGGGAAATTTGTGCCCCTGGCAGAAATGTAGGGGCTGTCAAACCCGGCCGTCCTATGGACGAAGGGGAGCCCTTGCTGGGATTTCTGGAACCCGTCAGGATCCTGATGTACCGTTTGTTTGACTGGTTTTCTGGTCATGGGATGAGGCGAGGTCCCTGGCGTCCGCACTGGTGATGTCATGAATGCTCGACCGTCTCCTATCTTTGTTAACGGCATTTAAACGGATGAAGTATTTCTGGGCATGGCTTGCGACTTGCGTAGGCGTCCTTGTTATTACGAAATGCCGGGATATGCTCCGCCAATCTCCCTTCCCGAATTTCTCCAAGCCGAGTAGAAAGAGCCTGCAGGTCGGAAAAAAGGTCAGAATGTATCCTCTCAACATTTTCTCAAGCCACTTCAAGGGAAACAAAGAAATCCAGCATCTCTGCACATGATATCCACGAGACACTCTGAGACCACTTTGCAATTGCTTACTATCAAATCCTACTGAACTACTCACAAATAATGTATGCACAACAAACTCTCAAAAGCATCAGCCCATTGACCTTCTTGGGCAAGGAAGTACTTTTGTTCCTGATTTCTTAAACAATGAGACAGGCAGGAAGCATGAAAAACCCGTCGGAACCAAACAGTCACCTACGTATCAGAAACGAGGATGAAATGGTTAAGACAATGATTAAGGTAAAAATGCAGGAACTGGGTGAAGGAACAATGTCTTCTAAGCGAACTTTTCCAATTCCGGATGGATATACGCACAATTACAGAATTACTGGACTAGCATCAGGTTATCTATCAGATAAGCCATCCATTTGCCCAAAGAGATAGTCAGACAACTGAAGACACTAACAAGAGCAAATCCAATGAGTAAGGGAAAGAAATCATCTAACACAGCATCCTCAAAGCACGTCATCAGGCAACAGCAAGTGCACCAATGTTTAGTCTTAGCAGCAGCAAAACCAGATAGGCAAAATGCCCCTATCAGCAGAAGGAGAGAACAGCTGGGAAGCATAGAATTTTCACAGCAATTCCTTGTACAGGTCATGGAACCATCACAAATCACCAGTCACACATTGTGAATCATTTGCTAAAGAATTATAACAAAAAACGGAAACCAATCTTAATCCTCACCTGTGCTCCTCCTCCGACCACGCGACCCCTTTCCTCCGCTCATGCTCCGACCTAGAGACCTTGCCCGCCTCTTTCCCACCACCACTGCCACCACTATTCCCTGAACCACCCGCCTTTCCATCAACCTCGCTGGTGCTGCAGCCCTCCACCCTATCGTACCTAGGGATCTCCACCCTGCCGGCCTCTATAGACCATACATCCTCGACCAAAGCCTCATAATGACATCTAATCTCCTCCAAACTCTTGCCGGGCAACTCCCCGGATAACCTAACCCACAATTGGGACAAATCCGCCCAATCCAAGTCAACCCCTCCTTCCCAACTAGCTATAACATTCTCAAAAACCCTGTCCTCGTCCCTACTCCAACTACAGGCCGAACTCGACTCGCTCCCTCCCCTGACTCCGCCCGATTCGTCAACCATCACTTGTGTTCCCTTAAACCTTGCCTTAAACCCAGAAAAAACGCAAACCCGGAACCCAAGATTGGATCTTTAGGATGCCCTTTTTACGATTGGACATGGGGGAGGGGATTCTGCTGGGATTCGGAATTGGAGTGAATTCTCGAGGGGTTGGAGAAGAAAAGGGATTAAAACTTTTCGGATGGGAGTTTAGGTTCAGGCATCTGCCGGTCTGGTGGACGAATCAGCGTCGACTTTGCCTGAACTAACAGGCAAAATATCTTCATTTATATATACCTAAAAAGGAAAAACATTGAATTATTTTTGCTTCCGTGAGGACTCGCCTTTTTCATTTAAATTTCCCACGTCAGAGTCAGAGTCGCTATCGGAACTGCTGACGTCATCTCCGTCGTCATCGGAGGGAGGCGAGGGGTCAAGACGAGCCGCGTCCATCGCCCACCGGAGGAGCTTCTCCACCTCCTCGTCCTCGTCCTCGTCTTCTTCCACGTATACCGAGGAGCGATCCACGACCAAGGCCGGCCCTACCAACGGAGAGCCGGACGAGGTCGATCCTCTGAGGGCGGCGAACCTACTAGCGGAGAGATCGTCCCCCAAGACCCGCCTTCAACACAATGTCCGCCTGCACCGGGACGCGGCCGGACGAGGTCGTGGAGGAGCCGTAGCCGGGACCGAAGATGCAGATGGGCGGGACTTGAGGGCGCCTGATCGAGATTGGAGTTTCAGATAGTATGCGAGCTAACGGAGAGGTTTAGGAGAACCTTGTCCTGCGCCGCCTGCAAGAGCTGGTTCACTTCGTCGTCGTGGCGGCGGAATTGCACTGCGGGGTTTCATCGTCGCCGTTGAGGGGAACGATGGGCGGAGGCCACACCCCGAAGCCTTCGTCGGTGGAAGGTTGCTGTTTTTGTTTCGAGGACAGGTGGACAATAGCAGCATCCTTGGTCTCTGGGCTTTTGGCGTCCTTCGCATTATGCCTCCAAAACGTATTATTAGAGCATTCTCGTCGGTAAAATCAAATGCTGTGTGTACTGAAATAGAGAAGTTTCCATTTTAGAAGGCACACAAGTAAATTAACCCTGTTTCACCACCCGAAAGCAAACATTAACATAAAGCACGGCCTAACTGCATTCATGGAGGCCATGAGACCAGTTCGAGTGCTTGGTGCCCGCACAGGCCCATGACGCCAGCCCGATCAGGCCTGAACATTAAAATACTACTTTTACAAGGTTTGGCCAGGACGAGGTTAAGACCAGGTTAAAATTATTTCACCCCGTGTGATCCCTATGAAAACACGCATTTCACAGAGATCAAATCAGAAGAATCAATAGCTGAGGGTCAAGGAGATGATGGAGATAAAAAAAGAATCCCAATTCAATAAAGAGGGGAAGGGATGAGTCTGGCCAATGAATATTGCTCTAAGTATTTTGGTTCATCGCCAAACAAAAGGACTAAAAGCCAGACAAGCAGAAAAAAGATCCAAACCTGCTAATTTTTCTTTGGGCAACAAAATCAGACAACATTTTTTTGACCCGGCCGATGGATGGACTTCACTGCCCTACTGTCAAACCGAACCCAAATTTGTAATCCTTCTTTTTGTGATCGATCTGCAAACAGTAGGGGGTAAGAAAAATAGTTAATGAGAAGGTAACAAAGAATGCCACGGTACATGTATTAAACAATAATGCTGGAACTTGGAGCAAAGGGAAAGCCACCAAATTCAAGCATAACTTCTTGGTAAACTTTCTTCAAGTGTCCTAGCTTAGAATCCCACTTACCACTGGCAAAACCACTCCCATGACATTCTCATTTCTAGATTTAAAGCTTTTCCATGGTTCATGATGGAATAGAGATGTGAAGAAAATCGAATTATGAGGTAAATCATAAGGAGTGGTGGGAAGACAACGAAATTCTAACCTCAGCCGAGAGAATGAATTGCAGACCCATGTTTAACCGCTCCTCCAGCAAAGCAGAAACACAACCATTCGAGTCGATCTTTCCTCTAAGACGAGACTGCAACAAAGATGACCACTCAGAATCCTAGGATAATTTTGAGGAGGACGAGGGTTTGGGGAGGTTCCATTATCAACCGTGAAACCGCAGTTTCTTCGGATTACATATCCATGCAAACCAAAAAGGTAAGTAACAATAGTCAGGGCCAAGGCATGAAGATTAAAAGGCCAACTAATCTTCCTTTCTGTTCACTCATTAAAATAATCAAAACTCTAACACAATTACCAAAGGACCATCCTTAAGAAAATTTATCGCCAGATGTCTACAGATTTAACATTAAGAGTACTGGAAGTGCTACATGCGTATCATGCATGATGATAAGTACCTGTCTAAGTATGTAGTCATAGCCGACAGTTGCCACCGCATCTCTGGACAAATAGTTGTACATGAACTCAGTAGCAAGAGAGACCTGCATTGAAGATACTTATCAGAATTTCCACACATTAAAGCTGCTGATCTTAAATCTGGTCTTACCTTTTCTGACACCTTCTGAACGTAGCTCATAAGAACCATGCCGGTGCTGGCAAATTGACTCGTCGCAACCTGTATGCAAGCCAACAAGCCATTAATAATGAAATATTCATCCCAATAATGGCCACCAATTCGTGAAAACATGTGTTGAGTAACCCAACATAATCAAGTTATTCAAGAGTACCCACTAACCCTCTGCTAAGTTCGTAATTAACCACTCTAGTGTGCCGATAGAAAGCACAAAATTAAACAAATACACAGAATCACTCATCCAGAAAAGGAAAAAGGAAAGAAAAAAGGATAGGCACCATTTTTTCTGTGTTGTATCGAGCAGCATATCCAATGCCAGATTTTCGATGTTGACCGGTCCAAAATACTTCACCTCCCAAGGACAGGTTAGGAGTCATACTCTGTAAGAAGCAACACGAGAGAATAGAAATTGAAGTTCAAGTAACACAACAGAGAAGGGGGCAGTAAATCTAGCAACAAGAAAGAACACTAACCTAAATGATATAACACGTCACTGAAAAGAGCAAAATTAAGAACGCCCTTGTTTCTAATAGATCTCAAGATTTTAATCCTGATTTGAACAGAAGACTTGTCTATACAAGGTAAGCCTATCCACTCAAGTCCTCCCGGTCGACCTTAATGGAATTCATAAGAAGGTTGATTTATCTTTTCTGCTTGCTTGCAGAAATTTTCAATCTACTATAAAACAGCACAAATTTAAACCTTTGACAGATATTCAAGGAAGAAAGTTGATGGAGAACGATTTTGGCATAAATTTACTTTCAAGACAACATCTTGGATTAACAACGAGAACACCCCAGGAAATGTTAATTGACATATTTTTTTCTACTGAGGAATAAAGCATTCATTGAATACTATAATAATCATCCCCTATACACAAAAACATCTGTATGTGAAAGACATAGTCCCATTTACATAGAGCATATGGGAACAAGGAAAGCTACAGACCTGAATGTAATTAGCTCCGAACAAGGAGCCATTTCCGAATTGAAACTGGGTCCTGTAGTCATGACCCTGCAATTTAAACACGAGGAAAGTAAAATATGAAGAAAATTTTATCAGTGTATCAAACAAAGGAAAAGTAATTGAAACACTGAATAAACAAATAGAACCCTCCATTTCAAACATTTCGAGTGCTATTCCAAATTAACATGACATAAGAAAATCAGGACTCAACACCACGAATTTTAGAATTCTCAACAACTGGGACTAACAAATACAAAGCAGTCAAAAAAATGTAAAGGGCCTCAACCTTGTAATCGAAGTTGAACATCCCGTGAGACATGTGTGGCTCCTTTGTAAGCTGAAGTACACATTCATCATTAAAGTATGTAAGATGCAAGGCACCTCAACTACAATGGAATAAAAAAATGTCATAGTCAGCAGCAATAAGTGCACCAGAGCATTGGCCTTGAATGAGAGATCGTCAGTCAAGTCCCACTTGACTCTAGCATTCAGCCTCCCATCCATCAACAGTCGTCCAAACATCATCAACTGCAACACAACTACAATTATTTACCAATCCTTCTTAAATAACAAAATCAAAGAATCAGCCAAGGAGATTACAAAACCAATCTCCATGACCACAAACAACTCACCTTGGGGTCCATAAAGTTGACTCCGAACTCATAATTTGCTGTGGGCATCTTGAGAGTTTGATAATCCCGAGAAGGGACTTCAGTCGTCCCCATCACCACACTACCAAACCAATGCCCAATGAATACCCACTCAACGTGAAAATCGCCAATCACAGGAGCACAAGTAGTCAAGTAAAGGCGCAGTAAACTCGGAATTTTACCTGTGACTCAAGGCGAACTGGGGGTTGAGCCCTTTGGTTAAGTCGAACCGGAAACCCTCGAACACCTCGGGCTTCAGCGACACTGCACGTACCACGAACAGCATCAACCTCGAGCAACTTACAACATAAAAGCATCCGCAACCAGCTAACAGACGGAATGGAAGGCGAACTCACTGAGGGCTTCACGGTGGATTTCCTCGTAGGGGATGGGACATGGAAGGTCGAGGTAATCGACCTTCTCCGGCGGAGAAACTGGACTGACGTGGGGCGGGGGAGGGGGCACAATACTCTCCATCGCTTGTTGCTAGTTGCCGCCGCCGCTGGTGATGATCACCGTCCTTCGTTCCTCCTCCCTCCCGTAGAGGAACGCGACCCTCGAACTAATCGGCGGTTCAGATCGGACAGTGAGGAGTGCGGCGGTTGCGAGGTTTCGATGACGGACGGCGGCGTCGATCAGGGGTTGAAGAAGGGTTTAGTCCCGGGTGGGGAGCAACCGGTCGGGGAAAGAGGTAGTGATCCCTTACAGCCTCGTCCACGCTGGCTTACCCTAAACCCCTCTTCTGACAGGGGTATTATTGTCTTTTCATATGGCTAATTACCCTGTTTAAGTGCTAATTAATCCGGCGTGTCTACTTGCCCTTCCGTTTCATACCAAACCCTATTCTTAACCCCCAACTCCACCCTTACCCCACTGCACCAACGATGTTCCCCGACGCCGGCGCCGGCAACGGCTACCACCACCAACACCAGACGGAAGGATCGTCTTCTGCTGCATTGGCCGACTCCAAGCTCAGGTCGACGCGCACACGCCGCCGGAGGAGGCGAAGGTCCGGGGGAGGAGGAGGTGGAGCGAGCCTCGACCGGATCGAGGAGTCTGGTAGGTTCATCAACTTCGCTGCCGGAGGATACGGTCAGGATAGGCATCAGCAAGATGAGGAGAAGCCGCCTCCGCCTTGTACTGAGTTCGATATGGCGTATTTCCACTCGTACGCTCATCTCGGGATACACGAGGAAATGATAAAGGTTCGTGTGAGAACTCCAGATGCAATGAAATGTTGGTTGCAATTGATGCCTTCTGAATCATGGTATTTGCTTTGCTTCACCGCGCTGTGTTTAAAGGAAGGATTCGGAACTCAGCTATGACAGACGCGACTTCTGATTCTATTTACTGAAGTATTCTTCTCCTTTTACGTTCTTTAGGATCGAGTTCGAACGGATACATACAGAGCAGCCATAATGCAGCATCAGAGTGCTATAGCCGGCAAAGTAACGTGAAGCCTCTCTCCCTTTCTTTTGCAAGTTTCTTTTAAATTCAAGATAATATGAGCTTTCTGATCTATAACTGTGGTTTTGTGGACTATGATTGGTAACTACATTCTAAATGAAAATGAATGTTTCTGTCGATGAACACTCATAGAAGTTTTTCTTTTGGGAGGTTCCTGACCCAATTCAGTTTTCTGCATTAACGTCAACATGCTTGATGCATTTGTAAGTTGTACTGTCAAAAATGGGGTAAGATTCACAGCTCATTTTATTTGGCTTGGTCATTGGTGTCAGGTCGTGGTTGATGTTGGCTGCGGCACTGGAATTCTGTCAATATTTTGCGCCCAGGCTGGTGCTGAAAGGGTAACATTGTTTTTGAGCTCTGAATTTATTTATTGGTTGCTGGGATGATTGTAATGTTTTCCCAATTGTTATCCTTGCTTTATTTTTGGTGATTCAATTATCCTATTTTTACAGGTATATGCAGTGGATGCGAGTGATATTGCAGTCCAGGTGGTTTTTCTAGGTGGATTGAGTTTAGTTTCTCTTAGTTTACATAAATACATTAGAAGTTGGTGGTGTGTGGGGCAAACAACAAAACCAACGGACATTGCTTTATCCTACTAGGTTTGTGGGGAAAGAACAAGGCAAAGAAATCTTCCAGTCACCACACTAATAATTGGGCACCTTGGCTAAATTATCTAAATCTTGACTTTCTATACACAGTCATTACAGAGGGGACAGCATCTATAATCTAGTACTCAAAATAATCTTTTATTTTACAGTTCATTGTCACACTGCTTTTTGGCAGCCTTTAGATAAGGATCTTGTTGTTGTCTTCTTTTATTTGTTACATGCTATTTGCTCTCTTTAATGCAGGCCAGAGAAGTTGTAAAAGCAAATAATTTGTCTGATAGAGTAATTGTGCTGCATGGGAGGGTGGAGGTAGGCTTCGTACTGTGAGGCTGCCGTTTTGTTTCTCTTTTATTCTTTTGAGACCTTTTATGTGTTTATCCTCTCCTTGAGCGAGTACTGTCCCATAGCTGATTGGTAAGTCTGCATTGATGAAGGTTTCAATTCTTATCTTTGGCTGGATGTGTTTATCAAATAAACTCACAGAATGCTTTTTGCATGCTCCCTGTTTATTGCTGATGGGTGACCTGGCTAATGGAAGACAACTTCTACTTGCGATAAAATTCTTTTCTTTTATCGATCCATCATATTGAATAAGGTTTGTCATTTAGAATGATCTGTGTTTTCCCTGAATCTGTTGGGTGGTAATTCTGGCAGGATGTTGAAATAGATGAAGAGGTTGATGTTATCATCTCAGAGTGGATGGGTTACATGCTTCTTTATGAGGTGGCTCATTTTATTTTATTCTCACTATTATGCTAGAGAATAATTCTTGGCCTGATGATATGCATATTTCTGTTTTTTATGTCCGCCTACAATCACAGAGCATGCTGGGTAGCGTCATAACTGCAAGGGATCGCTGGCTAAAACCTGGAGGCTTGATCCTGCCATCACATGCAACAGTATAGTTTCCACAAAATTTTCTGATTTCATGAAACTTGCTCTAATTACTGTTTCCTTTCTCTGCCATGTGATGTTTTATCCAGTAAAGGTCCTTTGCATCTAATTACTGTTTCCTTGCATGTCAATTTCTATACTTTAGCATCTCATTTTTTTTCTTTATCTTTGCTGGCTTGCAGTTGTACATGACCCCCATCACAAACACAGATAGATATGCTGCAAGTGTTGATTTCTGGCGTGATGTTTATGGGATAGATAGTAAGCAATCCCGTGATCTGTTGTCTGCATTGAATTATTAGTGGCTTCGAGATATCTTCTCCGGATTAACTCATGCAACCCTGGACCATTATCCTTGTTTAACCTCTCCTTACCTGCATCAATTTTTTAACAGTGTCTGCAATGGTGCCGTTAGCAAAACAATGCGCGTTTGAGGAGCCTTGTATAGAAACAATAACGGGTGAAAATGTTTTGACCTGGCCACATGTGGTGAGCCTTCTGGCCTCAGAGTAGCAGTTTTAATTTGCTGTTCTCAGGTTTTAGTTTGGACATCGAATTCTCTCTGTTGTGCCACTAATTACCTATTAAGTTATACCCTGCTATGCTTTAGGTAAAGCATGTGGACTGCTACACAGTCACAGCCGAAGAACTGGAGTCCGTCACTACAAGATATAGTTTCAAATCCATGATGCGAGGTATATTCCCCTCATACCCTTCCCATGGCCTCCATTGGGAGCAAACCTTCCGGTGAATTGTGGGATGAGAGTTAATTAAACCATGCCCTCTCTCAATTGGAATACTCTTGCTATTCTTTCTCAATTTCGATTAAGGGCTTCCTGGTCGTATGCTTGGTAAAAGAAAAAAACCATACATTGCCGGTAAACACGGCAAAGTCAGCATTTTTCGGTTATCTATGCATGAGTCTTAATTCTCTTGTTGATTGGGTTCGAATCTTTTCATTAAAAATGTTGATTGGTCTGTCTTCAATTATCAGCTCCATTGCATGGCTTCGCATTCTGGTTTGACGTGGAATTCAGCGGACCGTTGCCATCGTCGAACAATAATTACACAGCCCCGTCATTTGTTGAAACATCTTCCAACCAAATGGCTGTCGGTGGCCAGAAGAAAAAGCGTACCTCTCCAGCCGATTCATTGATGCTTTCTACAGCACCAGAAGATCCTCCGACGCACTGGCAACAGGTACCCGAGACTTTAGTTGAAGTTCACATACTCGAAGGCCTGACTTCGTTTGACCCACATATTGGTATCACTCAACTTTTGCAGACCATGATTTACTTCTACGAACCAATCGAGCTGGAACAAGACCAACTGATATCGGGATCTCTGACACTATCACAGAGCAAAGAAAATCGGAGATTTATGAACATTCACCTCGAGTACGCGTAAGGCCCCATTCATTATATCCCACCCGCTGGAGCGGACTACAGAAATCCTTCTTTAACCTGAACCTCTCCTTTTGCTTGATGCAGCACGGGTGGCCGTTCCTTTGTGAAAGAATCCGTCATGCGTTAGATGACTAATGCTTAGAAACAGGACCATCATTTGTTGTACAAACATGAGGCCATATGTTTACTGCGGAGGTTTGTAACTGCTAACCAGTTAAGCTTGACATCAATGAATGCAACAAGACCCTTCGATTCCAGGCAAAACATGGACAATGATTATGGCAAAACACATGATTTGTTCTCTTTCCGAGTTCTATTGCTTAGGAAAAGGTACGCCCTATGGTACAACAGAGTTCTGCCCCTCCTATTTACAGGAAGATAAAAAAATTTGATGCTCCTTTGCCTGTTCCGGCAATACTAAGGTGGCTTTCGCCCCGGCCACGGAGAGAGCTATCAAAATCTCTCGTGATTTTACCAATGGTCAGAATGGTTACTGGTTAACGATACCTATATATGCCAAAAAAGAGAATAAGAGAGACCGTGCGTGATTCTTTGGCCTCGTCTCATTTTGGTTTCCTAGATCATGAATAAGTACTTGAGATCGTCGACTGTTAATTTGCTTGTGGAAGCCCCGCCTTGGTCTTCTCCGAAGGCGGATGCGACCATCTTTCTCTTTTCTTCCTAAAGCAAGAAAAGCAAGCAAGAGAAATATGATTGTGGAAGGCGACCGGGAGGTAAAATTTGAAAAAATAAAACATGCAGAGGATGATGAAAATTATTTTGTACCTGGAGAGAGAGTATCCGGTCCTCGACCGTGTCTTTGATGGTGATCCGAGTGACTGTGACAGGACGAGTCTGCCCGATTCTGTGAGCGCGATCCACGGCTTGGTCTTCAGTGGTTGGATTCCACCAAAGATCCAAGAGTACAACATGGGACGCCGCGACCATGTTCAGACCGAGGTTTCCCGCTTTCAATGACATCAGCATCACTAATACCTGACAAAAAGTCAAGGAAAGCCGATGTAATATCTGATCAGAACATAGAATTACAATAGAGGAAGTTTATCTCAAGAGGTTTGTATTCAAAAAGACATACCTCGGGATCGGAGTTGAAGTCCTTCACAGCCCTGTCTCTTGCAGCCAGACTCATCCTTCCATCAAGCCTTCTATACTGAATGAGATTTTGATTCAAACTATTCTCAACTAAATCCAACATCCCTGTCCACTGAGAAAATATAATCGCTTTCACTGGCCCTTCATTTGGGGGACTTGAATAAACGGTTGTATGCTTGGCGGCTTTTACACCAGATGCCGAAACTTCCATGATTTCACAATCTGAGGAAGCATCCATGTCACGTTCAGTATCTCTATGAATCTCGACATCGTCTATGTTCCCAAGACAATGTGCTCGAAGGATCTCAAGCACTGCTTTGATTTTGGCGGAAGTAAACCCATGTTGCATGAGAGACGACTTGTCAATGTCATGGGAACTAGTCGAGCTACCATCGACAGACTCATTCAAGCAACTCCTCAGTGTATATTTTGAGAACACATTGTCTCGTCGGAGTTGTTCCCTGCACCTAGGTGCAGGACATGTGTTGTCGTCACCCTCAACATATTCAAGTACACAAGTCTCGCAGAATACGTGTTCGCAGATGGTGACAAAGGGGTCCTCCGCAGAATCCTACAAAGCACAACAATGATCAGAATGATAAAAACTTAGGAAAGAAAAAATAACAGAATATGAAAGCATATTCGTGCTTAGTTTGATATCTACTGAATACTAAAGGACTACTCACATTGCAAATACCACAAACGGGTGAGGAAAATTCCAGGAGTTTCAATAGATTGATCAACTTTTCTTTAGATAATTTTTTGGCAGCATCCAAAGCTATCTTCTCGACGGAATCTGAGACATGCCCTTTACAAAGCATTGGGTGATCGCAGGCCTGACGAAGACGCAAAAGCAAAAGGAGAATATTTGCATAGTTCTGCTTCAGAGTACCCGCAATATGAAAAGCCTGCAATAAATCAAATTTAAGTAAAGATCTGTCCAAATGAAAACTACGCAAACTAAAGTGTCCAACAAGTATGCCAAAATCATGCCTATTATAGCACTTTATTCCCAAGAAGAAAAGGGTATCATGGTAAATTAAAAATCACGTCAGGAATCCTCCAGAATCATATTGACAAATGCAAGTGATTGAGGGATGTCCCCCTGTCAAATTCCAATACATTCATGTGAGCATTGAAGTTCACCTTGAATTTACGGCGGGAGTCGCTTTCCAAAGCACCATAGAAATCCCGTTCCTCAGCAGAGAAGTCAACCTGTGCCAAGCGAACCAATTTTGGTGGCAACTGGATAATGGGCTCTCCTTTTATTAGTGTCTCTAAGGCGATACAGAAAACATAAAAATCGAATTAAGAGAGGCATACCCATCTAAATCAAGATAAAATAACCGACAATGACTAATTCAAACAAACAAGATCCTTTTCTAAGAAGTCAGGATGTGAACTGCATACTGATATGGAGAATTAATTATCTATAGGAAATAAACTATAGCAAAAATGATTTACCTTTTGTACGACGCAACATTACAGCTCTTAAGATTGCTTGGAGCTTTTTGTAACCATGCAATGAGTTTCGAGATATAGGAACTTTTATTGTCTGGTAGAAAGACTTGTATACAGCATATGGTTCATACTTCAAGAACCTAAAGTAGCTATATAAATCATCAATTGTATTCTGTATAGGTGTCCCTGATAAGCACCATCTCCTCTTGGCCCGAAGGCTGCAACAAGCTCGGGCAACCTGTGTTCTGTGATTCTTAATTGTCTGGGCTTCATCCAGAATCACTCTAAACCAGCCCACTCTAGCAAGTGCACCCCCATTATTGTCAAATGAGCCTTCAATACCTTTTCGACCTTTTTTCCCCTTTTTACTTGAATACGACGCCTTTTTCCTTCTTTTGCTTGAAGAAAACTCAGATGAAATCCCATAACTTTCTACATTGTTCTCCTCAACCCCATCCTCATCAACTAAAGGTTGCTTCGGCACTTCAATGGTTACTATTGCATATGTTGTAAGAACAACGTCATAACTTGCCAGATCTATAGGATCCTTTGTCCTATTTCCTCCATGATAGACCAAGACAGAAAGCTTGGAACTCTTCGTGACCTTTTCATCTATTTCCCTATTCCATTGACGCAGAACACTAGCAGGACAAACAACCAATGTTCCTGCAGCTGGTCTGCGTCTACTGAATGCACGATTGGATGCGCTCGTGGTTGGAACATTGGGGGACACCTCAGAGTGCTCAGTCCCATTTGGCATTTTAGACTCCCCAGCACCAATCTCATCATCTTCATCTAAATTCAGTGCTTCAGTTTTGGAATCTACCGTTTCCTCAGCTTTTGATTTGGTTTGAGGTGACCTTTCCATTAGCATAAGTGCGATCATTGAGATGGTCTTACCAAGGCCCTGTTTTTTTTTTGGCAAGCAATAAAACATAAACTAAAAGCTTCCAAAAATATGGATTCCAAATACAACACAGCAACAAATAAGGAAATTACCTGGTCATCCGCCAAAATACCACCTAAGCAATGCAAACTTCTCGTTTCTTTCTGAATCATCCATGCCAAAGCAATTCTCTGTCAGGGAAAACTATCAAGCTCAGCAAGATGCGAGTCAAAAATAGATGATCATATTTGGACCATAGCTGCACCTGATGCCTTAAAAGTTGTACAGACATAAGGCCTTCATGTAACCTAGCTTCTACCTCTGGCGGATTAAGATCCTGGATTTCCGAAAAGGTGGAAAAATCAGACGTCAGACCTATGAGCAAGTCAAATGAAGCAATTTCTAAATGCTTAGAAACTCATGCTCATAAGAATACAGAGAGAAGCGATGATTGTTTAGCAAGTCAACACAAAGTCCATAAACAATGGGAACATACAGTCAATACCTCTAATGCTGCCTGATAGATGAGCCTCTCGTCCTCTTTATTTATCCTTTCATCACCGATACCAGGCCGGTGCAAGAAATCACTCAAACTCCCAAATTGTTCATTAGATAGGGGCTTTCCAGCCATCATGTATGGAGGTAGGATCCTACTGGTTTTACTCTCATAGGTAACAAGCTGATTGTTGGCATTCCGGTTGCTATTTTCTTCAATGTTACTCCTTCCATTTGTTGAATATGAAAATGACGACTGATAAGAGCTCCCATGAGCACCACCATTGCGAGGGTCTTCCACATCCACAACGGTTCTATTACGATGCTCTGGAGATTGAAAGGATGGTGGGAGTGCCTTCTTTGGAGCATTCTCGGATGAAATTCTCTCAAAGTTGCCTACACCACTATTAGAAATGTGAGACTTTACCACAGGGGACTGACCGAAACGGTCAGTTTGCCGGAAACTATTAAAAGCACTTCCATCAGAGCCCTGAGATGAAGCTCCAAAGCGATCTTTCGGATAAGTATTCCCATTAGCTTTCCCCATTGGAGAAGGGCTTAAAGAACTTCCAGATGCGGCATCTACTTTAGCAGATGTATACGACTGAGATGGGCCACCATGATCTGAGATTAGCAAACTAGTGTGTTCAGGAATATGTTCCGTCCAATCCATCAAATTTGCGGAAGAAAAATGATGTAAAGGAAACAAGAGAACCTTAATTATTTACATCTCCATCGTAGTAAAACCAAGCAACTTATTTTCAAATAAGAAAAAATTGCAGACCTGTGCTTTTTCTGACTCCAGATGTTGATGCCCAAGATGGAAGAAACCTAAAAGTCCTTTCAGCATCTATCTCGTCATCATCTTCCCAATCAAAATCACTATCAGAGGAACTAATGTCAATGGGATCCATTGAATCGTCGCTGCCACAGAGGGAGCGGGAACGTTTCCTCTTGCAGAAACACCTAACTAGGACACTCCTGATTAGCGAGTAAACCTGCAATTGCCAACATCTATAATAACATTAAAGAAAAGAATTATACCAAAAGTACTAGTTGAACCACCGGAGACCAGACAAGGGTCCTGACCACTTCTTCTGAGAGCTTAGAGATCAAGCAATTGAAGAGGAAGCTTTTCCACATTGCATGGCTTTTCTTCACATCAGCAAATCACGCCCCGACCAGGACATCCAACTACCTCCAGGTCTAGTAGTTCGAATTTGATCGACAGCTCAAAACCAATTGATGCAGCGGATAAAACATAAACGAAATTATAAATCTTGCCAACCAATGATTTCATCACCATCAGCACGAAATCAGACACGCCCGCTTTGGTATACCGAAAGCAGAGAAATAGCAAAAACTAGCCGTAATTCATCCTAATCGCAACCACAGCGTTCCATCCGCACGATTAAACAAGACAGTTTTAGCGAAAATCAATTCACCCAACTCGAAAGCCAAGTGCAGTAAACCAACAATACCCCGCACTAAACCCAACACGTGCATGCAAGAGAGCAAACAAAGCAAATTACAGCGGGGGCGAACCGAACCGAACCGAAAGCTCCAAACCTTGGCACGAAAAAATCAAGACCCAAATCGCAACAATGGCGGCACGAACAGTGGGACAACCCGCCACTAGGGTTTTACCCAACGGCAACCCAAAAAAACAACAAAGAGAAAAACCCTAACCTCGAACGGAAGACGGCTCTTTGGGTACGACAAGATTCTACCGAAGATTTTGACTCCATCCCGACAGAGAAGGCAAAAAACGATGGTTAGGGAAGAAACTACGGTTTTTTTTACGGGAGTTACGATGAGTTTATTGGAATATTTCCCCGTGATTAGTTTTAAATACTTTTTGAATGCGATTACTAGGAATTATTTTTTTAAGTCGCTAATTAAAGTAAGCTATTTACTTAAGAAAAAGCGTTGACTTGAATACGTCTTTCAAGATTACATATTTCGGAAGACGTCAGAGAAAGAACTCGAACTTAAATATACGAACTTTCAAAAAATTCTTCGGCAAAATATACGATTATGGCCTCAGCTTTGAGCCAACTTTCTGTTTTGTCATTAACTTAATTTTTTATATAATTTTGTCACCAACTTTTGTTTTTATTTCGATTTTGGCCGATCATGAATTTTTTCTAGCGAAAGTCAAACAAGGCCTTAATATAGTCTAACATGTGTCCTATAATAGTGGAGTTTCGACATCTCATTCATTCGTCTCGTAATCCACTTTATCCCTAATAGTCGCCTCCTAATAGAACATCATCCGACATTCATCGATTTTTCATATTTTTTGACAACATCAGCAACTATCGTTAACTTCGGCTTCCAATTCACTTGATTTGTTCATTAAAATTTTATAATAAAAAGACAAATGAAAGGTTTCAATATTATTTCTTATTTTTTAAAATCTTTTTTCTTTTTAGTCGATAAATGAAAATTGTCTATTAAGGCCTTGTTTGGCTTTCGCTAGAAGAAATTCATGATTGGCCAAAATTAAAATAAAAACAAAAGTTGGTGACAAAATTATATAACAAACTAAGTTAAGGACAAAACAGAAAGTTGGCTCAAAGTTGAGGCCATAAATTGATATTTTGCCAAATTCTTTTAAAGAAGTTAAACTATATAATTTCGATTCTCTTTTAATTTTTTAAAATTTTTGGAAGTCTTTTCTACAAAGTTCAATTTATTTCTTGAATAAAATTAAACTTGTAGTCCGATTTCAAGACCATAGTTTTAGAAATTTCGAAATTTTTTATCATATTTTATAATTTTTTTTCGTTAAACGGTGAATGGAACAAAAACCCACAGGGACTTGTGACCGTTTTTGGGGCAGTGTTGAATCGCGAGGATCCCAGTTCCCTGGGTTTGAGCTTTGGGTTTTTGGGTTTTGGGTGGGAAGGTTGGAGCCCCCACACAAGTCAAAAAACAACTTTAGAGGAAACAAACAAACATAATAAAAATCCATCCTTTTTTTTTAGTAATTAAAAAACGCATTAAGAATAATAGAGTCAGCCTAAGCCAATACAATATGTCTATAAACTAGCCAGCTAACAACTAAATAGATAGTCAGTCAACCCAAAACGTAAATCGGCATGCCAGCAGGCGAATTCAGTCATTGCTCCAGGTTGCATCATCGCCCAAACTCGGAGGGACAAAACCAACATTCCTCTCATCCTCCCAGGGGTTAGAATCATCATCCATAGAGGAATCTGCATTGAGGGCTCCCACAGTGAAGAAACTTGGAAGAAGAACCTCCCACTCCTTTTGAGCTTCCTTTTCAGCTTTTTCAGCTAAGAAAAGGAGTTCCTCATGCAAGTTTCCCAGATAATCAGAAACCCCCCAGCGTATTGAGATAGTCCCTCAGCTCCCTGCATCTTTGTCTCCGCAAACTCAGGTTAGGTTTATCCTCGATGGCGTTCAGCTGCGCCGTTATCTTCCTGATCGTCTTCAAGTCAATTGCTGGTAGAGTCTTCACTGGATCAGACACTGTAGCAGTGATGAGATTGATTGCATCCGGGAATGATAGCGGTGCAACATCTGGTACTATCTAGGACGATTGCGCGGCACTGGAGCTCCCATAATGCTCATCGTAAACCTGCTGCAAGAAAGAATTCGTGTCAGCAATTTCCTTCTCACTCAAAGGAGAACGATTGACCCTCTTCGTCATCTTCTCCATCGTCACGCTCTATTCTTTCAGTTGAGTTCCCAGGGATTCCTTCTTAGAATTTACAGCCACCCTCCAAGCCTCAAACATCCTGAGAAGAGCAGCTTTCCTATCAGGGATGGTATACTCCCCTACAAATCCTTTCGGCGCCGATTCCATTACATCAATCTCCCACATCAGCCCTAGCATTTGCTCATCGAGTTTCAAGAGGGATGCATCCAGCTGTATCTGCTTTTTATATCTCTCCAGCCTCTCGCTCAAACCTGTCACAATTGAAGGCTCCCTGCCACCTATCCCGTATAGAGAAATGAATTTCTTGTGAGCCCTATCCCTAACACGGTTCGTCAATTCATCCAGAAGACCAGCAAATTCTGTAGTGAGGATTCCCACATTCTCTATTATGAACTTCATTGCCTGACATTGAATGAGCTTAACCTCCTCGCCCAAATCCTCACAGAATCCATTCACAATTCGCGTAACTAGGTGCTCAAGGTTAATGGAATCCTCGTTTGTTATTACCTGCTCAAAGCATTCATCCGTTTGCGTACCGTAGTCAGCATGCTTGGGCAGCAGGTCCTCTTTAAGCTTTACAGGATCCTCTGTGACTACTAGATCATTTGCGCCCCCGGCACTGCCACTACCATGCTCTGAGCGTGCTGGATCCAAATCGGGTGCCCCAGCAGACACTTGCAGAATTTCCTCCTTCCCCCTCCCATCCATACTCACATCCTCTTCCCCTAACTTCGTATCCAGGCTCATATACTCCTCAGCGCCGTCTTAAATCTAACCTTTTGGGTCTCTTGTGGCCGGTTTCAGGCGTGTCCGAGCTTTTTGTCCATGCAATGTCAGCGAATGGGATGATGTGGTATGATGTGGGTGTTAAGTTCTTCGGACTGTGAACCAACCGATCCAAGTGATTTCAACTTGGCAATGTCCATAACATGATGGCATTGGGATTGGACAGATCATTTAATCGATTCCCAATGATGCGATTAGTTTTCTTAATTGGGGGTTTGGTATGAGAACCGGTTAGTCATTTCCTTATTTCATTGCTCGTGGATTTTCCACCCAACAGACAAAAAAGAAGCTTCAATTTGACTGAAATTCACACTGTAGATAGTGAAGGGAGTTTCCCTCATCCCCAATAAAACCCAACTCATGACAATCTAATCACGTACTTAACTCTTTGTCTTATCTCATCCCTGATCAACTCTTCTTTTTCCAATCATCAATTAAGGAGGCATCCAACACTTCCTCTAACCCCCTGTAGGGCAATGTAACTTGCAACAAGAGGTTGGTTAATCATTATTTCAGACCAAAGGATGGAAGAAAACGAAAAAACAATTCAGGAACTGAACATGCCGCATGAATGCTGCTATACTGTTGTTACCTGACCATCGCATTACTCGCAAGAGATCTCAGGAGTGATTATCCCACTATCATCATATCATGAAATGAAATACAGGAATGTGTGTGTGTGGTGTGGGGGAGGGGGCTGGCATTCATGATTTCATGACATGAGTACCATTAAATTCGGACCAAAAACAATCGGACAAGATTCTTGGATATCATGAAAGACAGTGCAACTCAAGCAATCTACAGAGACAGTGACTTGATCAATAACTTTCTAAAATTGCTGCCAGTGTAGCATCAACTCAAACTCAAGGGAATCTCTGATCAAGCTTACCTTGAAAGTGAAACCTGTTCATGGCAGGCAAAAGAATCTACAATCTCCAAGCCAATCGACCTTCTAAAATAAATACCATCACCATAATCCACCATATTTCTATGTTTGCTTTGCATGCTACCACTTACGCTTGCAGTCATCATTATTTGCAATCTCTGGTTGAGCTCGGGAAAATATGGCTGTGCAATGGCTAGGTAACCAAATTAATACGTGCATGAGGCAACTTGAGGCTTGTCAAGAGATGGAGCGATTTAATGATAAAACTGCATCAACCCTCAAACACCCACAAAGACACGAATTGAACCAAGTATTATGACCCTTCAGAAACAGGAAAGGCTATTGCTGTGATTTGATGCACGTCCAAGAACCACTATACACGGAAAGAGATTTGGCCAGATAGTAGAACCACTGTCATATAAGCTTGACAGTTGAATAATCTAATCACAGTATATAACAATTTGATGTCAAGAATCTAACATGTCAGAGGGAGAACAGTGGAACTACCACACCACTTACACGTCTCACGAGTAGCTCCAATCCGATGGTAAATAAATGATCCAGTTAGAAAGGGCAATCGTGACATCCATTCTCCTTTCTGCATCTTCTTCCAGCTAATAGTATGGTAAACTTCAATAGGTGCCAAAGTTGTCATCCATCATAAGAAATATGGAATACTAGTCCTGGGCCCTCTCATTTGATTATTTTCTTCTGTTTGAGTAAAAAATTTCACTTCTCTTTCCTATTAAGTGTTGAAAATGACAAAAAAGGAGGAATTTCAGTTCACCATAAATTCGCATGTTCATGGTACCACAACCCAACAAATAATCAGCATAAGGAAGAATAAATCTGAAAAAAGAAAAATTTACTCTCGACACCGACTCACCATGTTCTCATTGAAACTCAATACAGAGGCGACATTCCCACATCGGTAGCAGTAATTTGGGGCAGACCAAACCTTAAAATAAGGAAAATAGATGTCATACTGACTGATAAAAAAGGTGTGGATCAGACAAACTGATAAAATCAAATACTTACAGTAACAAGGCCTTTGTCTTGGAACATGTACTTAAGGCCTTCTTGCACGAGTTGGTGGGCACGACAGACAAGGTCGAGATTGTTTATGTGGTTGAACTACAATTACACATATAGGAGTACAGTGAGAGGAGATTCATAAAACAATCTGATGAGGAGAATTCACCTCTGGTACCTCTGTAGTCACCCTAGAACCAAATAGCCAGCCTGCTCCTCGTGGACTAACTGCCCATGTCTCAATATCTTCAGGATCACTCCACATGAGATCACAGAATGGTCCCTCATGTGGGATCTCACAATTTCGTTCAATCAGCCGTATCTGCAAATAGTCACTATCAATGCAGCTACCAGGAATATTGATAAAGATGACATTATCAAATTGTCAGGCTGTGATCTCACCGATATTTCTAGTGATGCAATTTCCAAAACTAATTACCTGATCAATAGTCCGAACATCGGGAGAAAGACCTCCATGGACACAAAGTACCTGTGCAAACAAGAACCACACGATGAAATCTCTAATTTAAGTCGATCGAGAACAAATTAGAAGGGAATCGAAAAAGAGAAATAGATATACCGTTCCATCAATAATGGCAGCTATTGTGAGAAAGTCAAACACATCGGTGCAGTACCGCCAAGCATTGGCATTTCCATACTTCCTCTGACACTCATCATAGAAGCCATAAACCTGTAGGGTGAACCCTAACATCAGTTTCAGATTGCCCATCTATTGGAACATCAACACTATAAACGATTATAAAACCAAATGAACATGATACATACCTTCAAACTTAACCAGAAAGTAAGTGCATAAGCAAAAACAAATTAAAAAAGAGACATCTACACCAACAGCACTGAAGTCCTGGCACCATCCTATTAAAAGAAGTTCCTCGACTAGGAGTTTTACGGGAAGTGCAACCAAAGAATCCTCATATCTCATCAGAAAACTTTATGATTAAACATACCAAAACAAGAAGCTGAATAGTCAAACCATCCACAGGGTTTTTCAACATGTGAATAAGCAGAAGCAATTCTTGAAAACAGTACGAAAGAGCACAGGGGGCTTAGAAGCCACAAATAGACCTTATTAATAACTATACAGAGAACAGGGAAAGTTGCACACCTGAGTAAGTTGCCTACTCTCGTGATTTCCACGAAGAAGTGTAATATTAGCAGGGTATCTAACCACCAAAAGAAAATCAATTAAAGCAAGAGAATACGTTACGCAGATTAATAAATGCAGCACTAGATCAAACAGGATTACTAAACACGTTATCATCTTTCTTCAATTATAAGAAAATTGGGGAACCCCAAACATAATGCCAAATTCACAATGAAAGGCAACAAAAACAGATATGAACATACCTAGCTTTCAGAAGCAAAAGAATGGTAAAAACTTCAAGACTGTTATACCCTCGGTCAACAAAATCCCCCTACAAGGAAATAGAAGGGTAAAAACTAAGATTGAAATGGAAAAAGAAAATCAAAATATGCATCAAACTGAAAGAAACAGCGCTTTATTACCATGAAAATATAATTAGTCTCTGGTACATGGCCACCGGTTTGGAAAAGCTTCATGAGGTCATGAAACTGACCATGTATATCACCGCAGACGGTGACCGGACTATTGACAGGTTGAACATTTGACTCCTCAATAAGAATCTCCTTCACCTGTGGTATTTCGTCGAAAACAATTTAACCCGCGTAATTAATGGAGCCTGAGTAACAACCAAAAATGCAAGATAAACACATCCACCAATCAATAATCAACACATTGCATCATCCCCCAAGAAACCCATCTCGCCTCAAGCGAATGCAACTCAAAAGAACTAACCGGCAAGGAACAAGAAATAACCATGTCGATGAACACAAGCTATCCTAATTTCCTTCACCGCAAAAAACGAAACCCTAGTCCGACAGTTTGAGATTCCGCACGAAAGCACCGCCATGTCGCTTGACGATCCCAACAACAACACGACAACGGAAAAGACAAAAGGAGAGGGAGTGTAATTCAAGAGCCGTGGCGGGGTTACGAAATCGCATAGGAGCTGGAGTTCGTTCTCGAGGAGGTGATCCCCTTCCTTCGCCTTGATTATCCACTCGTCCAAATCCATCCCCTCCCTTCTCTCTCCCTCTTTGCCCCCCCTCAACTTCTCACCGCAGAATCCTCCAACCCTCGAACCCTCTGCTCTCCTCTACTCCCCTCCTCCTCCTCCTCCCACTCTCCGCCGTCTCCCGCCCGACAGGCAGCCTTTCGGGGTGGACGAGGAAGAAAGGACGAACAAATGAAACGAAATAGGAGGGAAAATTGGAAATGGGCCCACAAGAAGGCCTATGTCATAGGCCCATTATGAGCCATCGGACCGACCCGAATAAAAATCGACCCGGAATTTATATAATCGGGTTCCTCGTCGGACCTCCGATTATTGCAAACATGGCGGAATCGGAAAACTCAGAGGCTGTTCCTTCTCCCTCTCAGGCGGGCAGTTATCATCCGGTAGTTCTTTTTTTCCATCCTAAGTTTTTGTTTACTTGATTGTGGTTGGTTTTTTGTGAATTATTCGTCTAGGGTTTCACACGATTTCTAGTTGTTCTGATATGTCTTGGGCTTTCTTTGGCTTGCCTTCCTCGTGTCGGTTTAGAGGATGATGATGATGATGATTCTGTGATGGAATAGCGATGATGGCACGCGATTTTGAGTTAGTGATTCTGGCTCATCCAGTTCCGCTGATTTTGTAGTCACGAACCCTTGGGGTGCAGGGTTGTACCTCTGTCAGCCACAATCCGTGTTGGAATTGTGTTGGCAGGTTCCCGAGGAAAACATTCGATTGTGTTGGGATAGTTACATATAGAAAAGGCCTGGGCAATCACCTTAAATAGAGTACCTGATTACTAGCTTTTAAGCGAAGGGTAACCCGACACGATTTTTAACATGGTATCAGAGCCAGATTCGTCATGTCAGACAAAGATTCCGAAAGAGGGTGCCCGACCCCCGGACAAAGATCCGATGTGGGATTACGGGGAGGTGTTGGGATAGTCCTACATCGGATAGAAAAGGCTTGGGCCAACACCTTAAATAGAGTTAGGACGCTTCACCTAATTGTTAGCTTTTAGGACGCTTCACCTAATTGCTAGCTTTTAGGTGAAGGGTAACTCCGACACGATTTCTAACACATTGTAATGTTCAAAGAATTGGCAATCTTCCTCTTATCTAAGAGGGTGTGTCCCCGATAGGGAAAGGGTCTGATTCCGATGTCTGGATAAAAAATTGCTCAAGAGAAATGCATGACCTGAGTGTGAAAAGCATGTGCGAATGTTCGAGTGTGAGGCTGGCGACTATGAACCACGGTTGCACAACAACTACTTCGTGCTTGTTGCAATGGAAAGCTGATCAGATATAATTTGTCCTATTGATCCTTTGGCTGCTTCCCAGTTTAAATTGTTTCTCCCTGGTGGTTTTGTTGTCGGTATGACTAGGATATAAGCAGAAGTAACCATTGAGTTTTCTGCAGGAAGAAGCTTCGCGAAGAGACCCGTCTTCAATATCAGGCGCCATCGACTCATCAAATATTGGATATAAGGTAATGCAGTTTTATTCACTGTTGATTTGTGATTTCACTTGAGATGTTGAATTTTATTTTATAAAAATGGCAATATTAACTGTCTTGGATTCTTTTTGCAGCTCCTTAAGAAACATGGTTGGAAGGAAGGAACGGGTTTAGGAATATATGAACAGGCAAGTGAGGGCATTCATGATCAAATTTGTTTGGCCTCTTAGGAGTCATTTTTGTTCTGCTGCACCAGATTTTCTTTCTTTTTTTAGAAAAAAAAAAGAAAAATTAGAATCCTTTGCTTTGACATTTTTTTTTAATTATAATGCCTAGTTTCCTTTCCAAGACTAAAGTGGGCATTATTGTTTATTGCCATCAGGGTATATTGGAGCCCGTTGAGACATATGTAAAGAACAATAAACGAGGAGTAGGAGCGGAAAAGTTAAAGAAGAATATTGGGAAGCAACCGCAGCCCGGCATGTCAAACCAAAACACCTCCGAGGTGATTAGTCTGTTCATTTGATTTTCCCAGTCAAGGGAACAATATAATGCAATGATTATGCCAGGAAACTGCATGTTTCGTGAACAGAGACTGTCACTGCTCTGTCCATCGATAATTCAGTTCACCTGCCACATATGCTTACTGGCACGTCATGACATGCATCATGTAAACTGTGATTACAGGAAGAAAAGCCGCCGAAAAGGACGAAGGCGCTGTCAAAGAAGTTGAGGAGGATGCAGGAGTTGGAGAAGAAGCTTCAAGAGAAGGAATTCCAGAGGGCCTTCTTCCGGGAGTTTTGGCCAGACAACGTTTGATTATACAGTCACATGTTAGGGTTTGGGTAAATAATCTCTCGGTTATCTCCCCTTCCATGCTTCCCATTTTAGAGAGACAAGAAAAAGTACGTAACTAGGCGAAATTACATCAGACGGTGTCATTGAAGTGACAGAAAGAAATGAAATGATAATCTTGATTTGTGTTTGCAAGTTAACTTAGAAATTGTATCTCCCCTTTGTTTATTCCAGTGCTTCCATGCACAACCTTGAAAAGCTATGCTTTGTGCCCATTTAAAGTTGTTCGTTAATTAAAATAAGTAGTTTTAAAATTCGTCGCGTGTGAATTCTGATTTTGAATTTCACTATTTTAGTATATCGGAGTTGATAATTTGATTTTGATTTGAAATCCAACGGAATTTTGAAATTATCTACGTGAGACCTGCCTCCCTATCATCGCCGACCATAGTCCCCTCCCGCTCCCCTTCCAGCGGTTCTCCTTGTCAGCTTCCAAGACCAAATCCCCGGCCACTTCATCATCGGATGGTGGTGGTAAAACCACCCAGAAAGGGTGCGTTCACGAGCAAGAACCGGAGTATGATGTCATTGAGGTGGAGGAGGAAATGCCGTGGATACAGAGAAGGCCCTCGACCTCGTCGAGTTCACCGGCTCCGTCACCCAGGCTATCCCTGGCCCCCGTGTCGGGAGCAGCTCCCTCCCTTGGGTCCTTGCGGTGCCGCTGGCTTACGTCGGTATTAGTTTCACGATCGCGGCGGTTAAGACTGTTAGGAAGTTCGGGTCTCCAAGGGATCGGAGATTGGGGAGCAATGGGATTGCACGGTTGGTTAATTAGTGTGTCGTGCTTCCATCCGGTTCATAAAGTTTTGGCCTTGTACCCCAGAAGCGTGAATTAGTTTACTTCAGTCCGATCGTTCCTGAGGGGAGGGAAGTAGTAAACTTGCTGCAGTTTATCAGTCAGGATGTTGATAATTGACCGGGTTATTTCCATTTCTTTTCAGCTACGGAGCTCGTGATTTGTATCGGGGTCAAATTGAACTGCAGACATTTTTGTGTGCTTCTGATCTCGAAATAGGTCCGAGGTTGGTTGCAGTACATGGTGATCTGATCGTTTTTATGCGTTGACAGGTTAGTAAGAATGCTATGCTTTGCAAATCGGTTGACGAGCTGTTTCAGAGAGGAGAAGAGGCAGTGCAGTACAGCCAGCTGCCCTCATTGAACTGTCAAAGAAGAAGGTTAGATAACAGTTTCGTGGCGGTTCGATCTTATGAGGAAACTCCCCTACTGTAGATCGAAAGGGGAGTTCACATTTTATGCCATGTTACTTGTGATAAATGTTGGTATTTGTTAGCTACCTCTGGTTTTCCTAATGGGATGGTCAAGAGACTCAGCATGTCAAAACCAGATACAGTATGGTTCTATAAGCTCGTCTTAGGTATTAAATTTTTCTTCTTTGTTTGATAGCACCTGTCATTGTATGTCCAGACAGGTTTCGGAATGGGAGGAGATATTGCACAAATTATATTGGCTATGCATTGAATGAGAGGCAGTTTAACCCGGAATATCATCCCAAACTCAACCAAGTGACTTTGGGACAAGTTCTGCAGATCTGTTGATAGTTTAAGCTCTTGCTTTTGGGATCAAACCTCAGACAGACTGGCTTAGACATTTCGGAGAAAACTAAGAAGAAACAGACACACAGCCCTTCCCACCAAACCAGGTAAGAGAAAACACAACCCGGGGCGGAGCAATCTATGCAAGGATTGAAACACAAATAACTTCTCAAATCACAACCGATTCCTCCTAAAATCAAAGCATCTTCGAACCCAATTCCCCTCCGGCGAAAATGTTCCACCATCCCCTCTCAAAATCCAATCTTTCGATCAACCCCGTCTCCGGGACGGCCGTCTCCAACCGCAAACCGGTCAAGGTACCGCCTTTCTTCCTCCGATGTGCTGTGGAATCAGCCGATTCGCAGCAATCGGCTACCCAGTCGACGCAGCCGGGGGACAAGTCTGGCGGCGGGCCGTACCCGGGCGGGATTGGGGGATCGCCATTCACGGGGAGGGACCCGAATGTGAAGAAGCCCGGGTGGTTGCGGCAGAGGGCGCCTCAGGGGGTTCGGTTCCAGGAGGTGAAGGAGTCCTTGTCTAGGTTGAAGCTCAACACCGTTTGCGAGGAAGCTCAGTGTCCGAACATCGGAGAGGTTGGATATTATCATTTGTTCATTTCGATTCTTACATGGAGACAGTTTGCTTGAGATTGGTTGATATTCATTGACAATGTAGTTGATTTGTTACCCGAGAGGTCGTGGATGATGGTTTGAGGTTTTGATTTGTGGTTTCTTGAGGCAGTGCTGGAATGGAGGAGGGGATGGAATCGCGACGGCGACAATTATGCTTCTAGGGGATACGTGTACGCGTGGATGTCGGTTTTGTGCTGTCAAGACGAGCAGGAATCCCGCGGCGCCTGATCCCATGGAGCCAGAGAACACTGCCAAGGCTATAGCAAGCTGGGGGTAGGTCTCAATACCATGTTCGATGATCCTATGTAGTTTCCAGAGTAGATGGCATGATGTAGGATCTGATCCATCCAGGGTTTTGGGTTTTATGTTGTGTTGCCTCGCTGTGGACTTTGTGAATTTGGTTGCTGTGAAATCTTGACAGGGTGGACTACATTGTCTTGACGAGCGTGGATCGTGACGATCTGCCTGATGGTGGAAGCGGTCATTTTGCTCAGACTGTTCAGGCCATGAAGGTCCCCTCACTTTAGATGTTCTTGAGTTTCAGGAATTGAGTTGCTAAGGATCCCATTCTTTAATTTACGTGACTTTTCTTGTAGAAGCTCAAGCCTGAGATTATGGTGGAGTGCTTGACGTCTGACTTTTGGGGCGACTTAGTTGCTGTAGAAACTCTTGCTCATTCGGGTCTCGATGTATTTGCCCACAATGTCGAAACCGTGAAACGACTTCAACGAATTGTCAGAGATCCCCGTGCTGGGTATGCTGTTGACATATTAGTAGCTGCTAGTAGTTGCTTATCGATCGATAGTTAGAGCCTTTTGGTTTTGCAATGCCGCAGTTATGAGCAAAGCCTTAGGGTTCTGAAACACGCCAAGTTGACAAAGGAAGGGATGATTACCAAAACATCCATAATGCTAGGGCTCGGAGAGACCGACGACGAGTTAAAGGAAGCCATGGCTGACCTGAGAGTCATTGACGTCGACATCTTGACGCTCGGACAATACTTGCAGGTAAAAGAACAGGGTTAGAGTTAGCATTCACAATTCGTTCCCTCGTGTTGCTTACAACTGGTTTTGTTCTGGGTGTTCGTCAGCCGACTCCATTGCACCTGACCGTCAAGGAATACGTCACTCCCGAGAAATTCGATTTCTGGAAGGAATATGGGGAATCGATCGGGTTCCGCTACGTGGCTAGCGGCCCCTTGGTGAGAGCTAATGGACTCCCTTGGGCATGATCGGCCGCAGTGCCGTTCATTCCACTTCGTGGACCCTTCTGAGTGTTCTCCCTTTACGTGTTGGTCAGGTACGATCGTCGTACAGAGCAGGGGAGCTCTTCGTGCAAACTATGGTGAAAGAAAGTGCGAAGGTGGCCGGCCGCCTCAAACTAGTCTCGTGAACGATCAGCGGGGCCCGTCATTCCGAAACTCGAGAAACCGGGTATAAATTCCATGGAATATGCCGCTTGGTAGAATCAAGGCATTGCCAAAAGCGGGTGATTTTTGAAATTGTTGTTACCAAACTTAGGGGCAGATTTTTGATCGTTGAATTTGACACTGGCACGTGATGGAGAGGCGTCACAAACCACGTGCCGCACTTTCTTACCTATCCCAAGTATTTTGACCTAACACCTCCGAACCAAACCAAAACCCGCCCCACTGAATTTCCCGACAGCCGCCGAGGATTCCCCGGAAAACCGACAACTCCAACCCCAACCCATCTGTACTCCTTTTACATCTCTTCTTTCCTCCCCCCAACGTAAGAACACGGAACTCCGTGAAGCGCTATATAATCCAAACCGCCACGATAGTTTTGATCGACGACTGTCTTTGATTGTGGTAAGAAATCTTAGTCAAAGCTCTGGTCTTTTCATCGTATCTGCCTTGGCGGTTGTCTGTTGCTTGTTCAGGAAGATTTCGAGTCGTTCCTCCGCTTTCTTTTAGGGCTTTGAGTTTGTCCGAATCTCGTAAGTCTTTGCTGGTTTGAAGTCGTTTTGCTGCCGCATGTTGCCGGGAGTGTTGCTCTGGCTAGATCGACTGGTAATGGTTGGGGCTTGATTAGGTGAGAAGGAGGGTTGAGATAGATTGCCTTGGCGTGTGAGATGGCGAACATCGACATTGAGGGGATCTTGAAGGAGCTTCCGAGTGATGGGCGTGTGCCGAAGACTAAGATCGTTTGCACGCTCGGCCCAGCATCCCGGTCGGTGCCGATGCTGGAGAAGCTTTTGAAAGCGGGGATGAACGTCGCCAGGTTTAATTTCTCTCATGGTACCCATGAGTATCATCAGGAGACCTTGAACAACCTCAGGATTGCTATGCACAATACTCAGATACTCTGCGCCGTGATGCTCGATACAAAGGTCTGTACTCCGCTACTTTAAGGGTTGCGTTCGGTTTATTCCTGTATATTTTTCCTTGTTAACGTGATGTTATATTTTGATGAACTCGTGTTAGGGTCCTGAGATTCGAACCGGTTTTCTCAAGGATGGCAAGCCTGTGCAGCTCCGGGAAGGCCAGGAAATCACTGTATCGACTGATTACACCATGAAGGGAGACGAGCAAACAATCTGCATGAGCTACAAGAAACTGGCTACTGACTTGAAGCCTGGGAATGTCATCTTATGTGCAGACGGAACCATTAGCCTCACTGTCTTATCCTGTGATCCTGCTTCCGGTACTGTCAGGTGCCGCTGCGAGAACACTGCAATGCTCGGTGAGCGTAAGAACGTCAATCTTCCCGGTGTTGTGGTCGATCTACCCACCTTGACTGAAAAGGATAAGGAGGATATCTTGGAATGGGGTGTTCCCAACAAGATCGACATGATTGCTCTGTCGTTCGTTCGAAAGGGCTCTGATCTCGTCAATGTTAGGAATGTTCTTGGTCCACATGCGAAACGCATACAGCTTATGTCTAAGGTAAACTTTCAGCCAAAGCACTTTCCAGGGTATGCAAATCATCATGCATATTGATACTTTTGGTTTCTGTTGTAAGGTTGAGAATCAGGAAGGAGTTATCAATTTTGATGAGATTCTGCGGGAGACTGACTCCTTCATGGTTGCTCGTGGAGATCTCGGGATGGAAATCCCGGTGGAGAAGATATTCCTGGCCCAGAAGATGATGATCTACAAATGCAATCTGGTGGGCAAGCCCGTGGTGACTGCCACTCAAATGCTTGAGTCGATGATCAAGTCTCCTCGTCCGACCAGGGCTGAGGCCACAGATGTGGCCAACGCTGTCCTCGATGGGACAGATTGTGTCATGCTCAGTGGTGAGAGTGCTGCCGGAGCATATCCAGAGATTGCTGTCAAGATCATGGCACGCATTTGCATCGAGGCCGAGTCCTCGCTCGACTACGACGCCGTGTTCAAGGGAATGATCCGGTCGACCCCGCTTCCTATGAGCCCATTGGAGAGTCTGGCATCCTCGGCCGTCCGAACCGCCAACAAGGCAAAAGCTAAGCTCATCGTCGTACTAACCCGCGGCGGTACAACAGCCAAACTGGTTGCGAAGTACCGACCCGCCGTCCCAATCCTCTCCGTGGTCGTCCCCGTCCTGACGACTGACTACTTTGACTGGTCCATCAGTGATGAGACCCCTGCCAGGCACAGCCTAATATACAGGGGATTGATCCCGCTCCTTGCGGAAGGCTCTGCCAAGGCCACTGACGCAGAATCGACTGAGGTGATCCTCGAGGCTGCTCTGAAGTCGGCAACGTCCAAAGGTCTATGCAACCGTGGGGACGCCGTTGTAGCACTTCACCGCATAGGGGCTGCTTCAGTCATCAAGATCTGCATCGTGAAGTAGTCTCCTGTATGTCCCATGCCCCCAAAACTTTACTTATGTTCCAGTTGTTTTGAAGTCTCTTTTGTTCTGCTGGGATATGAAATCCCTTCCGAGGATCGAGTTTTGCCATTCCCTATACGCGAAGCTCATTCCTGACTAGTGCTGAGTAGGTTTTATGCCGGGTTCAATTTTGTTTGTGTTGCAGTTCCTGTGCACTACGTTAAGACGATAATGACATTGATTCAGTCAATGCAACGGATTGTGTCCACGTTGGAATAGACTACAAATGGGATGAGCTATTGTAAATGGGGTTATGCCGTAATGATCGGCATGCGAAATCGGATACACTGTCCAATGCTATGGTAGCGAACATGTGCTTAAATCGGGGAATGGGGGTATTGTAGTGTAGATCCTCTAGGACTTCCTCCGTCTGCCCCCTTCTCTATCTGCTTTTATTTGGCTAGAATCGTCTTAAATGCATTGTTATGCGGCTGGTCGACGGTGGTTGTCTGGGGGCCTCAGGATGTGGTGATGCACTTTGGCTCCCAAAGATGGTTAGTCCTGCTGGGACTGTTGCAGCTCTGCAGCAAAGGAGAAACGTATCCGTGGGCTTCATGAGACTGTAGATTCTTTGCATAGGCGGAGATGTTGAGGCTCTGGCTTTTCAGAGTCGAGAACGGCTGAGTGGTCGAGGTGATGAAAGTGTTGATGGATGCTTTCTTCCTCCAGAAGTACTCGTAGGCATTCAAGGATTCAGGTGCCGTTGCTGTTGAGGGCACCGATCGTGGCATTGACAGTGTCCGCGCCACCACAGATTCAAGGGGCAGCGACTGCTTGAGCAGGGTGTGGTCTTCCTCGTATTCCTCCCAGTCATATGCTCGGCGGAACTTGCCCTGCCAATTGGGATTCCTGTTGGGGGTTGCGATCAGCTTGTTCAGCGGCTTCGTTAGCTTGCGTATGTTCATCCCTCCTCCGCTCAACAGTTTTGGCATACTTGCTGGATCGACGACTCCCTCCTTGTCCTCCTTGGGTTCTTCCTGTTCACCTGAGATCTCCTCATCCATCTCCATCACCAATTTATCCTCGTCCTCATCCACGTCTTTATTGTCGTCACAGTAAGATTCGTTATTGTTCATGAAAGCAAGGACGAGACGGCCCTCTTCCCGTCGCGCTTCGAAGTTCTTCTCCAAGGGAATGGAAACAGCCTCAAGGACGAGTCGTCCGCTGTCACGGCGAGAGTGCATGGAGAGAGACCCACCTCCGTTCCCTGTTGCGAGGGACTGGATCGGTGGGGGAAACGACAGAGGCCTCATCTTCTCGGCAGTCCTCGCGTGATTATACTTTGGCATGTAAAACTCATCGACATCAAAATCAGCAGCCTGAGGCGACAACCTGTCCTGTTGATGCTCCTCGGGACCATCCTCGGCCTCCATGTCTCCGACCTCTGATGCCGGATACAACGAGAAACCATCCGACCCCGTCTCAGACCCGAGGCTCTCGGTGCATATCTCGAGGCTCCTCGTGCTCAGACAACTCTTGGACCTCTTAACCATAGGGTGAACATAAGGCGGGGGTAACGATTTTGAATCCTCGACCTTCTGGAACAGGATTGATCCCCACGTCTCTTCTGGTTTCTCAGACTCCACGTCCCTCCTCGGTTTCCATATATAAACCTGGCCACCGCAACCTTCCACGTCCTTCCTGAGGGTATCCTCTTCGTCGTCCGAGGAAGACGAATCCTCAATTGAGAACGGCGACGTAGCCTTCTTTGAGGGGTGGAAGCCATTCTCCGCCCACCACTTCTTGGACGACATGTCTGCGGACAGCGTTCGGCGCAACGAAGGGGCCCTGGCGGCAGTACCAGGGTCGCAACCGAGGACGGTTACGATTCCCAGTTTCTGTTCCTCACGGGAAGACGACCGAGGAGGAAGGGGAAGGCTCCTGCTCAGGCGAACTGACATGCCAAGCTGCAAAACATCATCAAGTTTTATCGGCCGACCAGAAAAAAACTAGGTTGTAATAAAAGCAGACAAAAGTTAAGCCATGACTTCAAGTGTTGAGTCTAAAAAGAGTGTGTGTGTGTGAGAAAGAGTGAGCAGACCTTATGACGAATGAAGACAACAACACAGCAGCAGCCAACAGAGAAGTCTGGGGGATTTCAGACCAGACCCACTGTTTGGTTGCGTGCTGAGTCTTGGAGGGAGGGAGGGGGGTGGGGTGTTAATGGGTTGGAGGTAGGATTGAGGGTGAGGTTTGGTATTTGTAGGGAAGGGGAAAACTGCCCTCCTCTTCGGCTAAATATTAACGGCAAAATATTGTTATTTGGCCTTATTAATAGCACACCTTTACGTTTTGGCATATCAGTTAAAAAGTTTTTAATTTGATTTTATTTCAATTTTACTTTTCAATTCAGCCATATTCGTAACGGCCGTTACGCTTTCAACGGTAAACGTTTAGATAATCCGGCGTGTCTTAAAAAGTTTTTTTTTGCTAGGTGGACTACTAGCAATGAAATAAATCAAGAAGGCAATTCTTGCAAGTTAGCCCATGGTGTCTTGAGTGCTGGCTACACCCTGACCGCTACCGCACCCAGCTATGCAAGGACGGCCTGAACTGCCGCCGTCGTGTCTGCTTCTTTGCACTCACCCCTGAGCAACTCCGCATGGTCAGTCCCCGGGGGGTCAACACCTGCGACCCCGACTTCGGTGGGTCCCCTTTGCCGCATGCCTTCGACTCCTACCTAGCAAAGGCGGCGGGGTCCTTCGTGTCCTCCCCCACCTCAGTCCTGTTGTCTTTGCCATCTCCCCTCCAGTCGAGTCCCCTCCTATGTCGTCGAGCAGGTTCGGGAAAGGTTGCCCAGGGGTTCTGTCCATGACCTTTGTCTTTGGAGGGGCGCTGGAGGTCGGGATAGGCGCAAGCTGGGGTGCAGGGGGAGCGGAGGCGACGGACGGAGTGTCGGTCATATTTTCGGGGTCTTGCTCCTTGCCTTTGTCTCGGGGAAGCAGGGGATTTTTGGGAAGGAATTAGGGTTTGGTCTATTGATCTCTATGTGTCAGGGCGATGTTTGTGGCAATACGGCTGGGTTGGGGCTATTTTGGGTATATCATAAAATTTAGAAAACAAATTCACGGCTTATTAACAAAAAAATTTAATGATGATATTTTTAGTTTTTTTATTGGGCCAAAGAGACACAGCAAAAAAGACATTAGAGACATGTCAGATAATTGTAAGGGCCGTTACGAATAGGGCTAAATTGAAAAGTAAAATTGAAATAAGGTCAAATTAAAATTTTTTTAAACGATATGCCAAAACTTGGGCTATTGATGGGCCAAATATTGATATTTTTTCAATATTAAATTGAATTTAATTTTTTATTTTTGTTATCGTGAGTAATCATAATGATGTTCTAAAAATATTCACTTGAAAAAATTAAAAACAACACACATAAACGTTATGATCGTATGAAAATTTACGATTAGTTTTTTTTAATTGTGAAATATTATTTTAATTTTTAAAATACCGCTTCTATAACTGTGACACCAAAAATACACAAACGTATCACTAGACTTGTTCCTACAAAACAATGAGTCGATTTTGCGGCATCGTCCAAGATACTAAGTACACTTAGTAAAAAATTTATCAGGTTACTTATTTTTCTAGTATTCGGGGGTCGCAATTGGGGACCGCGTAACTCCTTTAACATAAAAAAAATCAGCGATAACCTACGTGATTAATTTTTTTACTAAGTGCATTAGAGTCGCAACCCAGAACCGTGAACTTCTATATCATTGTCGTTCTAGATCGCGTTTTTATGATTGTGAAATTATCCACCACTTATTTTTATATTTAGTGTCGTGATCACGGACTACATATTTAGTAAATTCTTTTTAAAAGATTAATAACATTTCTGTAAAAAGCAATGTAAACCCTCCTCTACCTTTTTGTTGGATGGGGGGTTGTGTTTCATATTAGCATAAAGATGCTCAGACAAGAGACAAGATCTTCTTCTTCCCCCACCAAAAAGATGTTATTTTCCCACCCATGTTCATCGCTCATTTTGTTGAGATAGTCCCACACCGGATATAAAAGGCACGGGCCAACACCTTAAATAGAGTTGGGAATCCTTCTAACACATTTCCATCTCCCACCCAAGAATGTTTCATCACAGTTGTGCTCATGGGCGCCCTCAAAACAACTCGGCATGTGCCTCCTCTGCGAACCATTTTCGTCTCAGACAAGCAAAATACGCTGCTGCTGCTGTTACAAGGCCCTGTCATCGTCCCAGGCACGAAGTCGAGTGTCCCATTAACTGGTGCAATTGAAGATGAAGATGGTGGGAATATTTTTTTAAGAGCGCGTTCCAACTGGATGAATCCAATCTCTTCTGGCCCGAGAATTGACTCCTCCCTGGTGGCTGTTGTTTTCGCGGCGGAAAAGCCTCGCTCACACACAGACAGGAATCAGAACTTCCTACTTTCCTTAAAAAGAAATTATTTTCTTATCTTCCAAGCACAAACTACAACCACCAAAATTTTAGTTATCCTCTCGATTTGATTTTTGTTCATGAGGTTATACTATTCTTCTCCCCTAATTTGAAATTGAAATGCTAATATAAAATGTGTCATGCTTTTATACCAAGTTGGTCTACACATTATTGAGATATTTTAAATCTCCCCTACAAACTTTTTTGCCACAACCTTTCCGGCCTATATAATATACAAAGGATTTAAAAATGAAAAGAAAGATGGAATAATTGGTAATGGTAATCCCCACACAGACACACTCTTCATCCTCTTTTATTATATTTGTGTAAGAAGAAAGAGTCATGAAAATAGACATTATGTGAATGTCAATTGTAGTGGGAGATGGTGTTATAATCATCTCCTTACCATTTTAAGCTTCTTTAATATCTCGATGCTCCACCACCACCAAAAGGAATTGCTTTTTCTTTTTTCTTTTTACCTTTTTGATGAATGTAATATATGTATGTAATATAAAAGGAAACTATTATTATTATTATTATTATTGTGGACATCCTCCCCTCCCCCTTTTATTTAACTTTGTATTCCCACCAAGAAGACAACGTTTGACCTCGTTTAACATTCCTAAAATCAATGGGGAACAAAAAGGGATTACTTAATACCCTAAGAACCAAAATTGGGACAAGATGCTCTGCGCTTTGCTTTTGATTCATCCAATGCGAATTCCTCTCTTTTAGCCTCAATCGCGTATATTTCGCAAAACTCCGATACGATAAATCGCTTTAATTTAAAAGTACATGTTAAACTATATAATATAAATCAAACCTACTGTTTTCTTTGCCAAATTTGAAAACATTACGTCCTTAAAGAACGGGTTATAATAATAATAATAATAAAAGGCTTAGTCAAGGCAATTATGCATTTCTCGTGTATGTTCTTTCCTTATTTGTCATATGTCCCAGTACTATTCCACATACATCTAAAGCTGAAATAATTGAAGAAAACACACACGATAATAATAATAATAATAATAATAATAATAATAATAATAAGCAGGAGAATATAATGGAACCATCAAAAGAATGGAAAGGAAAGGCAAGGCAAGGAATTCCCACCACTTCCTTATCATCCTCATCCAAAATTCTCATTGCTCTCGCGCTTGAGCTCGAGAGGTTCGGCCGAATGCAATCGCGCCATGTACCCCAGTTTGTTCCATTCCTGGCCTTTCGATATCGTGTTGTTGGGGAATGTTTCATCGGTCCCTCGATCATCATTGGGAACCGATGACGAACGGTCCTCCAGTTGGACACACTTATCCCAAGCATCACGACTAATAACAATAATAATGCGATGTCCCTCTCTTTTGCTAACCAACACATATATATTCTGCCCCCCGCCCCCACATGCATCGCGTCGCGAGTACGTAATGGGAAAAGACAGTGGACGTTAAAAGGGTCCGGCCGGATCGGATATGCCGCGCCATCGGGTCACGAATACGAGTAAGTGTCATCACAAACCAGAAGGAAGAAAAGGCTTTACTTTATCCTCGAGTCGTCTTTTCGTGATTGTTGTTCATCCCCGTGTTCCAAGCAGGCAAGCATTACCAACAGAAAGAGAATCGAATCATATTGCTATTTCGTCCGTAAGGCAATTTAAAACTGTCCACGAAATGAAATGTCGTGCGACATGATTCGACCGCGTGTAATTTAAAAACATCTTAGCCTGTTTACTTGTAGCTTCTTCCCACTACTATAAGGCAACAGCAGCAAGAAAAAGTTAATTCTTTCTAAACAAGTTTTTTGGGCTCTGTTTCAGTTTACCGTAAGTGAAAAAAAAAAATCGTAAACTAGAGTAGAAAGTTCCAAAATTCTTGAAATATAGTCCCGAAGTCAAACTCTATAAGTTCGATTTTGTCTAAGAAGAAAGTTAAACTTATAGAGTTCGACTTCCAGAAAGTCCCTGTTAAAGTGGTTTTGATGATAAGTATTGACTTTCTGCGAAATAAAAGTCAACCATCTATACGACATAAGCTACTCCTGATGAGAACCTTTTGTAAAGAAATATTTTTGTAATTAATAATTAGTTATGAAATTAAATGTGAATATTCTATGAGAATTATCCAAATTGATCGGGATAATTGTCTCATCGAAATCAAATGATTTCGTTACCAAAGAAATAAAAAAGAATAATATATTTCCAATTGAAGGAAATAAATTATCTATTATGGAAGGTTCTACATGATTGAATATATATCATAAAAATGTTATCTTTCATTATTAATTTTTCTTTGGATAACAAAAACTTGTTAATAAACTAATGAATCTGAAAAAATAGCTAGTGGAAATTAATTTTTAATTACTTCCATTCATAAAAGGTTATTAACAATTTGTAACCTTGTGCAAGTATCTCCGAAGGGATTTGATTAAATTAAATTATTTTTAATCAGATTTTTTTCCCAACAGAAACTTACCAATGGGAGACGTCACTTGCTTATTAATAGAATTAATATCAATGATTTATTTGTTTTCCATTTAAGTGTCGAAGCTATATTAGTCAACTCTACCTTTTGTGCTTAGCGTTTTGTAATTGTATATAAATAGTGATTCAGTTGTATTGTAAAGTGTGTAAAAAACATTAGAAACATTTGTCAGATGTTGGAGCTTGTAATTTTTCGTTGGTTGAGTCTTGTTAGTCACGCACGAGGGACGTGAGTTGAAGAAGACTGCATCGTTGGTGAAGTCATCTGGGAGAGTGACTTGGGGACCACGAGGGACTCTTGGTTGGAGGCTGCAGAAGACGTTGGTGGAGGCGTGCGGCAAGTTGATGGCGTGGCCAACATGCAATGGGCCGGAGAGAAGGGCACATACCCCTGGAGCAGAGAAGGCGAAGGACTAACGAATTTCTGTTGTATAATGTTCCGTGTGCGCAGGATAACCTTGGGCAGGAGTTATGTATCTACTTAGCCGAAGTCTCGAGGGACCGCGTAGGAGAACCTTGGGCAGGGATTTTGTATCTGCTTAATCGCTATCTCGAGGGATCGCGCACGGGAAGTCGCAGCAGGTTACTGTGCTGGTGGGGGAGCCGCCAGAGTGAAAAGTCCAATGGAAGTCGCAGCGCGTTGCTGTGTAGGTGGAGACGCCGCCGGAGTGAAGAGTCTCGAAGGAAGTTGCAGCGGGTTGTTGTGCAGGCGAGGACATCGGCCGAGGGAAACATCCGACAACTGGTTACTATTTGTTAGTCACGTGAACGCGTGCACCGAGTCACTTTTAGTGCAAACCCTTCCGGTCTGTACTATATAGTTACCTTTGGTGCAGAACCTTTTAGTTTGTGCTATAGAAGGCTAATCGCACATCACCTTCTGTATCGCTACTACGTTTCATTTTAGTGATAACAATCCAAATTCTGGGTGAGAGTGGATGTAGGCAAAGCTTTCCGAACCACTGTAAATATCCTTGCGTCCATCAAATCAAATCGCAATGACATTCGTACGTTCTATCTTACAGAAGCCTGTCTGCAAGCTTCTGTTTTACAGAAGCTTTCTTCCGCTATGGGGTTTGTTGAAAAGGAGTTAAAAATCCTTAATTGGACTTTAACATTAATTCACTCCCCCCTCCTAGTGTAACAGTCCCCTTAAAGAAGTCGAATTCTATAAGTTCGACTTTCAAAAATTTTAAATAGAATTATAAAATAAAAGGGAAGTCGAACATATAGAGTTTGACTTCCTTAAGGGGACTTTTTGGAAGTCAAACTTTAGAAATTCGACTTCGGAGCTGCATTTCAGGAATTTCGGAACTGCCTTCCCAGTTTCGTGAATTTTTTTTCGACTTACCTCACTGGGGAACTTTCGTCCAAATTCTATTATACGAGTGTTCTCGAGACAGCCTTTAGATGAAGTTGTAAACCTCAAATCTTTGTACTGACGTATCTCGCACGTTATAATGAAACTACCAAGTACACATGTCCGTGAACGTAGGCTCGTTTGGGCCTGATCACGTGAATTCCTGGCTATGTTATAAGGAAAAATACGTCACGATCTTGCAAAAGATGGATTCGTAAAGTAATGTGGTCGTCCTAAGAACGAAGGAAAGAACAGCCGAGAAAAAGTGAAAAGGACGGTTACTTCCATTTATGCTAATTGAGTTTGCAAATGCATTGAGTCATGAACAACAGCACTGACAAGGAAAAGAAAAGCAAAGTAGGCAACCAAAATGTCCGGGGTTTTGAATAATTGTCGTGTTCTTTCCTATTACGCAATGGCCCTATTTATATAATTACATAACTAACAAATGCCAACAACACATGTATAATTCTAAGGGGACTACGTCGGCTTCTAAAGAAGAAAGCGTTGCTAGTCTGCATGACCATCATCTTGTGCTCTGACAGTAATATGCCTTAAACAAACCTTCTACGTCTTCACTCAATAATGAGTTTGAATCGTCGTTTAAACAAATATAAACATATTTGAATCTTTTCATTTTTCTTCTTAACTGGAATGATACTCGAAATCCGAAACGTGTAGATATAATCAGCATCGAATAAATTCTTTCTTTTATCACCACTTGTCGTTACTCATTCAATATACGCCACAGTGCTTTTTTGACAAGTTGAAATGTGGAACGAGAGGGATGAGTGTGCTCAACTAAATACCTATCCAAACCAAGCATCTTTATATAATTTCTTTATAAACGGAGATAATCAGTTAAAATAGAGATACATTAATGGAGTCACTAACAAATGTCAATCCTCAAAACCAAGATTCACACTAGCCAAAAGATCACAAGGCTATCCCCCATTGCCGATCCTCGGCTAACCCTAACCTAGACTTGAAATTAGAATTTTTTTGCACAGACATCATACTGGAATTAAAAACAACTAGATGATTAACTAAAACACTTCCTACTAGCCTAATACGTATGTAGTCGCTCCCACACGTCAGCAACTACGTCCTTGCCGTGTCAATCGCCCATTTTTAGCTCCTTGAAGGAGTCTAACGAGCTCCAAGTATGGGTCATTGACATCAACCTCTTTGTTATTGACAGTGGCATTTGGCACATCAACGATAATACAAGTCGCCTCATTTGATCGATTGGAGGATACCGACGAGTTCACCTTCATGGTTCGCTTGAGTGGTTGCCTCCAGATCAACTGTTACTTCATCAAATTCCCACCATGTCGCAATGTCAACTACCAGTACAGGGGGTCCTCCATACAGTTCATCTTGATCTGTTGGTTCTAACGTTGTTGGGTGTGGGTCATTTTCTTTTGCAAAGTTATTGGTTGTATTTTGATGAGGTCGTTGTGGGTTCTTAGGATGATTTCTCGTCCAGTTGTTGTGTTGACGCTTGAAAATGTTGGCTTTTTTTTTTGTTGACGATTGCATGAACTGAATGTTGGAAGTAATGTTGGTTGTACTGGATGAATGATGTGGAGGGATCAAGCTAACCTTTCTGTTGTATTGAGTTTTTGTTCCCTACCTTGTTTCTTGTCTCCCTTAGCGCATCTACTGGACCGACTAATTGTAATTGCTCACGATTCCCCCAGTCTGAAGAATTCCAGTTTCCTTTTTTAAAAGTTGAATGCATAAATATTAGCCAAGAGAAGAGTTATTGTTTTTAACTGTGATCTGAATGGTGTTTCATCTATATCTGACTATGCCTTGCTCCAGGAGATAAAGCCACCATGTACTATTTGGTTCGAGGAGTATCCAATGTGAATTTACATGGACGCGGAAGAGGATAAGTTCATTGTTTGGGATCCTAAGATGTGGGAAAAAAGTGAAATGGATGGTCTTGTGTTGTGGTTGGGTTATAGAAATGTCCGCTTGATTTGAAACATTATGTGATACGACAAGTGTTTTTCACGATGTCTAGTGGGTGTTATTCCGATGAACCCTTGAGGGCTAGCGTCTGAGGGGTATTGCTTGTGTGGGCTGACGTTACCAAAGACTTGATTGTGAAGTGATTTTCGATTGGGACCTGAGTGGAAAAATATGAACCTGAGCGGATGATGATGCTTCTTGTGGTTTCGATTTGTTCGCATACGAGAGTGGAGGTCGATCCCACTGGCACTACAGTACATTCCCCGCTTAAGAGAGTCGGATGAGTGAGTTTCTTGCCCTTGCGGATGGACATTGGTAGGATCAAAGGGATTTGTCGCCGAGTTGGCATCAAATCCTCTTTCCCAGGATGCACATCATCCGAAAATGCAGAACTACGTGTGTTACTCTTAGACATCTCGCGATTTCATAGAAAACAGCGTTTCGACTCCCATCATAATATTTAAGAACGTGTTTACAAAAAATACATGTCACGATCTCCGCCGCATGAAAGATGGATTCGAAAAGTCACACGGTCACTGTAAAATATAATAACAAACACCGAAGGAGAGAACAATTGAGAAAGAAATGAAAATGATGCTTACTTCCATTGATGCTGACTGAGTTTACAAACGGATGGAGTAAACAACTGTTAGAATTCGAGCACAGTGGAAGCAGTAAAACAATATTTTTCAGCCCAAATCACAAGATCATCATGGTACCTATAATATATTTGAGATACAGCAACCAGAAAAACTTACCCGGAAATCGTACCTCGAAATTTCCGGTAAATTAGAACAGAGTCGCGAATAAGTAAGAGCCCCACGTGTGACTCCTCTAGCGGTATCCACGCGCACGCGATCACGAACCCTCTACGATCCGGCAGGTGCTAGCCTCTTGGATCCGTCTAGTCTCTAAATCGGAAGTCCCTCAAAATCCTAAGCTCTCGTATTTTTTTTCTCCCCCACTGATTTCCTCAGATCGAGATCTTTTTGTTTGGCACCGTATTGCCATTAATAAAAACAAATCAAATCTTGTAACGTAGAAAAAAATCTTTGATTGAAAAAGGGTACGTTACATATTATAATAAAATATTTAAAAATTAATCACTTTTAACTTTTAAAATAATATTATCAACGCTTTTAATAAAATACTATGCAAATGGATTTTATGTTTAAAGATTTAATGTAAATAAATCTATACTTAAAAATGAAATTGACCTGAATAAATCCATATTCAATATTGGCCAATTTATTTACTTCCAATATTTCAGAATAAATTAATAATCCAATTAATTCTAATTCTGAAATAATAAAATGACTAATTTAGTATCCACTAAATAATCAAAATACAATGTTCGTGTCGACGTGCTATGCGTGCGACCCTCTAGGTCCTATACACGAAGGCAGTGTATATCCATACACAAACTAAGTGTTGACATGGCAATAAATTTTGGGCCTGGGTTTAGAACAGAAACCCAGTAATCCCTCAAGTCCTACTCTAAGTCGGCCCAAGATGTAGTCGTCTAGGCCGACTCACGACGAAATCGACTAGGTCGATTTATGACGAAGTCGATTAGGTCGACTTATGAACGAGGTCGACTAGGTCGACTCACGATGAAAGAATATGATCAAAGCCAATCAAGATGACTCAACAGTAGCTAGGTCTACTAGTAGGGTCAAGTCGACGGAATCCTGGATAAGACGACCAAGTCGATCGTAGTCCGTACAGATCAGTCAAGTCGACGAGGTTGAAATAAATTTATTCATTTTCAATCACGTTTGTTAAAGATCGTAACTGATCTTAAATATCCAGGAACGTGATCCCATATATCAAGGGGGTTGTTGAGACACTCCCACGACATTAGGGATCACGATCTATAACACGATCTGCAAAAAGATCTATCTGTTACGCGTTAATCGCGTAGAAGTCCTCTATAAATAGCAGAGGGATTTTTCAAGACAGGACACGACCATACACAGCCAAAAACACTGAAGTTTGTTCGTCAACCTTAGGAAATTAGATACCTCGACCCGGTTCATAGGTCAACTCCCTTTCCACCAGCAGAGTGAGCTCGTAGGGCCTTTGCCGTCAACCCCCCGCCACCGACACCACCGACGGAGTGAGCTCGTAGGGCCTTCGTCACAGCCTCCCGCCAGCGACCACCACCGACGGAGCGAGCTTCCAAGGCCTTCGTCACAAGTTCTCCACCGTCACAGATTTCCACGTCGTCGTCAATACTTGCGCTTTTATTCCATTTTTAATGGCTGTAAGCCCTGTTTCCTTTATTCATTAAGATTGTAAGACTTGCATTTGTTTTCAATAAAATTGTGCATCTTCTTACTGGCGACCACAATACAACTACTGTGAGTCCATTGCCAAATATTTCCGACGTGATCCGTTTCGTGCGCGAACACGTTTTTGGCGACCACAGTGGGAGGACATGCCGAGAAATACTCGAAGTACTACTGCACATGAAACTCACAATCCCCTAGATGGGGAAAACCAGTCAGAACTTCCTCCGGGAATGAGCTTGCAAGCGCTGGCCCTAGGAGGCCAGGCAGCTACAAACCAGTCAGAACTTCCTCCGGGAATGGACTTGCCAGCGCCGGCCTTAGGGAGCCAGGCCGCTACAAACCAGTCCACCTTTGATTCACATACCCCGTCCGAATTTATTTCGAGACTGGAGTTCCACAAGGAATTGGGGAATGTACGTCAGGATTTGACCGACATGAAGGGCATCCTAATGGATGTCCAAACTCTAATAGGGCGTCTTTCTGGCCCAAGAGACGAGGAAAGAGTAAGACCTCGTATGAGAGAGGCCCCTTTTAGGGAGTCTACGTTCATGGCAGACGCTCGTCGGACTACTCAAGGGCCACGTAACGTGACTTTCGAGCAATCCGACATAAGGACAAATGCTCTTTTCGAACCCGGGAATCTGGTTCCCCCTAGTCGACCCTCTTCTTCACGTAATCGACCAACGAATACGTATTGGAATGAGGCAGATGACTTTCAAGAGGAAACAGATCGAGGGGAGGATTTTATTCCGTCTCATCGCCCTGGAAAAGAACCCGTGATCGACGCGACTGGAGACCCCTATGAGCTTGGATCCCGAGGTGGAAACTTTCGGGAGGAGCCTTCTTTCTATATAAGGAATCCAGCGAATCAGGCAGTGGGGGAACGATCTCCGTACAGCCCGATAAGGTCGACTCGACCTCCAGCGCAAGCACCAGTAGGCGGTGTACCCCCAGACTTGAGGGAGGCCATAACTCAGGTCATAGAGCAAGTCGTCCCCGGAATAGCTCGGCGAGACGATGCCTGTTTGTACAGGTCTCCCTATCCTGCGTATGTCGACAGGGATTTCCCTTTACCTAGAGGTTATAAGGTGCCTGACTTTACTCGTTTTTCGGGTGAAGATGAAATGACCCCACTCGAGCATGTCGCTCGCTTCACTCACCAACTTGGTGAGGCGGCTGGGAACGACTTTTGGAAACTGAAGCTCTTCCCTAACTCGTTAACGGGAGATGCCTTTACGTGGTATGCGAGTTTGCCGTCAGGGTCAATAGCCTCGTGGACTCAGATGCAATCTATGTTTGTTAATACATTTGCCCGACTGGACATCCCCATGTCGATGTTTGAGGTAATGCGCCTTAAGCAGGCTAACGGAGAACACCCAGGGCAGTTTCTAATGAAACTCAGGAAGGCCCTACTACGGTGTAGACCCCCCATACCGGAGAAAGATCAATTACTTCTCGCATTGAATGGGTTGACTATCCCGTTCCGGAAAAAGCTGCAGGGCGAGCGCTTCGCTGACCTGTATGACTTGGCGAGGAGGGCTACTGAGTATTATCAGCTCCTTACAGAGGAAGCCCAGCTGATTCGAGCCTACCAAGTCGACACTTATGAAGTCGACGTGGCGGAATTTGTCAAGGGGGAGTCGACTATATGCGATCCCCTGATTAAGAAGAATTCCAAAGCTAAGGCATCCCAAAAGAATGCCGAGGAAAGAAAATATTCTTTCGACACGGATAAAGTCGACGTTATATTCGACTGGCTTTATCAAAGGAAAAGGATTAGGCTTAAGCCTGGCCATCGAGTTCCCCAGACAGAGAGGGAAAAGAATAGGAATTACTGCAAGTGGCATGGGTCTTTCACCCATGCTACCAAGGACTGTTTGTCCTTTAGAAATATCATCCAGGATTTAATAGAGTCTAAAGAGCTCTGTTTTCCCGAGGTCGACGAAGTCGCCGTGGTGGATAATAATCCATTCGGGGATGAAGTCGCTATTCATACGTTTGACATACTTGACGCTGAGGTTAATCTCTTAGAAGTTATTAACGACTCTGCTGTACCCTCGCAGGACGTGCAAGCAACCGGCGAGACTTTGGTGGCTAATGCCCTCATGAAGCGACTGGCTGAGCGTGGGGTCTTCATTCTGCCCAAAGGAAGGTAGAAGTGGCTATGCCACTGGCACTTGAACGACACCCATACTACGGATCAGTGCCACACGTTCAAGAAGTACCTACTGGACAGCAAGACGGAGGAGTGGTACGACTTGACCCCGTTCGAGGAAGCAGCAATGTCACTGAACACTCCCCGAGGATCTTCTCACGTCCTCAAAAGCCCTCCTAGCGCAGATCGCCGGTTAGCCTTGCGAGGAGGAAGAGGCGGTCCCCAGGGTCACAAGGGGAATGGAGAGACAGTCGCCCGGGGAACAGAACGCTCGGCACGGCGACTGGAGTTCATAGACTCGTCTTGCCAAAGGGTCATCAAACAGGGGTACACTAGAACTACCCCTGTCAAGGAGATCAGGCCGGTAGAGGAACACAAGGGGGCGGACCAATCTCAGCAGGCCATGAATCGCAGGCCCCGCTACGCGTCGCAGACAGTTGATCCTCAGGAACTGCGGAGGGGGCCACCCATCGCCCAATTCTTGGACGAAAAGCTGCTGTGCCAAAAGTGCAAGCTGATCGCTCACAACCGCATACTCATCACCCAACTCTGCACAGCATGCTGCGTTACCTACTTCTTGCGGCTCGTCGACTTATCTGCGAAAGGGAAGATGCTGGTGAAGGCAGTCCGTCCTGAGGGTTCAGGTAACTCGAACCCTAACAAGCCCTCTTTGAATAGGCCGGCAGATAACCCTGTGCAGGTAGGATATGACCCAGCCGACGGAAGGTTTGTGGAGGTAAGTCGACTTCCTTTTGGTTCTAAGAAACCAAGGTTTGTCAAAGCGCTTAACCCTTCGTCTCAATGGCAGAAGGCGGAAAGGAAGGTTACGCTTCCCATAAGGGCTCAAAAGAGAAAAGAAAGGCGTCTAAGTCACGCCCAGAAGAAGCCAAGAATGACCCCTGTGATGCCACCCGTTGGCGGGAACCACGCCACAGGGAAACAGGTCGCAGAACCCAAGCGGGTCGAGTCTACTGACTACTCGGAAGACCCAGGCTCGAGCTTCGACTACACTCCTCTACGAGGAGATAAGCCCTGCGACTTCAACGCAGAGCAAGGGCCCCTTGTGAGCTGTAACGCTCTTACCCTCCCTGCGGAATTCGCCTGCAACAACAAGTCGGAGACACCGGAAGGTAAAACTCTCGACTCTAAAGTCACTACATTTCCTTCTGGCTTCCCTCTACACTGGTTGAGGAAACCATCAGATCGCATGAAACAGCATATGCATTCGCTGTACATCTCAGCCACCTTTGATGGTGTCTTAGTGGGCCGAGTCTTAATAGACAATGGCGCCACCGTCAATGTTCTTCCCCTTGCCAAGTTTAGATTACTTGGGTACAAGCCTAGCGAGTTGGTGCGAACCGACGTAGCTGTAAGTGGCTTTAATGGGAGAAAATCCGAGTGCCTGGGCATATGCTCCGTGAGTCTAGGCGTCGGGAGACACGAGCAGGAAACTGCTTTCTTTGTAATCAATATAGCCCCTTCATTTAATGCGCTTTTAGGACGCGATTGGCTTCATAAGGCCGCCGCGATTCCATCTACTTTGCATAGGGAGTTAATCTTATGGCTTGACTCCGAAATAGAAATCGTTAAGGCTGATGAATACTCCTGTTGTGACAAGGGTATTTTGCATGCAGAGACGTGTAAGACAGTCAAGGACCTTACTCTGGACCAGCGCTACAAGCTGGGAGACCCCACAGTCGGACCCTTAGGTGAACCTTCCGGGAAGTTCGACTTCATCGTAAGCTATGGCACCTCTCACCCCAAGCCTGACGAAGGACCGATTGTGCCAACAGGATGGGGGCCCGACTTCACAGACAAAGACGTAGATGAAGTCCTGCAGGAGGTAGTCACGGCCAAGGTTGGGAGCGAGACGAACAACAGCCCAAGCGGCAACAAGGGAGAAGCGCCTAAGAGCCAAGAGAGCACTGCGACGGAGTTGAAGCCCGATAGACTCCTACACGAAGGGATGTATGGACAGGAGGAAGAAAGGTCATGCAGTCGCTGATATCCTACAGCGACTTCGGGAGCATGTTAGGATGTCTAGGAAAGTAGGATGCCAAATAAGCGACATCAATCTCGAAGCTAGGTCATGTAATAACGTTGACACCGATTTAGGTGGTGTCCTGAGTCGTGAGTCACTAATGATGCCATGTGACTCACTCGTAGGCGTCAATTTAGGCGAGGCATCAAGCCCTCGATTTGTTTCCATCAGTTCCTCAGTGAATAAAGAACTTTTCAATTCTATCAAAGCTACTCTAGAAGAGTTTAAGGACTGTTTCGCTTGGGATTACACTGAGATGCCTGGTCTAGATCGCCGACTTGTGGAACACAAGTTACCAATCAAGACGGGATTTAAACCAGTCCAACAGGCGCCGAGGAGAATGACTCATGAAGTCACTCAAGCAGTATTCGAGGAAGTCAAGAAGCTCTTTAAAGCTGGATATATAAGGACATCGAGGTACACCGAATGGATATCCAGTATAGTTCCTGTCATTAAGAAGAATGGTAAGATTAGAGTTTGCATCGACTTCAGAGACTTGAATCGTGCCACTCCAAAGGATGAGTACCCCATGCCTATCGCAGACGATTTAGTCGACAAGACTGCAGGGCACCAGATTATGTCCTTCATGGATGGTTTCTCAGGATATAACCAAATCTTCCTAGCTGAGGAGGATATCCATAAAACTGCGTTCAGGTGTCCCTTAGGCATTTTCGAATGGGTAGTCATGCCATTCGGACTCAAAAACGCTGGGGCAACCTACCAACGAGCCATGAACGCTATATTCGATGCCTTGATTAGCAAAACAGTCGAAGTATACATAGACGATATAGTGGTCAAGTCGCAAGATGAGAAGTCACATGTTAATGACCTTAGAAACGCTTTCATTCAAATGAGAAAGCATCAGCTCAAACTAAACCCTCTCAAATGTGCCTTCGGAGTCAAAGCAGGACATTTCCTAGGGTTCCTAGTTCATCAACGTGGCATAGAAGTCGACCAGAACAAAGTGAATGCCATTCAAAGATTGAACCCTCCGAGTAATAAGAAGCAGTTACAGGCTTCCTTAGGAAGGGTCAATTATCTAAGGCGATTTATTGGTAACGTCACTGGACGGACAGAAGTTTTCTCGACTTTATTAAAGGCAAAGGGAAATTTTGTGTGGAGCGACGAACACCAAAAATCATTTGAAGGCTTAAAGGAGTACTTAATGAAACCGCCTGTGCTTGCCCCTCCTCAGATAGGAAAGCCCTATCTGCTTTACGTGGCAGCGACTGAATCAGTCATCGGTGCCATGTTAGCCCAAGAGGCGGAGGACAAAATTGAGAGAGCAGTCTACTATTTGTCAAGACAACTTACTGCTACAGAAAAGCGCTATACAATTAAGGAGAAGTTATGCCTGTCAGTCTTTTATGCTGTTAAGAAGCTGAGACATTATATCGGATCCCAAGAAGTTCATGTCATTGCCAAGTCTCCAGTCATAAAATACTTTTTCGAGAGTCCCCTATTGACCGGAAGAATTAGTAAATGGAGCTTGGTCCTATCCACATACGATCTGCGTTTCAGACCTCAGCAGTCGGTGAAAGGGCAGGCCTTAGCCGACTTCTTAGTAAATCACGATCCATCTACATTAATCGATCAAGAGGAATCCCTTGAGGATGTCTGGCAAGCTTGGTTTGATGGATCTTCGACGAAATCCGGCGTAGGCATAGGCCTCCACATACTTTCGCCACTAGGAAAGGACGTTCGCCTAGCATATCGTTTGTCGGCGACTCATACAAACAATGCGACTGAATATGAAGCGTTGATCACGCTTTTGAAGGAATTATTAGCCTTGGGAGCCAGGACAGCCAGAGTAATGGGAGACTCTCAACTGGTTATTAACCAGATGAATGGCGACTCTCTATGTCAAGAGAAACTCGCACCCTATCATCAAGTCGCTCGAAGGCTAGTCAAGCGGTTCGAAGCAATTACTTTCCTCTTTGTAGGACGGGAGGAAAACACAATCGCTAACGACTTAGCCCAAAAGGCTTCAGGATACAAGGCCAAAAGAGGAAGCGATTGTATCCCAGAAATAGCTTCCCACCTAGCTCCCCAAGGCGACGCGTTCACGCTGAACATAATGACAAGCGATAAAGATTGGAGGAGGCCAATCACCGACTTCCTCTCCGACCCAACACAAAAGGCGAGCCAAAGAATCAAGACTCAGGCTTTGTCGTACACCCTTATAGATGAGGTACTTTACAGAAAGACCAAAGAAGGAGTCCTACTAAGGTGCGTCGACTTAGACGAAGCGACCCCAATTATGTTGGAGACTCACCAGGGTTTATGCGGGTCTCACCAATCTGGCACCAAAATGTCTTGAACTATCCAAAGACATGGTTTTTACTGGCCATCGATGCTAAAGAACTGCATAGAAATGGCTAGGGGGTGCCAAGAGTGTCAAAAACATGGTCCGGCGACAAGGGCCCCAACGTCCGACTTAGTCCCAGTCATTAAACCTTGGCCATTTAGGACTTGGGCCCTGGATATAATCGGAGAAATTCACCCACACTCGAGTAAAGGCGATGCCTACATTCTAGTCGCTACTGACTACTTTACCAAGTGGGTCGAGGCTCAAGTATATAAGAAAATTGACCACAAAGATGTGATCGACTTTCTCAGGTCTTCCATCATTTATAGATTTGGGATTCCCCAGAATATTGTAGTAGACAATGGCACCGTTTTCAATAATGAGAAGGTGCGTGAATTCGCTGCTGAGTTCAGCTTTTCGATCACTAATTCGACACCTTATTACCCCCAGTCGAATGGACAAGCTGAAGCTAATAATAAACTCATAAAGAATAACATTCAGAAAATGGTTGGTGCAAATCCAAGAGAATGGCACAAACTATTACAAGATACCTTGTGGGCTCTAAGAGTCACCAAGAGAGACAGTACAGGAGAAGCCCCTTTTTCGCTGGTATATGGGCAAGATGTTGTTCTACCTATTGAAATTCGATACAAGTCGCTCAGGGTAGCTCATCCTGACTTGCAAGACGAGGCAATGTACTTCGCTTTAGAAGACTTGGAGAAGAAGTGACTCGACGTAATAGATCGACTCGAGGCACATAAGCAAAGAATTGCTAAGCACTATAATAAAAAGGTTGTCCATAAGCGCTTCAAAGTGGGCGACTTAGTATGGAAGATGATCCTACCCCTTAAGTCAAAGGACCAAGTCCTGGGTAAGTGGTCTCCTAATTGGGAGGGTCCATATGAAGTGTGCGAGACATACTCATCTAATACGTATCGACTTATGACCAGAGAAGGGGATAGGCATCCATTGAAGGTCAATGGTAAATATCTTAAATCCTACCGCGCGACTATCTAGGAAGCTCATCATAAGATCCTAAGACAAAGGACTCCATTAATTTGGGAAGCGCTTAATTCCTAAGAAAATCGCGCTAGGCTTCAGTAACGCTGTTTGGAAGAATGAATTTAGCGTAGTGGGCAGAAATTCATTCGAGACACAAGATACTTGATTTGTTCAGTAAAGCAAAAATAATCGAATTGCGTTGTTCTTTGGTTACAAGTCTAGCCTCCATAACCCGCCAACTTCTCTGAAATCGAGGACAAGGGATTTACGAGCTCGTCGCTTCGCGTTCACCTTGTTTCGCTGGGCATAAAGGTCGACGACCTTTTCTCTATCCTTCTCAGCGTTGGCCTCCAGCTCCTCGATTTCTTGAGTATTGATCGACGCAAGCTGCCGAGTCAGGTCATTCTTCAGGTTCGTGTAGAACTCTATCTGTCTCTCTGCCTCGGTCAGCTTCTCTTGCACATCGACCAAACGTTGGCGGGCGTCCTGTGCAGCTTTAGAGGCCTGCCCTCGAGCTTCATTGATCGACTGAATCTTCGAGTCGGTCAAGTCGTAGGTGAGCAGGTCGGCGTAGTAATCCCTCCAGCGGGTCCAATACGTCGACCTGAAGCTCTTGCAGGCCCCCAGTATTTCGTCCGTGACCCGAGGGGATGTCTCGATCTCCTTCAACAGCTTCTGCATCCTCCTAAACTCGTCGACGCTTAAGGGGTCAATGAGCAGAAGTTGGCAGAATTCTTCAATGTCCTGGTGAAGCTTCACCCATGGATCGCTAGTCGAGGTCGCTGCAGCAGGACCCTGCAGAATAAGAAATGAAATGTTGCTAAGACACAATATCCCGAAAAGTCGACACCTTCATGCAATTGAATACTGACCTCTGAAGGTAGTAAATCCTCAGAACTTTCGCCCGAAGAAGTGGAGGGAGTAGGAGCCTTCTTGCGACCAGCAGTCGTCTTCACTCTCTTCGGACGAGCCTGTGAAGTGTCACGGTTAGAATCGCGATAACAACGCCATGCTTTGTGTGAAAGAAGAACACATACCATTGGTGGTGCAGGAGTGGGGGCTGAAGAAGAAGGAACGCCTTGTTCTTCCTCCTCTCGCATCGACTGAGGTGGTGCCCCCTCCCGCGTCGACCGAGTTGAAGGATCGACTGAAACCATAGCGGTTCCTTCTTGTAGCAAGACTTCAGGAGCCTGCTCTTCCTAGAGTAGAGTGTAATAAAACTAAAGTTCATATATGAACTAGAGTAATATATCCTAGCAGGGAGTCGAGCTCACCTCGGCGGTCGAAGCCGTTGCACCCGTCTCGAACACAACCGGAGTAGGCTGGTCACCACCTCCGGTTGACGCTTCGCCCTAGGCAATATAGTGCGGGTTAGGTACAGAAGCTCAAGATGAATTAGAACCAGTAGGGTCATACCTCTGTAGTCGCTCCTCGAGCGATACCGACCGTCGCTAAGGTCGCAGGCACCGCAGCAGATGATGAACTCACCGGGGCCACCGCTGCTGGCGACCTCGAAGAAGAAGTCGCAGCTACGGTAGTCGGCGACTTGGGAAGAGGAGCCGCCACTGAAGCTGGTACCTTCACCAGTCTCCTCCTCTGGGATAGAGGCATCTCCTCAAGATCTCCTTTCTCGGCCGCCTTGCGCTTTGGAGCGTTTTTAGGTCGAGCCTTAGCAGGATCACCTGCGGCTGTTTCCCTGGAGCTCGCCACCTTAGCTTTCCCCTTGCTAGTCGACTTGAGTCTAGAAGGAGCAGGGGCAAGGGGAGCTTTAGGCTCGGATTTTCCAGAGCCTTGAGGCATCATTGATCCTAAAAAGGAGAAAGCTCGCGATTAATACTAAGAACCCAATACTTTTAAAATAAACCTAAGTTTTTACCTTTTGCTTTGATGTGTGCGTCGCCTATGTAAAAATCAGGCTCCTTGGAGACCTCCAAGAAATGCATCAAAGCCCGCAGCTCTTCATAAGTAGTCGATCACAGCACAGTGAAGAACTGTGTGGCGAAACAAGCAGAAGTATCAGATGGGAACTCCATCTGGGAGAGCTGCGCCTTGCTGTTGAGCAAGTCGAGGGTCTTCGGGGAGATCGGCTTGCACACAATTCTCTTCATCCTGTCCCCGCACAAGCCACCGGTAGGGTCGGCAAGTGGAACCGCTACACCCTGGATGAACCCAAACTGCCTTGCACACAGCTGAGGGTTATAGGCTTCAAAGGTCAGGTAGCCGTCGAAGATAACTGGTAGGTCCCTGCGGGTCAATACCCCATTCCAGAAGCCACGAGCAGCTTGAAGATTAATTTCCTGAGCAAATGTCTTGCCGCCTGGAAAGGGTGCCCAGTTGCGTCGATCTACCCTGCCGAAGTCGACGATGTGCTTCATGTGGCTAGTGATCGATGTCATAAGCCATTGATCCTTCCGCTGGCAGCACTGCTCCAAGATGGTCTCCCCATAATAGGCAGACTCGAGGGGCGAAGCAGGGCCCTTGAACCCAGTCAATCCTGGCATCCACATAGCCGACCAGAGGTGAACTAACCAGAGCAACCCTCCTGCTGGGTGTTTTGGGAATGGCTTGATCTGAGTCGTCGCTCTGTCCAGATCATGGTAAAGAAGACCCAAAATGAAGGGGCCCCAAGAGATTTCTTCATTGGTCTCCCTCAGAAAGTTGGCCACTGCATAAGAAGTGTGGCTGACCTTCTTCCCAGGGAAGCAATAAACAAACTTGCTTAACCAGGTGCTGAGAAACTCGACCTCTTCCCGGGCGCCAAAACCTTCGGTCGACAACTTCTCATCTGGCTCTTTGCCTGCTGAGGCCATTTTTAAGTGCCTGTTTACCACCTCCATGTACTGAAGGGCGCCCTTGGGATTAATGTCACCTGCCTGAGAGTATTGACGAATAGGGAGGCTATTGATTTTGCACCTGGTCAAAATCTTCACATCTGCCAATGTAACAGACATGGGACCCTCTGGGAAATAGAAGCAATTGACAGCAGAATTCCAGAAAGGCAGCATGGCCGAGCAAACTCTAGGATCACAGTTCTTGTCTGCTACGGACATTCTAAAGAACCTCAGAATCTTCTGATTCCTAAACCTCTCTGTGAAGTGCTCCTCCCACATCTCGAGCCATTCCACCATCTCAGATTTAGATACAGAAGGAAAACACAGGAAGGATCCCTAACTTCCCAGTTGAGGGGATCGACGAAGTTGGGATGGCAAATCGGGATGGGCTTCTCGGTGACGAGATAGTTGAGTGGCACTGTCCCTGGGAAAAGATGCTCCGGCAGGATAGGTCCGAGGGTGACGCCCGATCCCTGATCCTCTACGACCGGAACGGGTCCGGTTGACCCCGCACGCTGATTATGGAACTCGAAAGCCTTAAAAGTCGACATCTTTTTAAGGATCGGAAGAGTTTTAAGGAGGGAGACGAAGAGTTTTCCGGGAAGCGAGGGTTTCTGGTTTCTTGGAGAAGATGGAGAAGTGTCGAGCAAGGAAGAAAAGTGCGGGAAAAGGACGATGACTCTCCTTTATATAGGGTATGATTTCTGCCGAGTCGGCACAGCCAACCCAGCATAAAAGGGGGGCTTATGTTGACATGGCAATAAATTTTGGGCCTGGGTTTAGAACAGAAACCCAGTAATCCCTCAAGTCATACTCTAAGTCGGCCCAAGATGTAGTCGTCTAGGCCGACTCACGACGAAATCGACTAGGTCGATTTATGACGAAGTCAATTAGGTCGACTTATGAACGAGGTCGACTAGGTCGACTCATGATGAAAGAATATGATCAAAGCCAATCAAGATGACTCAACAGTAGCTAGGTCTACTAGTAGGGTCAAGTCGACGGAATCCTGGATAAGTCGACCAAGTCGATCGTAGTCCGTACAGATCAGTCAAGTCGACGAGGTTGAAATAAATTTATTCATTTTCAATCACGTTTGTTAAAGATCGTAACTGATCTTAAATATCCAGGAACGTGATCCCATATATCAAGGGGGTTGTTGAGACACTCCCACGACATTAGGGATCACGATCTATAACACGATCTGCAAAAAGATCTATCTGTTACGCGTTAATCGCGTAGAAGTCCTCTATAAATAGCAGAGGGATTTTTCAAGACAGGACACGACCATACACAGCCAAAAACACTGAAGTTTGTTCGTCAACCTTAGGAAATTAGATACCTCGACCCGGTTCATAGGTCAACTCCCTTTCCACCAGCAAAGTGAGCTCGTAGGGCCTTTGCCGTCAACCCCCCGCCACCGACACCACCGACGGAGTGAGCTCGTAGGGCCTTCGTCACAGCCTCCCGCCAGCGACCACCACCGACGGAGCGAGCTTCCAAGGCCTTCGTCACAAGTTCTCCACCGTCACAGATTTCCACGTCGTCGTCAATACTTGCGCTTTTATTCCATTTTTAATGGCTGTAAGCCCTGTTTCCTTTATTCATTAAGATTGTAAGACTTGCATTTGTTTTCAATAAAATTGTGCATCTTCTTACTGGCGACCACAATACAACTACTGTGAGTCCATTGCCAAATATTTCCGACGTGATCCGTTTCGTGCGCGAACACTAAGGTAACCGTCTAGCAACAGTTTTTAGTCACCCAACGTGTTAGGATAATGATTATAAATCATAAACCACTATGAACCGATTACTGTGTAATTCAATCTCTTCATCTAACTGACATCTCAATTAATTCGGCGCAAAATACATCATCACCGAATTAATTGTTTTACTTGATTACCAAGATATAATAGACTCTCTTGAATGTAAAACATTCCTCCCATGGCCATGGATTTTAGAGTCACTAATATCTCTATCAAGTGGCCTAGATGTCAACTCTCTAATCCAAGAGAGCGATGAATCCTATATTGACTCAACACTATTCTCTCTACGCTTTGTCACACACCCAACAATCGTATTACTCACAATCTGGTTAAAGACTGCTTTTAACGACGTCAAAGTGCGCAAACTCCACGCATAGAATAAATGAAGGTCTCAAGTCAAAAGATCAGTTACACTCGTCCATAAAGAGGATTGACCAATGATGTTCAATATGTGGTATCCTCTTAATCGGGTCGTGTCCAGTATCCCTAATCTTAGGGTACCCCTAAGTATAACATGGATCACTATCCCTTGGTCTATCTCGACCTCAGCTATACTTAGCGATGATCTAGATGTTCATGTCCCCTCTAAACATCTGTCCGATCACAGACTGTTTCAGATTAATATACTCAATAATCTGTGGGACTTTATCATTAATAATTTTACGTGCAGAAAAGTAAAATAATCAATGACAAATACTCGCCTTTATTAATTATTTATCCACAAATACATTAAAGTGTCTTGGCACATACGTGCACACACTAACAATCTCCCACTTGCACTATTGCCAAGCACTATGGACTCGGAGTCCTAAGCTCCTCACATGGGTCTCATGTTTCTGCAAAGGTAAGGCCTTTGTGAGTGGGTCCGCGATATTCTCGCTCGTATCAACTCTGCTAACCAACACGTCACCCCTCTGAACAATCTCTCGGAGGATGTGATATTTCCGCAGTACGTGCTTGGATCGTTGGTGAGTCATCGGCTCCTTGGCCTGCGCTATGGCCGCATTGTTGTCACAGTATAATGTCACTGGGTCAATAATGCTCGGAACCACTTCAAGCTCCGCTATGAAGTTCTTGATCCACACAGCTTCCTTTGCCGCTTCGGAAGCTGCAATGTACTCGGACTCAGCTGTAGAATCTGCAACTGTCTCCTGCTTGGAACTCCTCCAACATACAGCTACACCATTCAAGCAAAACACATAACCCTGCTGCGATTTCAGATCATCCCGATCTGTCTGAAAACTAGCGTCAGTATATCCTCTGACAACTAACTCCTCATCTCCTCCATAAATTAAGAACATGTCCTTTGTTCTTCTAAGATACTTAAGGATAGTCTTTACTGCAGTCCAATGACCCTCTCCAGGATCTGACTGATATCTACTTGTCATGCTCAAAGCATACGAGACATCGGGTCGAGTGCAAATCATGGCATACATAATGGACCCTATAGCTGATGCATAAGGTATCTTGTCCATCCTTCCTCTCTCCTCATGTGTCTTTGGACACATAGACTTGGAAAGATGTACACCATGTGACATTGGCAAGAATCCTCTCTTGGAATCTTGCATGCTGAATCTATTCAGCACCTTATCAATATACATACTTTGACTCAAACCCAGCAACCCATTTTGTCTATCTCGGTATAATCTAATCCCTAAGACATAAGTCGCTTCCCCAAGATCTTTCATAGAGAAACACTCTCCCAGCCAAGTCTTGGTAGACTCTAGGCTAGGAATATCATTGCCTATCAGAAGTATATCATCAACATACAGCACTAGGAACGAAATCTTGCTCCCACTAACCTTCTTGTAAACGCAAGGTTCCTCTGGATTCTTGACATAGCCAAATTCTTTGACTGCTTCGTCAAATCGCAGATTCCAACTCCGAGATACTTGCTTTAGCCCATAAATGGACCTCTTGAGCTTACATACTTTATCTGCATTCTTGGATGCAATGAAACCGGGAGGTTGTACCATAAACACTTCCTCCTGTAACTTTCCATTCAGGAAAGCGGTTTTTACATCCATCTGCCAGATCTCATAATCCTTGTAAGCTGCTATCGCAAGCAGAATTCTAATAGACTTGAGCATTGCAACCGGTGAAAATGTTTCATCATAGTCAATTCCTTGACGTTGAGTGAAACCCTTGGCCACAAGTCTTGCTTTATAGGTACTTATATTCCCTTCCATGTCAATCTTCTTCTTGAAGATCCACTTGCACCCTATGGGTTTTACCCCAACTGGCGCATCAACCAACTCCCAAACTTGGTTGGTATACATGGAGTCCATCTCTGATTTCATGGCTTCTAGCCATTTCTCGGAATCATTTGAAGCGATTGCTTCCTCGTAAGTTGACGGTTCATCATCCTCGACGAGCAGTACTTCCCCATGTTGGGTTACCAGCCAACCATATCTGTCAGGCTCTCGGTGTACTCTTGTCGACTTACGTTGATCTTGCGTTCCTTGAACATTTTCAGAAGTTGGAATCGCTTGTACTAGTGGTACCGATTCCCTATCTAAAGGTTCAGTTTCCAACCTGTTTGTAGAGTCTGAAATTTCTTCTAGACTTACTTTACTCCCGCTACTCTCTTTAGCAATGAATTCTCTTTCCAAGAAAGTAGCATATCGAGCAACGATAACTTTGTGCTCGCTTGGGAGATAAAAGTAGTATCCCTTTGTTTCCTTGAGATAACCTACAAACACACACTTAGTGGATCTTGCCGCAAGCTTATCAGAATTTTCATTCTTCACATAAGCATCGCAGCCCCATATCTTAAGATAAGACAAGTTCGGTTTCTTCCAAACCATACTTCATAAGGAGTCTTATCTACTGACTTGGTTGGAACTCGGTTAAGCATGTATGCTGCTGTTTCTAAGGCATAACCCCAAAATGACAACGGAAGACTTGCATGACTCATCATTGATCTAACCATGTCCATGAGTGTGCGGTTCCTCCTTTCTGAAACACCATTCCACTCCGGTGTTCTGGGAGGTGTGAGTTGTGAAACGATCCCACACTCTTTAAGGTAATCAATGAACTCTTGGCTAAGATACTCGCCGCCTCGATCACTCCGAAGGGCTTTTATCTTCTGGCCTCGTTGATTCTCTACCTCGTTCTTGAACTCTTTAAACTTTTTCAGAGTTTCAGACTTGTGCCTCATTAAGTAGACATATCCATATCTACTTAAATCGTCGGTGAAAGTCACGAAGTAGGAATACGCTCCTCTAGCCTGAACCGGTAATGGTCCACACACATCACTATGTATGAGTTCTAGCAATTCCTTGGCCCTTTCACCTATCTTGGTAAAAGGTTTCTTGGTCATTTTTCCTTGTAAACACGCTTCACATGTATCTATGGACTCTAACTCAAAAGAGTCCAAATACCCGTTACTCAGTAACCTTGCGATGCGTTTCTCGTTTACATGACCAAGTCTACAATGCCAGAGATATGTTAAGTTTGAGTCACGCGTTTTCTGTTTCTTCCCTTCAACACAATAAATCGGCTCATCCAAATTCAGAACGTACAAACCATTGTTCAATGAACCATTTCCATAGAACATCCCATCCAAATAAAAGGAACACAACTTGTCCTTGAATTTAAATTCAAATCCCTTGGCGTCTAAACACGACACCGAAATGATGTTCTTGGAAAAACTAGGAACGAAATAACAGTTCTCCAAATTTAGATCAAATCCACTGGGCAACTTTATTACATACGTCCCTACAGCTAATGCAGCAACTCTAGCTCCATTCGCCACTCGTAGGTCCATCTCGCCCTTGGACAGCCGTCTGCAGTCACTTAGACCCTGCAAGTTCGCACAAATGTGAGAACTACTTCCAGAGTCTATGACCCATGATGAAGAAACAGAAAGATTGCATTCAATCACAAAGATACCTGAAGCATCCGCTCCACTGGCATTCTTCTTCATGAGTTGGAAGCAATTTTTCTTCCAATGGCCTTTCTTGCCACAATGAAAGCATATAGCTTCCTTCTCATCAGACTGGGGCACCTGTTGCCCTTTCTTAAGCTTCTTTTGAGCTGGAGGTCTAGTGCTTTTTACTGCTTTAGCCTTGGGATTGAATTTCCCGGTGCCAGGACGTTTGTAGGTCTTTCTGACCATCATTGCTCGTGGTGAAGGATTCACCTTCATGTCCTTCTCAGCAGTCTTCAGCATTGCCATCAGATCAGTCAAACTCTTCTCCATACTGTTCATGTTGAAGTTCAACACAAACTGAGAAAATGATGGTGGGAGTGAGGACAAAATCAGGTCAACTGCTAAGTCCTGGTCCAGCTTGGAACCTAAGCTCTCGAGCCTCTCAATGTACCCTATCATCTTGAGCAGATGTGGCCCAACCGGGTTACCCTCCACCAGCATAGTTCGAAACAGTGCCCGAGAGGTCTCATACCTCTCAACTCTGGCACTCTCTTGGAAGAGCTCACGTAAGTGCTGATCAATCTCCCTAGCACTCATGTTTTCATGCTGCCTCTGTAACTCGGGAGACATAGAAGACAACATGATGCACTGAACATCCAGCGCATCCTCCGAGTATTGATTGTAGTAAGACTGATCATCCTCAGAAGCATTAGGTGCAGGTTCTTTAAGTGGTTCATCCTCCAGCACATAAATCTTTCTCTCGTGCCTTAGGACAATTTTTAGTTTTCTATACCAATCCAAGTAGTTGGAACCGATGAGGATATTCTCTTTCTCGAGAATGCTTCGCAGCGAAAAGGTGTTTGTGTTTGCCATCTACAAAATAATTTAAAGGAGAGTTTTAGTATTTGTGGAATATTAATTAATAAAGGACTTTAATATAACTCCCACTATTTTATTCGAAAACAACAGCCCCCACTGTTGAAAACGAGAATTTGTTGGTAATAATTCTTAGTGGGACCGAAATCTTGAAACATGAAGTATGCACACAGCTGAGCTGTACCTACACACCACACGAAAACAAGTAGGCCTTAACTCGCCAATCACAATTATCTGTGTGACTTTCGGTATTTTCACGTTGAGTTTAATAACTCTTAAACTCAACTCTTGCCCCTCAAAAAGCTAACCTTAGCTGAGCTAAACAAGTCAACTAAATTGAGTTAAGTAGACCCATTAATCAATTAAAATAAATTACAGATGTTCTACCAGAAGCCCACAGCTAAGCTGTACCGACTCATGGGAAAAATCCGACTATTATAATAAATATTAATGGAGGGCCTTTATTTTATAAAATATTGACTTAATATTTAGGGGATTTTATTTATCATTATTGTCTCACCACAAAATTTTTCTGTGACATATTTCCATGTCAACCGACTCCTCTTCATAGAAGAGTAAAAGATTGTTCTTATTTTTAATTTTCTAAAAGAAATCATTATCTTTGATTTCTTAGTCGGCCGTTAGAGAATCTAATAAAATATATATGGTTCATATATTGTTCGACCAAATTGATCGATTAATTCTAAAATCCTGATTTATATATATATATATATATATAAACCGAATCTTGGACATCTAAAATATTGTCCATTCAATATATTTATGATTTTAAAATTAAATTAATCAATTCTTATCCCATGGTACGGCCAATTGTAGATAATCTTTTAAATCATTAAATTTAATATTATTGAAGATCTTCATATAATATTATTTAAATTGAGAATCTAGAAAATCATTCTTTCACGATTTCAAGATTCTTACTAAATTTGTCCAACTAAAAATATACTTAGGACAAAAACTTATAATATTTTATAAATAGAAAATCTAAAAAATCGCAACTTTGCGATTCTGATGTAGATTTTGTCCAATTTAATAATCATCGTCTTCAACAAATGAAACCACATGTAAAATTAAAATCTCATAATTTTAAATTTTAAAATTCAATTCCATATTGAAATTTTCATATGTATATCAAATAAAATATACGATTCAACCATGAACGAGCTCTGATACCACTTGTTAGAATTCGAGCACAGCGGAAGCAGTAAAACAATATTTTTCAGCCCAAATCACAAGATCATCATGGTACGTATAATATATTTGAGATACAGCAACCAGAAAAACTTACCCGGAAATCGTACCTCGAAATTTCCGGTAAATTAGAACAGAGTCGCGAATAAGTAAGAGCCCCACGTGTGACTCCTCTAGCGGTATCCACGCGCACGCGATCACGAACCCTCGACGATCCGGCAGGTGCTAGCCTCTTGGATCCGTCTAGTCTCTAAATCGGAAGTCCCTCAAAATCCTAAGCTCTCGTATTTTTTTTCTCCCCCACTGATTTCCTCATATCGAGATCTTTTTGTTTGGCACCGTATTGCCATTAATAAAAACAAATCAAATCTTGTAACGTAGAAAAAAATCTTTGATTGAAAAAGGGTACGTTACATATTATAATAAAATATTTAAAAATTAATCACTTTTAACTTTTAAAATAATATTATCAACGCTTTTAATAAAATACTATGCAAATGGATTTTATGTTTAAAGATTTAATGTAAATAAATCTATACTTAAAAATGAAATTGACCTGAATAAATCCATATTCAATATTGGCCAATTTATTTACTTCCAATATTTCAGAATAAATTAATAATCCAATTAATTCTAATTCTGAAATAATAAAATGATTAATTTAGTATTCACTAAATAATCAAAATACAATGTTCGTGTCGACGTGCTATGCGTGCGACCCTCTAGGTCCTATACACGAAGGCAGTGTATATCCATACACAAACTAAGGTAACCGTCTAGCAACAGTTTTTAGTCACCCAACGTGTTAGGATAATGATTATAAATCATAAACCACTATGAACCGATTACTGTGTAATTCAATCTCTTCATCTAACTGACATCTCAATTAATTCGGCGCAAAATACATCATCACCGAATTAATTGTTTTACTTGATTACCAAGATATAATAGACTCTCTTGAATGTAAAACATTCCTCCCATGGCCATGGATTTTAGAGTCACTAATATCTCTATCAAGTGGCCTAGATGTCAACTCTCTAATCCAAGAGAGCGATGAATCCTATATTGACTCAACACTATTCTCTCTACGCTTTGTCACACACCCAACAATCGTATTACTCACAATCTGGTTAAAGACTGCTTTTAACGACGTCAAAGTGCGCAAACTCCACGCATAGAATAAATGAAGGTCTCAAGTCAAAAGATCAGTTACACTCGTCCATAAAGAGGATTGACCAATGATGTTCAATATGTGGTATCCTCTTAATCGGGTCGTGTCCAGTATCCCTAATCTTAGGGTACCCCTAAGTATAACATGGATCACTATCCCTTGGTCTATCTCGACCTCAGCTATACTTAGCGATGATCTAGATGTTCATGTCCCCTCTAAACATCTGTCCGATCACAGACTGTTTCAGATTAATATACTCAATAATCTGTGGGACTTTATCATTAATAATTTTACGTGCAGAAAAGTAAAATAATCAATGACAAATACTCGCCTTTATTAATTATTTATCCACAAATACATTAAAGTGTCTTGGCACATACGTGCACACACTAACAATCTCCCACTTGCACTATTGCCAAGCACTATGGACTCGGAGTCCTAAGCTCCTCACATGGGTCTCATGTTTCTGCAAAGGTAAGGCCTTTGTGAGTGGGTCCGCGATATTCTCGCTCGTATCAACTCTGCTAACCAACACGTCACCCCTCTGAACAATCTCTCGGAGGATGTGATATTTCCGCAGTACGTGCTTGGATCGTTGGTGAGTCATCGGCTCCTTGGCCTGCGCTATGGCCGCATTGTTGTCACAGTATAATGTCACTGGGTCAATAATGCTCGGAACCACTTCAAGCTCCGCTATGAAGTTCTTGATCCACACAGCTTCCTTTGCCGCTTCGGAAGCTGCAATGTACTCGGACTCAGCTGTAGAATCTGCAACTGTCTCCTGCTTGGAACTCCTCCAACATACAGCTACACCATTCAAGCAAAACACATAACCCTGCTGCGATTTCAGATCATCCCGATCTGTCTGAAAACTAGCGTCAGTATATCCTCTGACAACTAACTCCTCATCTCCTCCATAAATTAAGAACATGTCCTTTGTTCTTCTAAGATACTTAAGGATAGTCTTTACTGCAGTCCAATGACCCTCTCCAGGATCTGACTGATATCTACTTGTCATGCTCAAAGCATACGAGACATCGGGTCGAGTGCAAATCATGGCATACATAATGGACCCTATAGCTGATGCATAAGGTATCTTGTCCATCCTTCCTCTCTCCTCATGTGTCTTTGGACACATAGACTTGGAAAGATGTACACCATGTGACATTGGCAAGAATCCTCTCTTGGAATCTTGCATGCTGAATCTATTCAGCACCTTATCAATATACATACTTTGACTCAAACCCAGCAACCCATTTTGTCTATCTCGGTATAATCTAATCCCTAAGACATAAGTCGCTTCCCCAAGATCTTTCATAGAGAAACACTCTCCCAGCCAAGTCTTGGTAGACTCTAGGCTAGGAATATCATTGCCTATCAGAAGTATATCATCAACATACAGCACTAGGAACGAAATCTTGCTCCCACTAACCTTCTTGTAAACGCAAGGTTCCTCTGGATTCTTGACATAGCCAAATTCTTTGACTGCTTCGTCAAATCGCAGATTCCAACTCCGAGATACTTGCTTTAGCCCATAAATGGACCTCTTGAGCTTACATACTTTATCTGCATTCTTGGATGCAATGAAACCGGGAGGTTGTACCATAAACACTTCCTCCTGTAACTTTCCATTCAGGAAAGCGGTTTTTACATCCATCTGCCAGATCTCATAATCCTTGTAAGCTGCTATCGCAAGCAGAATTCTAATAGACTTGAGCATTGCAACCGGTGAAAATGTTTCATCATAGTCAATTCCTTGACGTTGAGTGAAACCCTTGGCCACAAGTCTTGCTTTATAGGTACTTATATTCCCTTCCATGTCAATCTTCTTCTTGAAGATCCACTTGCACCCTATGGGTTTTACCCCAACTGGCGCATCAACCAACTCCCAAACTTGGTTGGTATACATGGAGTCCATCTCTGATTTCATGGCTTCTAGCCATTTCTCGGAATCATTTGAAGCGATTGCTTCCTCGTAAGTTGACGGTTCATCATCCTCGACGAGCAGTACTTCCCCATGTTGGGTTACCAGCCAACCATATCTGTCAGGCTCTCGGTGTACTCTTGTCGACTTACGTTGATCTTGCGTTCCTTGAACATTTTCAGAAGTTGGAATCGCTTGTACTAGTGGTACCGATTCCCTATCTAAAGGTTCAGTTTCCAACCTATTTGTAGAGTCTGAAATTTCTTCTAGACTTACTTTACTCCCGCTACTCTCTTTAGCAATGAATTCTCTTTCCAAGAAAGTAGCATATCGAGCAACGATAACTTTGTGCTCGCTTGGGAGATAAAAGTAGTATCCCTTTGTTTCCTTGAGATAACCTACAAACACACACTTAGTGGATCTTGCCGCAAGCTTATCAGAATTTTCATTCTTCACATAAGCATCGCAGCCCCATATCTTAAGATAAGACAAGTTCGGTTTCTTCCAAACCATACTTCATAAGGAGTCTTATCTACTGACTTGGTTGGAACTCGGTTAAGCATGTATGCTGCTGTTTCTAAGGCATAACCCCAAAATGACAACGGAAGACTTGCATGACTCATCATTGATCTAACCATGTCCATGAGTGTGCGGTTCCTCCTTTCTGAAACACCATTCCACTCCGGTGTTCTGGGAGGTGTGAGTTGTGAAACGATCCCACACTCTTTAAGGTAATCAATGAACTCTTGGCTAAGATACTCGCCGCCTCGATCACTCCGAAGGGCTTTTATCTTCTGGCCTCGTTGATTCTCTACCTCGTTCTTGAACTCTTTAAACTTTTTCAGAGTTTCAGACTTGTGCCTCATTAAGTAGACATATCCATATCTACTTAAATCGTCGGTGAAAGTCACGAAGTAGGAATACGCTCCTCTAGCCTGAACCGGTAATGGTCCACACACATCACTATGTATGAGTTCTAGCAATTCCTTGGCCCTTTCACCTATCTTGGTAAAAGGTTTCTTGGTCATTTTTCCTTGTAAACACGCTTCACATGTATCTATGGACTCTAACTCAAAAGAGTCCAAATACCCGTTACTCAGTAACCTTGCGATGCGTTTCTCGTTTACATGACCAAGTCTACAATGCCAGAGATATGTTAAGTTTGAGTCACGCGTTTTCTGTTTCTTCCCTTCAACACAATAAATCGGCTCATCCAAATTCAGAACGTACAAACCATTGTTCAATGAACCATTTCCATAGAACATCCCATCCAAATAAAAGGAACACAACTTGTCCTTGAATTTAAATTCAAATCCCTTGGCGTCTAAACACGACACCGAAATGATGTTCTTGGAAAAACTAGGAACGAAATAACAGTTCTCCAAATTTAGATCAAATCCACTGGGCAACTTTATTACATACGTCCCTACAGCTAATGCAGCAACTCTAGCTCCATTCGCCACTCGTAGGTCCATCTCGCCCTTGGACAGCCGTCTGCAGTCACTTAGACCCTGCAAGTTCGCACAAATGTGAGAACTACTTCCAGAGTCTATGACCCATGATGAAGAAACAGAAAGATTGCATTCAATCACAAAGATACCTGAAGCATCCGCTCCACTGGCATTCTTCTTCATGAGTTGGAAGCAATTTTTCTTCCAATGGCCTTTCTTGCCACAATGAAAGCATATAGCTTCCTTCTCATCAGACTGGGGCACCTGTTGCCCTTTCTTAAGCTTCTTTTGAGCTGGAGGTCTAGTGCTTTTTACTGCTTTAGCCTTGGGATTGAATTTCCCGGTGCCAGGACGTTTGTAGGTCTTTCTGACCATCATTGCTCGTGGTGAAGGATTCACCTTCATGTCCTTCTCAGCAGTCTTCAGCATTGCCATCAGATCAGTCAAACTCTTCTCCATACTGTTCATGTTGAAGTTCAACACAAACTGAGAAAATGATGGTGGGAGTGAGGACAAAATCAGGTCAACTGCTAAGTCCTGGTCCAGCTTGGAACCTAAGCTCTCGAGCCTCTCAATGTACCCTATCATCTTGAGCAGATGTGGCCCAACCGGGTTACCCTCCACCAGCATAGTTCGAAACAGTGCCCGAGAGGTCTCATACCTCTCAACTCTGGCACTCTCTTGGAAGAGCTCACGTAAGTGCTGATCAATCTCCCTAGCACTCATGTTTTCATGCTGCCTCTGTAACTCGGGAGACATAGAAGACAACATGATGCACTGAACATCCAGCGCATCCTCCGAGTATTGATTGTAGTAAGACTGATCATCCTCAGAAGCATTAGGTGCAGGTTCTTTAAGTGGTTCATCCTCCAGCACATAAATCTTTCTCTCGTGCCTTAGGACAATTTTTAGTTTTCTATACCAATCCAAGTAGTTGGAACCGATGAGGATATTCTCTTTCTCGAGAATGCTTCGCAGCGAAAAGGTGTTTGTGTTTGCCATCTACAAAATAATTTAAAGGAGAGTTTTAGTATTTGTGGAATATTAATTAATAAAGGACTTTAATATAACTCCCACTATTTTATTCGAAAACAACAGCCCCCACTGTTGAAAACGAGAATTTGTTGGTAATAATTCTTAGTGGGACCGAAATCTTGAAACATGAAGTATGCACACAGCTGAGCTGTACCTACACACCACACGAAAACAAGTAGGCCTTAACTCGCCAATCACAATTATCTGTGTGACTTTCGGTATTTTCACGTTGAGTTTAATAACTCTTAAACTCAACTCTTGCCCCTCAAAAAGCTAACCTTAGCTGAGCTAAACAAGTCAACTAAATTGAGTTAAGTAGACCCATTAATCAATTAAAATAAATTACAGATGTTCTACCAGAAGCCCACAGCTAAGCTGTACCGACTCATGGGAAAAATCCGACTATTATAATAAATATTAATGGAGGGCCTTTATTTTATAAAATATTGACTTAATATTTAGGGGATTTTATTTATCATTATTGTCTCACCACAAAATTTTTCTGTGACATATTTCCATGTCAACCGACTCCTCTTCATAGAAGAGTAAAAGATTGTTCTTATTTTTAATTTTCTAAAAGAAATCATTATCTTTGATTTCTTAGTCGGCCGTTAGAGAATCTAATAAAATATATATGGTTCATATATTGTTCGACCAAATTGATCGATTAATTCTAAAATCCTGATTTATATATATATATATATATATAAACCGAATCTTGGACATCTAAAATATTGTCCATTCAATATATTTATGATTTTAAAATTAAATTAATCAATTCTTATCCCATGGTACGGCCAATTGTAGATAATCTTTTAAATCATTAAATTTAATATTATTGAAGATCTTCATATAATATTATTTAAATTGAGAATCTAGAAAATCATTCTTTCACGATTTCAAGATTCTTACTAAATTTGTCCAACTAAAAATATACTTAGGACAAAAACTTATAATATTTTATAAATAGAAAATCTAAAAAATCGCAACTTTGCGATTCTGATGTAGATTTTGTCCAATTTAATAATCATCGTCTTCAACAAATGAAACCACATGTAAAATTAAAATCTCATAATTTTAAATTTTAAAATTCAATTCCATATTGAAATTTTCATATGTATATCAAATAAAATATACGATTCAACCATGAACGAGCTCTGATACCACTTGTTAGAATTCGAGCACAGCGGAAGCAGTAAAACAATATTTTTCAGCCCAAATCACAAGATCATCATGGTACGTATAATATATTTGAGATACAGCAACCAGAAAAACTTACCCGGAAATCGTACCTCGAAATTTCCGGTAAATTAGAACAGAGTCGCGAATAAGTAAGAGCCCCACGTGTGACTCCTCTAGCGGTATCCACGCGCACGCGATCACGAACCCTCGACGATCCGGCAGGTGCTAGCCTCTTGGATCCGTCTAGTCTCTAAATCGGAAGTCCCTCAAAATCCTAAGCTCTCGTATTTTTTTTCTCCCCCACTGATTTCCTCATATCGAGATCTTTTTGTTTGGCACCGTATTGCCATTAATAAAAACAAATCAAATCTTGTAACGTAGAAAAAAATCTTTGATTGAAAAAGGGTACGTTACATATTATAATAAAATATTTAAAAATTAATCACTTTTAACTTTTAAAATAATATTATCAACGCTTTTAATAAAATACTATGCAAATGGATTTTATGTTTAAAGATTTAATGTAAATAAATCTATACTTAAAAATGAAATTGACCTGAATAAATCCATATTCAATATTGGCCAATTTATTTACTTCCAATATTTCAGAATAAATTAATAATCCAATTAATTCTAATTCTGAAATAATAAAATGATTAATTTAGTATTCACTAAATAATCAAAATACAATGTTCGTGTCGACGTGCTATGCGTGCGACCCTCTAGGTCCTATACACGAAGGCAGTGTATATCCATACACAAACTAAGGTAACCGTCTAGCAACAGTTTTTAGTCACCCAACGTGTTAGGATAATGATTATAAATCATAAACCACTATGAACCGATTACTGTGTAATTCAATCTCTTCATCTAACTGACATCTCAATTAATTCGGCGCAAAATACATCATCACCGAATTAATTGTTTTACTTGATTACCAAGATATAATAGACTCTCTTGAATGTAAAACATTCCTCCCATGGCCATGGATTTTAGAGTCACTAATATCTCTATCAAGTGGCCTAGATGTCAACTCTCTAATCCAAGAGAGCGATGAATCCTATATTGACTCAACACTATTCTCTCTACGCTTTGTCACACACCCAACAATCGTATTACTCACAATCTGGTTAAAGACTGCTTTTAACGACGTCAAAGTGCGCAAACTCCACGCATAGAATAAATGAAGGTCTCAAGTCAAAAGATCAGTTACACTCGTCCATAAAGAGGATTGACCAATGATGTTCAATATGTGGTATCCTCTTAATCGGGTCGTGTCCAGTATCCCTAATCTTAGGGTACCCCTAAGTATAACATGGATCACTATCCCTTGGTCTATCTCGACCTCAGCTATACTTAGCGATGATCTAGATGTTCATGTCCCCTCTAAACATCTGTCCGATCACAGACTGTTTCAGATTAATATACTCAATAATCTGTGGGACTTTATCATTAATAATTTTACGTGCAGAAAAGTAAAATAATCAATGACAAATACTCGCCTTTATTAATTATTTATCCACAAATACATTAAAGTGTCTTGGCACATACGTGCACACACTAACAACAACAACAATAGCGCCGACAAGGGAAAGAAAAGCATAGTAGACAATCAAATCTTAGACAATGTCCCTATTTATACAATTACAGAACTAATAACGGCTAACAACACATGTCTAATTCTAGTGAGACTACAACTTCTTCTAAGGAAGAAACCGTCGCTAGTCCGTATGACCATCATCATCATATGTTCTTAACTTCTGCCTTTAAGCCAACCTTCTACGTCTTCAGTTGATCATCAATCTGAATTGTCATTTAAACAAACATCTCCTCTCTTTATAAGAACTTTCCATTTACTTCTTCGACTAGAAGAACTTGAACTTCTTGCAACTTTGATCTTCAACCTTCAACTATAAACTTTCTACTATCGATCCTTGATCATCATTCTTTCGTCCTTTGATGTCATGACAATCAACTCTCTTTCTTAGATCGTCGATTACCAGTTTTCGTCTCTCGACCCTCGTCTACCGGTCTTTGTTCTTGGATTGGAATGACCCTTTAGTTGTATATTGGACAAATTTAGTTTCGACTGGCCTAAAATCAGTTTACTACTTCGAGCAGCACCCAACTTTTCCTTTCCAAATAGCAAGAGTCATTGCCCGTACCAGCGGGATACTTTTGAAAATTTAAAGCGAGAAGTAAGCCACGTCAAAAAAGAAACGAAGGAGGAATACGAACAAGACCAACCTATTCGTGGTCGACACCTGTCCGAAATAATAATAATAATAAGGCATATTATTGATATTTGGCCTTACAAATATGTTAACTTTACGTTTTGGCATTTTTGAATTTGACCTTATTTCGATTTTACTTTTGAATTTAACCTTATTCGTAACGGCCGTTACCTTGTCGATGTTAAACCATACATTATCTGACGTATCATTAATTTTTTTTTTATTCTTACGTGGGCTATCAGGCTATCAAGGATGAAATAAAAATTTTTTTGTTATTCTTACGTGGACTATTAGGGATTCGTTAAGCCACCCCCACCCAAAAACCCCAATTTACCTCGCCCTCCGCCTCCCACCCCATGGCTTCTCCAGTCGCCATGTTCTCCTCCACCTCCTCCGACCACGAACCACCTCCCTATCCATCTCCACCACCGTTCCCCTCCTTCATGAGCACCAACTTGCTGAACTAACACCGATTTGGGGCGATTTGGGACGATTTGGGGCGCAGCATCTTCCCTCTCCTACCCTGCCTCCCGTTCCCCTCCATCTTCCATGGCGGCCGTCCCCACTTCCGATATCGCCGCCACCACACCCCCGGGAACCCCTATAAGACCCGCCGGTGTTGAACCGCCGACCTCTCCGCCGCCTCCCCTTGATGGCATCCCGTCCCCCAGCGGTCACGGGAGACGGTTACCTCCAACACTTGGTGAGGTTTGCCGAGACCAACTTCGCCTCCCTAATTGACTCGTCCGTCACGCTGAAGTTCAACCCTTGCGGCCTCCACTATGTCCAATCCCGCCTCGAGACCCTGGCCGAGCTCGAACGCCTCCTCTCAGGCGCCCGTCGAGAGGAGCTTCTTGATGGGGGATAAGAAGGGAGACGGGGAGGGGAGATTCGACATTCGGAAGGGAGGAAGGAAGGATGAGGATGAGGAGGCGGAGGTGGGGTTGATGCGGTGGAGGAGGACGAAAGATGTTGCGTTGTCAGAATCCTAACCATTCGATTTATTTAATTATCATTGATACATAAGAAAAATAAGAGACACGTTGGATACACATAGGAAGAGAAAAGAACCATCACAGACACGTCAGCTATGGATAACGGCAGTTATAAATAGGGCCAAATCAAAAAGTAAAATCGAAATAAGGCTAAATTCAAAACTTTTTAAACGATATGCCAAAACGTAAAGTTGGCGTATTGATGGAGTCAAATATCAATAATTTGCCTAATAAAGATAATTTGGCTGGTGGTGTCGAGGGGATCCATGTAAATGATGCAATGCAATAATTTCCTCATTTGGTCGATGATCATTAGAAAGGGGAGAACTGGGCGGGGGTGTTGCAAGAAAATGGAATGAAGATCAAAACATCTTCTTTGAAGGTGTGGCCCCAAGTGCCTGCCTCCCTCGCTCGCTCGCTCTCTTTTCACTATCAAAAAGATGCCCACCGTGGATTTCCATTCCCTTCTGGCACCACCACAATCACCACCCGTTATCTATATATAATCGTACTGAGCGCGAAGATCCCGCGACGACTACGACTTGACTCTGGGACGGACCAAATCTTCGGCATGCGATCTCCCTTTCTCCCGGATTAGTGTATATACATATAAGGAAATCTCAGTATGTGCCGGTGCCATATTTGGGAGCGAATGTGCATCCGATCCTTTTTCTTAAGCGCGTGTCATTATTATTATTGTTATTACATTTAAGTTGAACGATGAACGTGGAGATTATTGGTAAGAGAAGAGAGGGGAGTGAGGAGATCCATCGTGTGACTTCGTAAGCAGATAAATTACTGGAAAACAACCCAAAGTTAAGAAATGACATGATGTTGATTGATTGGATACATCTTGGAGGGGGAATTTGTTTCATGCAATGGTCGGCCGAATTTTTACATCGAATGGTGTGCCTGTCGGGAGGAAATCAGAATATAAACATCGTTGCTTTTTAATGTTTCTTTTACTGCTTGCCTTTGGGATGGATTGGACATCACCACCACCTTTTTGCTTTTTCTAGAATTTGGAATTAAGTTCGAGTTCATCATTTTGAAGCACTTCTTACCTTCCAATGGATATAACAGTAACGATAATAAATCCATTATGAAGAGGTGCATAAGAAGAAATGGGCTCAATGTGAGTCCACTCGTTCGAGCATATTAATCAGTTATCGCGTGACACGAGACTAACGAAGTCTTCGATTCGAGTTCCGCTACAGCTTTGGTCGATGGGTATATATGTACGTAGGTATGAATGGATATCAAGGTTTAAAACCAACAATGGGGGACAAACATTACATCCATCCATATGCAAAAAAGAAAAGAAAAACCTCACTCGGCTACTTACCAAATGAGAGATCAATCAACCCCAGAAGACATGCATCTAAGAATCAAATAACGACCGACTCTTGCAGGTCTTGGGGGAAACACGGTCTGCCCGGCACGGCGAAAGCAAATGCCGCGCGGCAAGGCAAGGCAAGACGAAGGATTCACAAGGATCTGGGAGGAGAGAAGAGGAGAGCATACGCCGAAAGAAAGCTATTTCCACAGAGACTGAAGCCAAGAACTAGCAATTCCTAATAAACAAAGATTTCCACGGGCAGTTGTAAAAAAAAACCCGAACTAGTTGAATACCTGAGAACTCGGGAACCTTTTTGTTAGTCTGCACTGCTCGAGAAGCAAGGAAGATATGACCTGTCCGTTTAGTGGGAACAATTCCCCGTCGATCAGCTGTTGTGCGTGTGTTTCCGCCCCCCCCGGCTTTGATCTTAACCGACTTCACCTGCACGTAACACGATGCTTGATTGAAAACCCTTGCATCTTCCAGGCCAGGAAAGAACTACGGCGGGAGAGATTTACGGTACCTTAATGTAATCGACGTAAGGCAGTTCGAGGTGTCGACCGATTTGAAGGCATGTGAAGAACTTTAGCAGTCTCCATCTCCCACTACCACGTACCAAGATTAGATCCAGGGTACCGTCGTCGTGTTCCGCTTTTGGTGCCACCACCTGAGAGCTCTGAACGGTCCTACAAGCGTGATTACATTACATACCAATACGCCAAGAAACTCCCCCTTGGTGACCTCCCACTTCTCCTCGAACCTCGAGAATAATTCCCTCTTTGTATCTGCTTCCTGGTCGTCAGAGGGTCCGGGCAATTCAATCGGATTCTCAACTTCCCACTGCGGTTCAGCATCCCATATCGGACCAGGATCGGACACTGTCGATGATATATCCTCTTTATCGTTCATCCCGGCATTGCCTCACTGACGATTTTGAGAGGCATGCGTTCCGGACCAACCTCTATCTGTCCTTGACTTTGACCTCGTCCTTGGCCAATTCGGGGTTGTTGACAGAGGAAGCTGGGGATGAATAACTTCAGGCTCAGCTGTTACATTGCTTCGCCCCGACGACAAACGCTTGGATTTTGGGTCAAACGCTCGAACATATTCTGATGGCTCGGTGATGGCACGAGTGCTGCTTGCGGTCATATCTGGGTCACCACCAGACGCCCTGCTGGGGGTCATTATAAAATCTATGCTAGACAGGCTTGAGGCTCTTGGAAAGCCCTCTTTGCTTGACCTTCTCAATATGTCCGCATACAAGTCCGTTACGTCCCCCACTTCAGATGAGTGTTTTCCTTCCGGTTCATCTTTTAGAGCAGGAAGATACTCCACTTCGTGGCTATATTTAGGCACGCAAAGGGACTTCAAGAAACCAGTAACAAAGTAACGCAGAGGACCAAACCGCTTCTGATACTTCTCAGAGAGCTCCAACACTGAGAAGAAATGACGGCACCATTAAAAGATACTTCTAATCTTCAGCTTCAAGTTGGTAATCACAGTTTGCTATATATAGAACCCTGAGCATCCAAAATTACCATCACTGACAAAGCCATAGTATGAAACTGTCATCCCAAAATGAATGGCCCCTGTCTGAAGCCACTCAACAACAAGAACATCTGCAGCAGTCAAGCCTCCCTGCACGAATGATGAGCGCAACAATAACATCAAATCATTAACTACTTGAAAATAATCAAAACAATACACTTGGGTTGGAATCCCCAAAGCAGAACGTAGTGGGATTGTCTTTAAATACCACAGAAAGAGATGCCTCTAAAATATAAACCCCAGAGCAAAAGAAAGTGGAAATACCTTTACTATAGCTAATGCTGCAGAGATCGGATCACGAACTCCCAAAACAGTCCAAACTAGCGAATTGTCGGAACCAGCAGGAATGATTCCCATGAGAATGGAAATCCCCTCCTTCAGATTGTCTCTTGTCAGCAAACCATTAAGCACCTGCGGAAAGCCCACAAAAGAAAATAGCATATTCAAAATTTGAAAGAAGAGCAGATCGATGTCCGACAGCAAGGACAACAACACAATTAATGAAAAAAGCTCGACCATCCATCAGAATCGGCAAAGGTCACTAATAGAACCACAGAAAAGAAATCACAAGACAACATGGCACAAGGACCTCCACCTAAATAAATGATGAGGCAAGTCAGTCTAGTAGTTAAAGGCTAATGCAACATAATTGAATTCCGTGAGCAGTAAATTATCCCCATCTAAGATTACAGAACGAGCTTAATCAGGAAGGAGAAATGGAGGAAAGATTGCCTTTGCATATTTAGAAGTTATACAGGCATCAATGAAAAAAAAGGAAATGTACCATCTATCACAGGCAAAATTCTTACCTCGTTGACAATTCCATCACCTCCTACACAGATTATTCCTGGAAAGGGACGGATAATTCATAATAATACAATGAAGTAGCTGTTACAGATAAATAGAGAACCCAAAATAGAAACAAGAAGTTCAATTCCAAGGCAATAATATACCGTCAGGACATGTGCTAAAATCAACAGTAGATGCTAGTGTTTTAGCGTGGCCAGCATGGGTAGTCTTCACCATCTCCAATTGAAATCCTACAAGCTGTAGCTCATCTAATCATGAACATAGCCCTGTATAGTCTAAAGTGCATTCCAAATCAGCAATAGCAAGCAGGACAAGCGACTAAGAAGTCAGCCATCCTATTTCCTTTCAGCATCAGACTTCTTATAACAATAATGAGTATTTGCAAACAATACCATCTTTCAGAACAAGTATCTAACAAAATAAGCAAGCAAGTACAATTTCTAAGGCAACATCCTCCGTGAATATTTCAGGACAGACAAAATCATCTTTTAGGTGACAAAGTGTTTCAGACAGTTGTTATATTAAATCTAGCAAAAAAGATTATGCTATGGAAGAAATTTGAGAAAAAGAAATTATACCACAAAAGAAAACTCTTACAGCTATTGTAACATCATCTACTGAATAGTATAGTTGGTACCAAGATGATTAACAGTAGCTTTTGTATGCCAGAAATTATACACAAAAACACCGACCTTAAATATAGGCTCAACCAGTCCATGAAACACTTTGGTCGATCGACCTCTTCCTGACCGAGGATTTAGGATCACAAGCATTCTAGGAGGATTCTTGCATCTGAAAAGCAATTCGGGTGGTGGATCAATCGAGAGCAATTCAGGTGAAGCCTGCTTCTTCGATGAAACCAACGGGTGTGTCAGGCAATTGACATAGCATTGCTGATCGGCAAATTCACCCACCCATTGTATTGCTTCTTCTTAGCCAGAAGTTAAAAAGTGGAAATCTTTCCGACTCCTCTTTGGACTCTTTCCAAAACGGAGAAAGTCACAAGAATTTGTATTCTGCGGATAGGCGTGCACAGTGAAATGTCTGAGGCCAGAATGGTAAGAAACCTGCCAGGTCGAAGTCTCAAGTAGATGAGAAAACGCAAAAGGGTTAAAAACAAATGTGTCGTTCGATGTGAAAATACAATGGAATACAGGCAATTTCACGATTCATAAGTGAGGCCTAGTTTTGATCCCAGAAAAATGTACAGGGTCGTAGACATACTGAGACTATTTCATCGAGAGGCAACAAGGCAACACATTGTTGCCCCAAACAAGGGCCTTGCTGGTAAGCTTCGCTTCAACGCCACCTTCAAGAGCAGTTCCCTCACCTGGATTTTGCTTCCCATTCACCCCATCCACATTACTCTTCTAATCCAAAGCGAGCTTCCCATTATACACAACAAAACCCAACAAATCCGACTTCTCGTCCCCACCTACAACTCCCTCAATTATATCAATCCGGTGCTTCCCCATGCTCTTCGCCTTAAACGGATCACCCCGTCACCGCCACCAATCCAACACGTTGGTTTCAACACGAGATGCCTCGATGATCCCTTACCCTTGCCATTCCTTTTCTCGGGGAAAGCTATCGGCGAAGCAAGCTGGCCGGCCGTGGGGGAGCAAAACCCCATTCTCCTCAAGGCCTGAGTACGTAAAGTAACCCTAAGGCTATTACTGTTACTCCTGGGAATACTCCCACTCTTCTGCATCTCCACATCCAATCCCACCCGCCCAAACAACAAAACCACCAACCCTGCCACTCCTCAACCACTTCCCGACAACTCGCACAGCCGCGTCCACAACAACAACAACCACCACCCCCACGGAATCAACAACAGCAGACTCAATCCTCAGATCAAGAATCGGACAACCACAGCAACAAAATCATTCGACACCGTCGACATCACTACATTTCGGCCAATTCTGGGAATCACAAATCAATCCGTCGATCAAAATCAATAAAAGAAAACGCGCGAGATGAATCTCGCCAGCTGAGACCGAATCGAATCGACTCAATCCCGACTCGGATTTGATCACGCAAATAAAAAAATATAAATGGAAAGATTTTTCTTCCCCGTTGATTACGTCTTGTTGCTCCATTTCAATCGGACGTTTTCCCCCCCTCGTGTTGATTACATCATTTCCTTAATCGTTGAAGACAAAAATTCGGGAAATTTTTTTGTTTATATTTCGGGGACTATAATTTGAATAATTAAAAAAAAAATGTCCAGGGGGAAATTATAGTTAGTTTACTAAAACTGACATTATTCAATTGTTTTTGGACAGATGAATTAAATAAAGAGTGATTGGGGGATAGTTGTGGTTGCAACTTTCTTTTGGGAGTAATTAATTGATTGGAGATTAGTTAGTTAATCTCATTTTTACTCTCCTCCCGTGTAATAATATTAAGATTACGTTCATTACATCCGGGACATCCGTAACTAGGCCCAATTTCGTTTTTAAAAAAAGAAATTAGTTACTCTAAAACTGGATTTGGGGGGCAGATTTTTTTCCTGTTTTCGCGCGTGCTTTCCTGAAAATCAGCGTTACACGCGTCAATAGCCCACAGACCCCGACAAATCGAATCCACCTCGTACGTCTGTCCCAGGAAGCCACATCCAGACCGTCCATCCAGTCTTCGCCAAATAAAACCTTGTCTTCTTATATCCGTCTCTCTGTCATAATCAGTCTTCACCAAATAATCAGTCTTCAAACCCAAAGTCACAAGCCGCTGGCTTTTCTTTTACCTGCTTCTCGCCTCACTAACGAAAATTGAAAACAATAAATTGATAATACCGCCTGTGATCGTTGTTGTGTAGCCAGTCGATTCAGCAATCCTCTCGTTTTTTTAATCCCTTTTTTTTTGGAGGTGTTGGGGTGACCTCCACTCAACTGTTTAGTAGGTACGGGTAAAGATCGGTCGTTTTAGGCGGAAGGGTGATCCGGGTTTGCCGAATTGTGTTCGTTTTAGTTGCAAAGCGTCGATCTTTTTGGTTGCGTCGGGCCGGTGGGAGTAGTTGAGGGCGGTGGAATCTTTCGAGGACTTGAACTTGATTATCGCTATTGGTTGGGTTTTGATGGCGTCTTTCGTGGGAATTCCCGTTGTTGAGATGATTCTACTTTCGTTATGGCTTGTGATTTTGTGTATGTGACAACGTGTGATTGTTTCTGTCTTGGAGTTGTTTGATCTCGTGTGGAGGAAGAAGTGGAAAAGGAGGTGCTTTAGTGCTATTTACAGGGGGGGGGATGGATTGTTCCCTGAGTCGAGCCATGTAGGACGATAATCTTATCGGCTAAATTCAACTACCTGCTGCGTGACGCTAGGGTTTGTTTGTAGTTTCGCTTATCATATCCCCCCGGAGATTATCATGCTTGAGTAGATTTTCCTTCTGTGTTCGATTGAGCCAACAAGTATCCTACTGAAAGATGTATTGTTTTCGTATTGGCTAATGTAGTTCTTTTCTGGAGGTCTCAGTTCGATTCTAGCTCCCTCAATGAAGAGCAATCCCATCAAGAATCGTGATTTCCTGCACGGCGTCTGCAAGGATTCGAGTAAAATAGGCAAGAACAGAAGAAGCTCGCTGTTTTCGGAATCTTATGAGCAAAGTGCATTGTATACTGCTCTGGATTATCCGCTTACCATATCTGTAAGACATATTTCTCCTCCATTTGATGGTCTGGTTTCGTTGATTTTTTCAGTGCACCTTTCGTTAAGTCTGTCTTTCACCGTGTTACCTTTACTATACCGGAACATATATCTTTGTGAGTCTGACTGACCAGTAAATGATGTCCTGAGATGATCATGAAAAATAGTTGCTAGACTTGGTGGGATTCTTACAGATCTTTTGTTTCTGTTTAACCTTTTCAGGATATCCCGCAGGTTGAGGACCTGGGGCTGGTGACTAACGAGACCAAGCCTGTCGGCTCCAGGGAAACTGGTACGCTTCAAAGAAATGACAGAGGTCCATTGCTTCTTTGGAAGCATGCGCTCCACAAGTCGTTAAGCTTGTGTTTCCCCATTTAGTATTCGTAACCATGTTAATTGATTTTCCTGTTTTTCCTTTCTTTGTCTGGGCAGTGAGGGAGGATGCTCTAGACAGTGCAAAAAGCAATTGCCACAGTTCCGCAGCAAACCATAGCTTCCTCAACGATTCTTCGTTTCTTAATCAATCCACACCGGGTGTTGAAGACTTTAGGCCACTCAACCTTCAGATAGCAGAAGTAGGCTCCATTTTAAGTAGCCAAATCCCGGGATTTGCATCCGACTCGGTTTTTGCTTCTACTGTTATGGAGGACTATTTCATGCTACCACCACTGGAGGAAGTGACCGACGAGCCCTTCGGAAGTTTCCATGGAAGTTTCTGGATGAAACCTGACAAATACCTGCAGTCTGATTCCGAGGAGATGGACATGGTTGATCCAATATCATTCATTAGAAATTCCCTTAATATATCCTACATGGAAGCAAATTCACCGCCGACATTGTTATCCCCAAAAGCCAACCAGAAGCGCACTACTCTCGTACTTGACTTGGATGGTAAGAGAGGATTTCACTTATCCTTTTCCAAGTTTCTTCTTCTCATTCATGCTGTTTTTACTGACATCTATGTGCTTGGACAGAAACACTCGTCCACTCGACCATGATACCCTGCAGTGATGCTGATTTCAGCTTCCGGATTCCTATAAATAAAAAGGAAGAGACCATGTACGTGCGCCGAAGACCCTTCCTGAGAGCATTCTTGGAGAGGGTATCAGAGTTGTTCGAAATTATTCTGTTCACTGCAAGTCAAGGTTCATATGCAAAACCGCTGCTTAATCACTTGGATCCTGAAGGGAAATTCTTTTCTCGCCATGCTTTCCGTGATTCCTGTGTCCTCGCCGATGGTATTTTCACAAAGGACCTTAAAGTTCTGGGAGTTGACCTCGCAAAAGTTGCTATTGTTGACAATATTCCAGAGGTTTGAGTCATTCCTCTTTATGGCCATTGGCTGCTTCTGGCATGTTGTGGCTGCACAGATTAGATTATTGACATTTACGGAAATCCATCTTTCCTCTTTGGCTTTTGCAGGTCTACAGATGGCAAGTGAATAACGGTATTCCTATAAAGAGCTGGTATGATGATCCTTTGGACACTGAGCTGATGAGTCTGCTTCCCTTCTTGGAAATGCTGGTCGATGTGGATGACGTCCGCCCCCTCATCGAGCAGAAGTTTAGTCGGAAAGGGCAGTGATAGGCTTGTATAGAATACATCGCCACTGCAGGTCTAGGATTCTTACAAGCTACGGCTTCTACAGATCGATGTAGCAGCTTAACACAGCTTGGCACTTTAGGACGTTTAGGAAACAGGAATGAACTGTCAAGGTGGTGCGTGATTTTATACCAAATTTTTTGACAGTCTATTTCCCTGCAAACCATAAGATCCATTTGAACATGGCACCAGAGAGCTCCATTGTTTTAGAGCCTTATCATAGTTTTCCTGCATTTAGTACAGCATGCCACAGACATGCCATTGCAGATGCTCAAAGTTTGCCGGTTAGGAAACCGCCACCATATTTGATTCGACCAAGATCTCTGTTCTGGACAGCATGTCTATATGCAGACAGGAGAGCCATAACTCAAGCACATACATCTACTGCAGATAGAATAAACATAACTCAACTCACTACATGAGGAGGTTAACTATTACAACGAGCACCTGAAATAATTGAGACACCACCCCTCATACTCGGTCGATCTTTGGTATACAGAGTTAAATCCCACCGTATCTACAAAACTTTGACATTCAACTTGGGTTGTTAGTATGGAGCTGACGATGTTCTGCGCAGTTGATATTTCGGCCCCGGAGCAGGTGCACGAGGAAGCATCTTCTCCAGTTCCTGAGGGATTGACATATAAGTATCTATCAAATCCAAATAATCATGTGATACACAGCACAATAACCAACGAGGAAATATTCATAAACATGCCACAAAAAGAGCACTGATACTTTCTCATAAATGAAACAGAGCGATAATCAGCAAAGCTAGGACATTAGGGATGAACAATAGCTATAGCGGCATAATAACGAAATCCGGTGCCAACCTTACGCTTCCTCAGCCTCTCGTTTTCCTCTTCAAGACAGGAGACTTTCTTCTCGAGTTCGCTTGTGTAGGCCTAGTCAATGACAATTTCCAGGCTCCAGTCAAGGTTGGAACCACAAATTGCTATGCAGAGGCAATAGATTAAGACAAAGTAGGAAAAACAGCAGAAGCCACAGCATCACCTGCTTCCTTGCCCGTGAACGGGCAGCCGATTCACGATTCTTTATCATTCGCTTTTGCTTCCGTTCCATACTCTTATCCATAATATCGTCGGGTATGCCTCTTTTCCTTGCACCTGCCTGTGTATCTGACAAACCCCCCGTCATATGCGATGGTACAGCGAGATGGTTATCAGCAAAAGGAAGATCCAACATTGGATCAGCACCCATTTGTATCGGATGTGGCAATGTCTGAGCAGGCATGTAAACTGGCATCATGCTCATACTTTGCTGTGGATGTGGATACTGAGGCTGCGAGTACGGCATCCACTGACCTTGCCGGGGGATCTGGGTTACCATGCTTGAACTAGTCACATCGGCAGTCGTTTTATCGGTGGATGACCTGACAAAAATACCCGCTTTTACCAAGAAGTCCTCCAAAGTCATTTCTCCCAAAGTAGGTTGTCGATCCTTGGTTTTCTTTCCACCTTTGCTTTTCGTATTCTGTATCTCTTTCCAAATCTCGTCAACCGTCTTCTTTCTTAGTTCCCCGGCTAATGACACACTGGCCTGACGTCGCAGTGCGTTTTGATTCCCCAAAGTTGCATTTTCTGCATGTATGCCCACAGACTGACCAGGATCCGAGGTCCAAATATTCTTCAGAAGCTCATCCAAGTTCATACTCCCCAAGGGCTTTCCGAGGTCGCCTAACTGATGCTGGAACTCATCCAGCGTGAGACCATACAGAGAATTCTGCCGAGGCAATGAATCAAGTTGGGAGGCTTTCCCGTTATTTCCACCGCCAGTTTCAGTACCGCCGCCGCCGCCACTACCCTGTGAGCCCATCGGGCGAAGCACCATCCAGCACCAATGAGCTACGACGCCTCACCTAATCTTTGCACAACCCCCAAATCGCGAACGATGCCACGACTACTATTAACCGAACAACACAGCCAAACCCAAAAACCAACTAAGCCTGACACGGAAAGGCCTGCAAACCAAAACATGCACAGATCAGGACAATTGTAGAAAGAAAAGCTTCCATCAACATGCACTGGGGAGACGAATTATGTCAAACTCAGAAGCGAGAATAGGGAAAACACTTCACAACGCCAAGCTGAACAAGTGAAACTTCACATGGATTCGCTGCAATCACCAAACACATACCCAGAAAATCCTTGACCGGGGACTGTGTACCAACACATCAATCAAGATCAGCTCCATCATAAATGCCCACGAAAGATAAATACGACCTCGAAACACACTCCGCATGCAAAAGATCCCCCCCCCCCCTTCTCAAGACACCCGCACAGACCAACCGACCAACAAACCAACAAAATGCAGTTGGCATGCAATGAAATCAAATTTCTAATCTGAAATCACGAGAAGAAGCCAAACAAAAAATCCCCTCCCTACCCCCAACCTCCACCCGGCTCATCGCACGACGAAGAACAACACAAGGTACCCCAAGCACAGGAATGAATCAAAAGTACCAATTTCTGAGAAGTGGGTTTTTCTGGGGTCAGCCGAGTGATCTGCAAAGGCCGTTCCTTTTCTGGTGAAAATAAACAAAACAGTTGAATCGAGAGCGATGCAGGCCAAACACTTTAACCAGCCACGACAAGGAGACAGAGATAGAGAGAGAAAATAACGAGGAAGAAGAAGAAGCAGAAGCAGCTCGAGTTTCAGGTTCGGAATTATTATTATTATTATTATTATTATTATATAGGATCGTTTATTTTATTACTAATTCCCCCTCTAATTGGCAAATGTCAAATGTGAAGAATTTGCAGAAATAAATACTCCAATGCTTTTATTATAATAACGCTTCCATTCCATTTTATATTTACTATTTTAGAAATCTTTTACAGTCCGGCCTGCCCCTGTCCAATTTATTTTATTCGAATTGGGAGAGAAAATATATGAAAACAATTTTTCTGGGTCATGAGTAAAAAAATTGTATTTTAAAAATGAAATTCTCCGTATTATTATTACCGGCTTTCAACGGGAAGATGCAAAAAATAAATATTTTAGAAGAAATAACAGGAGAATAAAAATATTGTGCAATATCGCCTATTTCGCCTTTCAAAAGACGTCTTAGCCTCGTTTAGACAACGAAAGACGACTTTGTCCTGCCCCACAAAGTCGTCTTTTGAAATACGACACACCACCCAAATTTTCATTTTATTTCATTCTTACACACGCTCTTTTTAAAATTTACTAAGTTAATTTCTCTCTCGGTTTTCTTTTTACTTTCTTTTATCTCAGTTTAGTTTTATAGTTAAATTTTCATAAAATGTTATCATGGTTAGAATTAAATTATGAATGAGATTTATTAATCGAGATTTTTTTACAAAAAGAAAAAAAATAAGGGGATCGTTATTGTGCAAAGAAGAGGGAGAAAAAAACACTCGGAGACTTAAAAAACAATCGTTTCCCAAGAAAATCTCGTAGAAATTGTAGCAGGTTACATCTGAGCCGGTCGAGCCTTCTTTCAACGTGGTAGTAGCTTCGAATTATTCTTCGACGGCCTCAGACTCCTCTGTCCAGACGGCTTCGCACTCACCAACGTACGGCATCAAAGGCTCGCCACGTTCGCCATAAACCTACTCTAAAACGGCACCGTGAGGTATACACGCTAACGGGGGCGTTCTATAGAGAGTGAGAAGTGGTACAAACATTCGGTTCTCCCTTAAATTTATTTTTTTGGCTTAGAAACTGTTAAGGGCTTTAATAAAATTTATGTTGCTTGCATTTTTACCCGAAAAATTAATTTTTAAGAAGAAATATTTTCATAAAAATGATTCACATAGACATTGTTAGCATATTGAGCTCGAGATTATTTTTTAATGTCAAACAATCTCTTTTCTAAAACCGAGCTCAAATAAATTTGGACATCGAAAACACACAATTTTAACGCCTACCCTTTTCTTTGTGGTGCATGCGATTTAGTAATCCCTAATTCCCGAACCTAAACGAATCTCTATAGTTTTTCTATCATGAACTTAAAATAGGTTAGTGGCGACTCCGACACGTTTTCAAAATCCAAAGCCTTATCGTCAACGAATGATATTCATTTTAAATGGAACCGGAAACGGAATCCACCCGCGACGTATGGCGACAATGATATTTTCTATGATATTGATCCTATGACAGTCATTAAGTTGTTTATGGGAGACGTGCAATGGTCATGGAAATTGGTGAATGGGATGGGTCTTATAATGTACTCCCAGCTATTGAATGTTATTCGAAGTACAAATCCTGAAACTAGAGTTGAATGGCTTTATGACAACCGTTGTTTTGTAGAAGGACATGCACGATTTGAGAAAGTTTCCTGGTTGTTTGGTTCATGCATAAGTGCATTTGTGTATTGCCGTCCGATTTTAAGCATTGATGATACATTTCTTATTGTTAAACATAACCACAAATTACTAATTGTTTGTGGTAGATAATCATATTTTGCTTTTGGCATTTACTATTGTTGATGAAAAAACTGCGCATTCTTGGATTTGATTTTTGTGTTGCTTGAAAAGGCATGTCAATAGTCAAGCGGGCCACAAATGGATATGCATAATATCAGAACTTGTTAGAGGTATTAGATCTGCTTTAGATGATGCGGAATTGGGGTAGCATCTTCCATATGCTCATTGGCGTTTTTATATTTATCATGTAGCCAATAATTCTAAAAAGTGTTGTTGGATCTGAAAAGTCGAAGCGGCTATGTTATAAGGCAGCATTGCAATCAAAAGTATGGAAAATGTAAAAGTACATGAACGAGATGCATGTTATTAGCAATGACGCTTCCGATATTTAGTGGATATTCAAGTTCAACAATGGACTGAAGCAGAATATGGTTGACATCGATATGGTGTTATGACGACTAATCTGAGTGAAAGCTATAATGCAATGCTAAAGGGTAGTAGACGGTTACCGGTTGCGGCTCATGTCCGGAAAACATTTTAAAATTGCATGAAGTACCTTGAACAGCATAGGACAGAAGCGAAACAACTATTTCTGGAGATGAGTTACACACGAGGTACGCAACAGATTTTCTTGCAAAGTCTCGTATTATTGGAATCGACACTAGCATTGTTGATTCAAGATTCAATTCTTATATTGTCTACTCTCATTTACAGACTTCGTGCGGGGTGACTAAGGGTGGAGATACGTATCATGTTGATCTTAGAAATCAAATTTTTGGCAGACTTTTAGAATACATGTTCTCACGCTCATGCAACAATGGCTTCTTGTTCGATCGATATTGACTCATATGTGGGTAATTGGTAAAAATGTAGTTTTTCTAAGTGTATGCAATTTATTATTAACATACATGTTTATGTTGGCTATTCATTACATAATATTATTTTCAAATTTGTCAATTTTTGTATATGAATCGAGGACCAGAAGATGATTCCTTGTTGACACTGCGGGGACAACATCGTCTTCATGTGTTTGGGACGGTGGAGAGATATTATAATTTTTCTTACTACTAATACCTGTAGAAACCTTACCGTTCGACCTAAAAGCTTAAGCTGTTAGGTGAGGCTTGGTTTTTATATTTTATATCTTAACACGCCCCCTCAAGCCGAACCGGGCAGGCATCATTGGCTCTGGGCCCTTGGTTCAAGGCTAGGCGGGCTCTTTTGGCCACTCGCCTTATTTTTGGGGATTTTTGCGTGCGCGGAGGTTTGAACCCAGGACCGCTCTGATACCAGGTAGAAACCTTACCGTTCGACCTAAAAGCTTAAGCTGTTAGGTGAGGCTTGGTTTTTATATTTTATATCTTAACAATACCTTCTTAACAATAAGCATATTCACTTAACTTTATATAATCTTGTTTGCAGCGCACCTTGTTACATTTTCCACATAACGGGCATGATTTGCGTGCGCATATATCAAAAGTAATTATTGGACCAACGCATCATCTCATGCGTCCATACTTGGAGGTGATTGTATTTCTTGGAATGTCGTTATTGCCGATTATGTAGATAGATTGGTATTTGATTATAACTCTAGCTGAGCGGTAGAGACCAGATATGCACATTTTACTTATAGTTGGGAGTGGGGTCATAATTACATTACACGATGTCGCATTGTTGTATGGTTTATCGTGGATGGTCGTGTTGTGACAGAAGTGATTACTGGTCGTGTTGTGACAGAAGTGATTACTGGTCGTGGATGGGATGCAAAGTGCATGAGGTTGTTGGGACATGTGCCTCCTACCAATGCTATTTGAAGCAACTGTTTGATAGTCTTCAATTGGATGTTACGGATGAGGTAGTGCGATTTCATGTTAGAGCATATACATCATGCAGCTACTTGGACGTCTTGTATTCCCAGATAAGTCGCAGAATTTGGTTCATCTGATGATTGACCAAATTCTGATGCACTATTGATGAGTCTACTAACCTATTTATTGTATGGATGGACCCGATATTTGACATTCCATGACATCACTAGCTTGTTTCATGCTTGTAGTGGGATTCACAGACCTAAGCAAGTTATTCGGCGGCAATTTGGTGTTACTAGGAGATAGATACCTGCAGCATGTAAATTTGATTGGAGTTTGCATGATGTCAGTCAGAGACAAATTAGACTTCCTTTCACAAGCATTATTTGGGTCATTAAGATGCCAGAAGAGACCATTTCCCAGTTATATTTGGGCCATTGGTCAAGCAAATACTGCATGTATTATTTGGTATAAGAAGATGACTCAAAGGTTGATTTCGGAAAAAGGAGCGGTGCTTTGAGTTCCTGGCAAACAAATTACGTTCTTTAGTATATATTATTGTAATACGTTACCATTGCCTAAAAGACCACTTTGCCCCACCCCACGAAGCCGTCTGATTTTATAATTTTTCTTAATTATTATTCACTTCGTCCGTCCGTCAGTCCGTCGCAACGTTTTGAAATCATCGACGCGCGTCCACCCCACAACGACGTCGTGTGACTCCCAGGTAGCACCGCCCTATCTCTTGCTCTTCGGCTTCTCCTCCTCCTCATCTTCTTCTTCCTCCCGTCGATTCCCAAACCCACCATTTTACGCCTCCTCGATCGCGTCCCCAACTGTCAGCCATGTCAGCATCCGTATCCCTTACCACCAACCCCGCCGCAGTCGCAAGGCGGAAGCCCGTCCTAGTCTCCGATGTCAGATCCCATTCCTCCGCCGCGGCCGACGTCCCTCCGCCTACCCCCTCCTCCGCCACCCGCGCCGCCGTGATCGAGACGGCCACCTCCAGCAAGGACATCGGCCGCTACTCCTCCAGGAACAACGAGCCGTCTGCCGTCGGGATAACCCCAGGCGATGGCCCCGCCGCTACGGTTGCCAGGAGGACGAAGAAGTTGACCGGGAGGAAGGAGAGGCCCTGGTGGTTGACTGCCATCAGCGTGTTCACTAAGAATTTCGTGTTGTTGATGGTGGTGATCGGGTTGGTTCAGTTAGTTAGGAATCTGAATGTGAAGTCCGCGCTGATGCCGCCGGAGTTGACGGATTTTGAGGGGCGGATTGCGGAGGTCGAGGGTTTGGTTAAGAAGACGGCCAGGACTCTCCAGGTTCAGATGGATATTGTGGATACGAGGATGGAGAGTGAGGTCTTAGGGTTGAGGGAGGAGGTGAAGGAGATCCGGGAGAGTGCTGGGAAATTGGGGGATGAGGTTAAGGAATTAGTGGAAAAGAGCGGGGTTTTGGCGAGCGGATTGAAGGAATTGAGGGATGGAGAGTGGTTGTCGAAGGAGGAGTTCCAAGTGTTTGTGGATGAGGTTAAGGCAATGAGGAAGGACAGAGGGGATCCGGGTATCGACGTCAGTTTAGATGATCTGAGGACCTATGCGAGAGAGATGTTGATTAAGGAGATTGAGAAGCACGCGGCAGATGGGCTTGGGATGGTTGATTACGCCGTGGCGTCTGCTGGTGGATCGGTGATAGGGCATTCTGAGGTTTATTCGGTTGGAAATGGGTGGTTTTCAGTGACCACCAGGAAGGGAGCACATGCCGATTCCACCAAGATGCTGAAGCCCAGTTTTGGTGAGCCGGGACAGTGTTTCCCACTAAAGGGAAGTAGCGGCTACGTCATAATCAAGCTGAGAACTTCGATCATTCCTGAAGCTGTTACATTGGAGCACGTGGCAAAGGTATATCTATCTTCAGACTTTATATGTTGCCTTTCAGGAGTGCATTTAGCTACAGCTACACCGTTTCTGAATGAATAAGTTTCCGTCACTGTTATCATTGGGGTCGATAATGGTGCAGAGGTTGGATAGTGACTGTAAACTTTAGTATGTGAATCCTATTATAGGCGTACAATCAGAACATGCGAGCTATTAGATGGATATTTTCTACGAAATGAGACAAACATCCTTGCTCAGAGTCCGAGCTATTGCTTTATACATACCGGGCATTGTGTAGCTCCTCAAGGACAGTTGGAATCATGATTTGTGTGCTTCAAATCGCATAGGTTCTAGAAGATGCATTGCATTGTTTCTTTCCTCGCAGTTACTTTCAGTCCTTAGTTTCTGGTTTCTCCTGCATTTTTCAGAGACTCATGCACAAACTTTTCTGTGATGGACTCATGAGCAGAGTGTTGCTTTTGATCGGAGTAGTGCTCCTAAGGATTGTCGTGTCTCCGGATGGCTACAAGGACAGTCTGATACCCCAGCGGTTGACACTACGAAGATGCCTCTCATGGCAGAATTTGCATATGACCTCGACAAGAGCAATGCTCAAACATTCGACGTGGATCCGTCGGTAGGGCTTGTCAACAGGGTAAGGTTAGACTTCTCTTCCAACCATGGAAGCCCCAGTCACACTTGCATTTATCGGTTTAGGGTGCATGGTCACGAGCCAGACTCTGATTCCTTGTTGGAAATGCAATCTTGACAGCAGCTTCCCCTTGGTTTCCATCCCTCCCCACCTTTTTGTAATACTTGGCGGGTACTTGTTGTTTAGGTCAACCCTTAGTTTCTTTAATACTTTCGTCCATTCTCCTGTAATTGTTTTCCTATTCTGCTCAGGTATCTGGGATAAAATTCAGTCATCTCAGCAGTGTTTGTGTTCAGATGTTAGGATAGAGTTTGAGGACATCGTTGTGTAGCTAATTTGCATGGATGAGATTAGCAGGCCACGCTCAGAAACCATGTTGGGGTTCCGGGGAGACTTTTTGCAACCGTAGTGTTTTGTGACTCTGTTCTCACGATACGATGAAATTCAAGACGTAATGTGTAGAGGCGGGCTTCGTCCGTGGGTTGAGGGAGGAGGTGATTGGCAGTTTGGTCTGAATCTGGTGAATCCTAGGATGAATTAGTTATAGCGGATAGAGAGAATTTTTGTCCCGATAATATTTCACAAAATAGGATAATAATTTTTAAAACCATCCTCTAATTGGGTGTTAAAAATAAAGAGGCGGACGTTGAAACCACGAGTCATCGAAATTTTTATTTTTTTAATAAAATCGATGTTATAAATATCGATTTTCTTTTTAAAATGTTTGCGTTTTAAAAGTAAAGTAGTGAACATTATTTTGTAACCACACACTGAACATTTATACAACTCACAATCCAAAATGATCGAACACTTAGATCTGATTGGGTTGGTTGGCCCCTTATCCTGTATAACAGTGGTGTTATTTCCCGTCCTTCCAGGGGGGAACGCCCGTCGTCGTGGAGTGGGACAACCATTATTAGGCTGTTTTCATTATGTTTAATAAAAATAATTCAAACTTTTTTATGCTTAGTGGTTTTGGTTTCTTATTTTTTTATTATAAAAATATAAAACTCTAAACGGATCCATCTTTACTATTTATTTGAGAGTCTCTCTTCCAACATTCCTACATTTCCGCAAACCGTTGAACGACCGGAGACCAAACCAAACCCAAGAAGACTATTAAAATAAATGGGGTAATGAACTTGCTTTCCGCCTCTTCTTTCGTTTATTGAATTTTATGGTCGGTAACGTTGACTTTCTTTTGGCCAACCATCTCCAGACCCCTGGTCCCAATTCTGGAGGAGCCTTTTGGTTTATACCAACAGACACACACGCTTCTATCAATCCCTCGGCAACTTCATTAAATTGAATTTTCTTTTTTTAGGGGGGAAGCGTCGGATTCGAAGAAAGTTCGCATCTTTTCCCTTCTTTTTTTTTTTCTCAACTGGATGTATCACTCGCTGGTTTTGCATTTTGTTTCGATTCATTTCCTAAGGTTTTTGGGAATTATCTGTTACTGTCAGCGTTTAGTGTTATTGTGTGAGAGGGGGTTGTTACTGGGTGGTGGGTGCGATGAGGAATTGGAAGGGAATCGGGTCGTCCATCAGGAGTTCTTCCAGTGAAGAAGAAGCTTCATCCGGTAAAAGATACGATCAAGGGTGGTCGCGTCCTTTTCTTCTTCTTCTTCTTCTTCTTTTCCGTTTCCTTCCTTATTACATCCTTACTTTTTGTGTGGATAACTGGAGGGAAAAAAGAAGCATCTCGTCTGTATTTCAAGTTGTTGATCCGGGAAAGGAAGAATATGTTCTTCCCCTCTCCTTTTTTTTTTTCCAAATTCTAAGTTAACATTGGAAAGGATCGCCCAAGTGGGAGCATCTTTACCACTGTGGCTCGGTGGTTGCTTTTGACACTTTATTTACCTGTTTGCAGAATACGAGTGTGAGTCTGCATCCGACGGGTCATTTCCAGGAGGATCTGGCCGAATGCCGATCAAACAGAACGCTGCGACCTTAAGGTGCTTTTAGTTTCTGCTCTTGGGGCGAGTTCTGAATCCGGGTCTTCTTCTGGTGTTGTGATTCTGTGACTGACTGGTCGGGTTTCAGGGTGTTCGTCGCGACGTGGAATGTCGGGGGCAAGTCCCCGCAGAAAGGCCTCGACCTCAACGGCCTCCTGAGAACGAATGATCCCTCGGACGTCTATGTTTTAGGGTGGCGCTCGCTTTTCAAAGGATTTAGCGTATTTACGAGCATGGAGTTCGCAGCAATGACTTTATGTTTTCTTGTCGTGATTTTTCAGGTTCCAGGAGATCGTCCCATTGAACGCCGGGAACGTGCTGGTCATTGAGGATACCGAGCCGGCAGTGAAGTGGCTCGCTTTAATTAACCAGTCACTGAACAAGCCGGTGAGTCTTCCTAGAGGATCGTGGTCAAATCATGCCCCTTTGAGCAGCTCTCTCTTCTTTCCGAAACCATCCCTGAAAAGGGTCAGCAAGATTTTCCGGACCGAGACGGGAAGAAAGCTGAAATCCTGCAACTGCTCGCCCGAGTTTCTTGAACGAAAGAATAGCAAGGATCATTGCTTTAGGTGTCAGCAGCGAAACATTAGCGAAGACGATCTGTCATCCGAAGAGGACGATGATGGACTTAGCGGGTATGAGATTTCTGAGCTTGCCAATGCTGGTGCAGCTAATACAAGGAGGTATAGCCTCATAGCTAGTAAACAGATGGTCGGGATCTTTGTCACGGTGTGGATGAAGACGGAGCTTGTTCAGCATGTGGCACACTTGCGGATTTCCTCCGTGAGCCGGGGGATCATGGGCTGTCTCGGTAACAAGGTGATTACTTGGGGATAATAAGCCTAAAACAGTAACGAGTTTACATGCCCTTATCCAACTTCAAGTTCATCTTTCGGCTCACCGAGCATGAATGAATCCAACATCAAAATGATCATCCCATGTCGTTGCAGCGTTTCTAATTTTGTTGCATGTCTGCAGGGATGCATTTCAGTACGCATGTCTTTCCATCGGACGAGTCTCTGCTTCATATGCAGCCACCTCGCATCTGGCGAGAGAGAAGGAGATGAGCTCCGGAGGAACTCAGACGTGATTGAGATTCTGAAGAACACCCAGTTTCAGAAAATCTGCGGAGTCCCAAATAGCAGGATGCCTTCGAGAATTCTGGATCACGAGTGAGTACAGATTTTCGCAAACCAACAGCATCTGCCCGATTTTGTAATTTCATAATATATTTTTTTTCTGCTTCATTGGATCAGCCGAGTCTTCTGGTTCGGCGACCTAAACTACCGGATATCGCTGAGTTACTCGGAGACGAGAAAGCTCATGGACAGGAATGACTTGGACGCCCTCCTTGACAAGGACCAGGTAGTTTGAACAAATCCTATGAAAGAGGCAACCGATAGAACAATCGATCTTACTGGTTCTCTGTCTCTCATTAACAGCTGAAGATCGAAAGGGAGGCAGGGAGAGTGTTTACAGGGTGGAAAGAGGGGAAGATCTACTTCGCTCCTACGTACAAGTACACGTTCAACTCCGATTCATATATTGGGGAAGACGCGAAATCTAAGAACAAAAGGAGGACACCAGCGTGGTAAGCTTCCTTTTTCCGACGGCCTTGGTTCTCGATGATCATCATCAAGGACTTTGAAATGAGATTCCTACAGGTGCGACAGGATCCTATGGCGCGGAGAAGGTGTCAGACAACTATGGTACATTCGAGGTGAATCCACGTTCTCCGACCACAGGCCTGTCTGCGCGGAGTTCACGGTGGATGTGGTGGTGGCCGAGAACGGATCGAACAAGAAGTTCTCGACATTGGGAAGGCATAACAACATGAAGGTCGGAGATGAGGAGCTTCTCCCTCGAATCGGCAGAGGAACTTAACCCGTGTCAGAGCACGTATAGCATTGTTAGGCAAGCTTAATTCTTTCTCATGCCAATGAAATGTAATTGATCAAAACCCCCAGATACACCAAATCAGAGGGGGGCAAAAAGTAGCATCAGTAAAGAAAGATAGGAAGACCACCAAGCTGAGGGAGCCTCAAAATTTACGGACCACCTGTTCCATCGACTCTCTTCATCAATATGGCAATACACATCCGTAGTCTTGAAAACATGACCGCCTAAGATCACAAGCTCAAAGCAGTCTGACCAACAAGATGCATGTCATATACCTCGCACCATCTTCACAAATACAAGGGTGCGAAGATCTGTCGTATTGAATTCGTAAACACGTGCACAGTGGCATCTTCTGGACTCGTGTGACCAGACGTTGTTTCCAACACTAGCAAGTATCAAAAGCTAGCACAGTCCATGTCGGAGCCGGGGGGGGGGGCGTTTCTCCTTGGTTGGCTTGTTCTAAGTCTCGATGATTTTGAAGGATTGATGTTATCGTTTCCGTGAACTTATCACCCCAGCTTTGGCAAAGTAAGAAGGCGACAAAGACCAGGATATGGCCGAAATGATTGATTCCGAAATAGTCTTCTAAAACTGAGCTGCAGGAGCTAGAGAAGAAGATTAAGGTTTACTTCTTATTCACAAGGCTGGTTTCTGCATCTTTTTTCTGGTAAATAAAGGATTCATTAGATCAACTTAGTGCAACCATTCTCCAAAAGCGTTTTGAGGCATTTCCAAACATGAAATGCCCAAATGCCGGTCAGGTGGATATCCAAAAGTAGCAAAAGCTTGCCCCTGATAAAATGCCATCACCGCTAGCCTATCAGTCACGTTATTGATGGACGAGCTTCGGAAGCTACTCAATAGCAACCTGCATTTGTTATTGTTAGACGAATTAGGTTAGAGCAAGTCAATTTCCCTGAGATGTATTTGGCTACCAGCTCCAAGTCTATCTGCACAGCTAGTTACTGTAGATGTCGGTTTTTTGCAAGTAGTAGCCCTTCATATAGAGCTAGTGGTTCAGCAAAGAGGTTGCTAGTAGAGGCTACTTTCTTGCAAGGCCACTTATACAATTCTCAACTTTGTCTCCAATCAATCCCCCTAGTCCAGTCTTGACTATGGCGTTTCCTGTGGCTGTATCTGTGTTAAGGGCGTAGGAGAGTTCATCTGAAGGCGTCCAGACCAGAGTTCGGATCCCGTGTGCACACACTAAGCTTCTCTGTGGAGAGCAAAGCTTGTATTTTCGACGTCGCTTCTAGTACCGTTTATTCCAGGTCCTTTTGGGGATTCTCGTTGTCAAAAATGTACCTGTTCCTTCTCAGATAGAGGTTCCAGATGATGGTTGTATAGAGGATATTCCATTGTACTCCTTGTGTTTTTTGGTTGGATCTGTTAGAGTGTGCACTATGTGCCAAGACTAACAGGATCTGAGGCTTTTAATTGTGTTTTAGCCATTCAGGAGCTGGTGTGCTGAAGGTTCCCTATATCTGCCGTGGATTAGGAAAAGTTCCCCTTACAACCTGTGCAAATGGACAGTCCCTAATTACATGTTGGACGCTCTCATTATCTGGCTTACTTAAGGGGCGGGATCTCTCCTGGAAAGATCAAAAAGGCCCTTTGAAAGTCTGGAAAACAGAATTGCATGTATAAGTATCACTTTGGTTCAATGCTGTTCCTGTTAATGCATGATCCGTCCATTAACCATGCCAACATCACGAACAGTCCTTTTTATAAGTAGCCAAAAGTTTCCCCTTTGTTGTTTTGTTGAATTTCTCGCTATATGATTGTAGATGCTACTTCTTCCCAGTGATCCACTCGATGCAAGAAACATTATGCTTGAAGGTAGAGAGGTAAAATGGTGTTTCAAATCTTTTGAAGTGTGCAGTTGTAACTTCCTGGCAATCATCAGTTAGCTCTTCTCGTGGCAGTATACCATGTTAATGCTTCTGCCAGTTCCTGCAAAATAATTTCAGATGCGTGCATGCTTGATCGCTCTTATTTAAAGCATCTATACTCTCTGTTTATTCTTAGTCAGATCATACAATCACTGGATCACAGTATCCCTTTTAATGTTAAAGATTATGTTTCCTTTTTATACATACTAATACGAGAATTTATCATATGCTCGAATCATGGATGCAGTACAGAATGTAACTAAGGTTGAGCAGCCGTTGACCTATTTCATAAACTGACCGGGATACGCATTTTTTGTACTGAAGAGAGGACCCAACTTCATAACAGAAGCCATGCTACGCAGCTGCTTCGGGCAAAAACTGTATGCAATAGGCATCTTTGGAACTGACTCGATCAAATTCGTTTTGGTTTCTGTCGTGAGATACTGTTCTTGTAGATAAGAGATAATAGCAAAGGAGCAACAGGAGAAACAAAGAAATCAAAGAATGCAGGTTTAGCCAATTCATTCATCGTCCATTATATTAAAAAACACCTCTCGATTTTCTATTATCATAACTGAGAACTCTTCCTCCAGCTGCAGGTCGGTACCGGAGCTCGGGCAGAAAAAGTAAGGACCTATAATTACGAGGTTGGAACAGACTCATCTTGTTCTCCCGAGTTGTACGAACTTATTGGGTGCAAACCTTTTCACTTTGCATTAATTGGAGACCCTTAAAGCACCTGCAGAGATGGGACAGAGGTCAAGATATCAACTTATATCGGTATTCTATTTTTGCAGGACAACAGGGCGACGGACCATTGATTGAACACAAAACTACGAGCCGATGTCTTTTCTGAATGGAGATACTGAGAGTGCCGTGCAGGTAGGTTTTATGTATACAACCTGTATCTATCTAGAACACAAGCATTTCATTTGTGATGGCTGTGATCTGTATTGGTTTCACGACTGTATCGTCTTATGGTTTTCTCTAGGTTTCTGCTGCAATGGAGCAGAAGGAACTTCTCGAGGAACTTGCCAAATCTGTTGGAGCAACTGCGGCTGCCAGCTGAAGTGATATCGATGGAAGTTTATCCTGAATAGTCGGAAAGAAGGATGAAGAAACTGGGCCTCGGGCACTACATTGTGCGTTAATAAGACGGGAAGTTGATACTGTCGACATATCTGACTAGCCGACTGCTATAAAAGGAATCCACCTCGAGATTGAGGTCTTCAAACCATCCGCTCTCTCTTTTGTATGAGACGAGATCTTTGGGTGAACCATAGCCCTGTTCGCTGCTGAAGCATCTCACAAAGATAATGTTCCCTGAGCACGTGGACCCGAGCGGCCGGTAGTTGAAAATATCATTTGTGGCATCCTTGATCGTGTACAACATTGTCCACGACTCCGGAATCGAGAAGTCTTTAATGGTCCACACATCATAACATCGTGACCGCAACTTACACGCTATGATAGACAGGAACCCGTCCAGCAACATAACATACTTCTTCTCGAGTGGCATTGTGCTGGGCAGCACCATCTCGCTGAACGACTCTCTGACAAGATCATACATTAGTAGGTTCGACTCAAAGACCTGGCATCGTAAGCGTGCGTAAGGGCACCAGCAGATGTACTTGTCAAACAACACTTGCTTTCCTAAGAACATTGTCTGCCTCATTGGGAAGACATCTCCGAGCTGCTTCCACGAGTTCTTCCTCGCACTGTAAACCTCCACTTTTGATGATAGGTTTGGGTACGTGCCAAGAGTGAGCTTCACGTTGATGATTTTCAAGTCGTCGAGATAGCCAGTCGATATGTCCAGCCCAAAACCAATGAACTCAGACAACCCGGATGAGGGCTGTGGCAGAACCTTGTATTCCCTGATTGACGGGTTATACAAGATTATGCTCGAGTTGCCTGGGCTGTCCTTCTGGAAGGTAGATAGACACAAGACGCCGTTGCATGAATCAATCAGATCGAACCTCTGGAATATCTTCTGATCCAACAAGCAACAATCACCAAGGCTCTTAATTTCGTTGCTGCTAACACCACAAATCACAAGTCTCGACTTGGCCGAGTCGTTGAACTTTACAAGATCGTAGGCATGTAATTCCGAGGAGCGTTTGAGATGTGCCTTGATGAAGGCGTGGCTCGATAGCAGAGAGTTCCACGATCTGGACACACACCTGAATCGAACCAGGGATCTCACCGGCAGGCGGCAGAGAATGTCCCCTAAAATTTGTTCCGGCAGGTCAGATGGCTTCTTCGCACGCCTCTTCATGCTCAAGCCATCTCGGCCCTCCATGATGCTAAACTGCGGTGGTTGCAGTACGCAAGTTTATCGCCTACCTATATATACCATCCCAGATAGGGCTACTTTCGCATGTCAATGCCTCGAATCATGTACTCCGCAGAATTTTCGGCATTTCGCAAGTCGATAAGGGGGTCACGCCGGGATCTTTACCTGCCGGACCCTGTCACCTTGTTATGTCAAACTACAAAAGAGAACTCCCTTGTTTGACTGTTTGTGTCAGCATGTTGTTTTCCTCGATATGTTGTGTCCTTTATGTTTGTTTATCGTGGTCAGGCGACGGCACGGAATTATGAACCGGGGAAGTCTCCGGTCCAGCCATGAACCGCGGGCGGGCGGCTACTCTTTCTTGCAACTCCCCGCCTCGAAAAGTCGCACGGCAAAGTCTCATCGCGAAGTAGTTTACTTACTGAACAAGAAGATTTAACTCATTGGATTTGATTAATGTGTTTGGTGTGTATCATCATCCCAATTTCACCACACCACACCACCTCTATATATAATTCAAATAAAATTTTATTGTAATTATATTTTTTATTTTTATTTTAATAACACCGTCCTCCACATTCTCTCTCTATCTCTTCCCAAAACCCTAATTTTTTTTTGTCAGTCTCCTTTCCCCCAAATCTTGCGCCCCGTCCTGGATGTCGTCTTCGGCGGCGCGGGAGGCCAGTGGGATTGTCCCTTACGGCTCTTCCCCTGGAGGAGGACGTGGTGGCGGTGCGGGAGGAAAGTTCCGGAAGAAGCCGTACAGGAGGCCCCACGCCGCGACGCCCTACGATCGCCCACCTTCCTCCGTCCGGGACTTCCCGGGTTTCTTGTCCGGTTCGGGCAAGGGACGCGGTGCCGGGAATGACGGTTGGTTGAAGAGGATCGTCGATCCTGCTCAGCGGCTTATTGCAGCCGGCGCGCATAAGCTGTTCGCGTCGGTTTTCCAGAAGCGGCTCGCTGAACCTCCTCTTCCTCAGCAGCCTGGTAATGTCGTTGTGAAAGTTAATTTGTTTTTTTTTTTCAAAATCCAACCTATTTGATCGTTGCGGGTAGGAAAGGTCGGAGGAGTTTGTTCTTACTTTTTGCTTGGGCAATTACTTTGGTTTCTAACTATGGTGGATATGGTTTGCGTTTTTTTATTCATATTCTTTTGTGAGTTAGGCATGGTTTAGTATTGGGCGGCGAAAGTTAGTGTCTTGGCTGTTCCAGTTGCGGTATTTTCTTATGATTCTCTTTGAAAGTGCTTTATTTCTATAAAGTTGATTTTTTTTAGTTGCTGTAGGTTGTTTGCACTAACTTGGAGTAATGTTTGTATTTGGTGTAACAGAATGAAGTGTTGATATTTTTTACTGTTCTGAACTCTAAAGTCGTTGAGGTGTTGATGTGAGGTTAGATTTCTAACCTAATGGAAGACTGTCACCTCTAATCTTAATTTTTTGTGGGGTTTTGATTGATAGTCTTTGAACTCACTTATTATTAGATTTAATTTGTAGGTGTTGTTGAGCATTTATATTCCTGTAGATCATGTTTGTTTCTGCTCTCTGGATCTGATGCTTGCGTCGGTTAATTCATCCATTCATTCATCTACTCTCACTACTGTCACTGGTGAGTTTGCATGGCTTCATGGTTCATCTAATTATGAATTACAGAGAAAGTTCAAGAAGCACTGGAAAACCAACAAGAACCTGCTCCTACTGTAAGCATTAATTTCCTTTCTTATTTCTGATTGAATCTTCTCAAAATTCAATCTCTCTTTTTTATTTGTTGGCTGAGGAAAAACATTTTCTTTTTCCTCTATATGCAATCTACTCTAGTACATGGACAATTTTGTTCCATTTTTGTGCAGAAACCGTGGAGAGAACGCCAAGGAACAATAAGCAAGGTTGAGAAGTCGACTTCTACTATTGGTGATGGCTCTTTGGTCAACCAGGAGAAAATCTTGACACAGGGGACGTTTAGCAAGTAAGTTTCTATTTATGTAGATGGCCCTTGTTTGGTTTTCAATTGTGCTCGACTTAACAACGACTTAGTTGTCCCCAGTTAGTGGGAAGGGTTCATTTTTGTTTCGTAGATTCGTATAATGCCTTTTCTCCTTGTTTCTTGCTTTTACTCTCCCGGCCTTTAATTATTTTTGTTTTCTTTGCAGGTCTGAGATTGATCCCGTAACATCATTACTCCATGCTGGAAAGTTAGATTCATCCATTGCAAATGAGGTGAAAAAGCCAGAAGTTTCCTCATCTGGGCCGTGCAATTTGAAAGATCGAAGCTCAAGGATCCTGCGAAAAGCTGAAGACAATGAAAACCAGTTGCTAGTTACTCCTGTCAATGTACACTTTTGTGAACTCTGGTCAGCCTATGTTTTTCCTATCTTTGGCCACATACTGTCAGTTGGAGTGCCTCGTAAATATGGACTTCTAGTTCCAGTTTATCAGGTTAACTGTTGAGATTTAGCCTTGTCTCTAGCCTTATTACTTGTATTGCTGAAAGTTGTTCTTCAGGTCCTTGATGGTGATGTTGCATGTCCTGTTGAGCTTGCTAAAGCATATATGGGGACTAGAGCTTCAAATAAGGGTCCTTCAGGTTTTAGGGAGGAGACTCTGTTGATGAATAGTTCTGAGCAGCCTCGCAAGCTTCCTGATATGTCACTTATCCCTACGTCTTCTAATCGGAGAGTCGATGAAAATGGCTATATTACCCCAAGATCTCGAGGCAGGCCTGCAATATATGGCATGGCCAGAACTCCTTATGCAAGGGTTCACCAAACAACTCCTACTAAGGTATGCTTTCTGTTTATGATAAATTTCAGTGTTTCGATTTGTCACTTCTCTTACTTCTAGCCATTGGTTGTTAGATGTTGGATGAACATGGTGATGGACATTCAGTTGCATCTCAAGTACTGGAGCCTGGGAGAATATCTGGATCAGATGTACGATCATTGTGCCAATAACACCGTGCATCTTAAAATCAGTGGGATATGCGACACTGTTATTTCTGATTTTCCTCTTGCCTTGCAGGCCTTAAAACGAAGGAGTTCAATCTTCGAAAATGATATTGGCTCAGTTGGTCCTTTACGTAGGATTCGCCACAAACCCAATCTTTCATATCCAAGAAATAATGGCTTGCTACCCTCTTCTTCTGCAGCAAGGCGTTTTTCGCCTCTTCCATCAGCTGACTCAAACCATAAATTCACTGATCAGTATGTTTGGAATGAAGGAATTGCAGCACCTTCGAGGAATGTGTCATCAGTATCTTCTAAGTCCACTGAAATAGCTTCCAAAATACTAGAGCAACTCGATAAAATAGTGTCTCCTCCAAAAAAAAAATCTTCAGTCTTCAGACGGGCAAGCTTGAGGGACAAAGCTCCAGGGAAGTTACTATCATCAGATCTGCATAGAAAGGCATTAAAGAGCCTTGAACATATTGATTCATCGAAACATCTCGAGATTGCCCATGGTAATGGTAAATTGGATGATTCAGTTGACATTTCATGCCAAGATTCCTCAGCCTCTGCCTTACAACAGATTGATAAACTCGAGCAGAGTGGTCCGTCAAGGGCTCCTTTTAGTTCTGATGAATTGCCTTCTGCCAGCAATCATCTGGAAGATAGCACTGTTGAGAGAAATGCTGGGCTGAGTGATAAGGCTGTGGACTTGGACGAGACGATTCCTCTTGCTGCCTCTCCTGCACCAATGAATCAGCCATTCAGGATGAGTGCACACGAGGTTAGTGCCATAACAAATTGTGCAATGATAAATTCCGCTTTTCCTTTCATTCATTTTTGGCGCATAGTACTGCGTGTTGGTGTTGCTATAGCTTAGCAGGCTCATCGTTTTAGCTGTTTAGGGAGCAAACTGTTTCTTTTGAGAGCCTTGTATCTTTAACACAAAATTTTATCGTACTCTTCTTTCCTGAATTCATTGAAACTTCTCCTCAAAATGTGGTTGTAGCGTAAGCAATTTGGTGGAATATTTGGTATATTGAATGAGATAGGATGTGTATTTGTCTTGTTTGGTGCAATCATTCTTGAGGAATGTTCGTTAGACCTTTATCTTTTGGTTATCTTCCAGTTGAACATTTGATAACTCGTATCTCAACTTGTGATGAATCTTCTCTGGTCAGAAATTTCAAAATTGTTCTTGAAATTGTTTTGCTTTTATTCATAGGAGGACATTGACTTGGACGACGATGACCAACAGCCTGAGGCTGTTTCAACTTTACTAGTTGATAATAGAAATAAGCTGGAGTCATCAATGGAGCCTGCATTAACAACAGATGCTGTTGCAAAAGAGGAGCCTGTGAATGTTCCCGAAGTTCATGTCCCTGCATTCGGTCTGAAGGAGAGAAAAGCTGGGGAAAGTCTTCTTGTTAATTCTAGTGAGAAGACTGTGACTTTCAGCTTTCCAGGTGTCCCTCCAACCAGGAAGAATGTGGAGCCAGATGTTCAGGTGGCTCCATTGAATCCAACCTCCGATTCGAGTACTTCATGGAGGGAGCCCAGTGTTGTTTCGTCTGTGTTTACTTTTGGTAAGGAAGCAAGTTTGGGCAACGAAGAAAGACCTGCAGCTCCTGCACTGGCAATCTTTAGCAATGGGCCCATGGCAAAGGATACTGACAAGTTTGATGGATCATCAACAACAAACTTTGCTCTGCAAAGTTCCTTATCTGAAAGCTCGAGCAGGTCAGTACCATCTCGATAGTGTTAATTGGACGGAAGGATAAAGGATAAGTAGCACTGATTGGTCTTATTCTTTGTTGGAGTATGATGATAGCATTGATCATATTGTGATTTACTACTGCAGCTTCTCAGCAACAGCTATGGGACCTGTTACTTCGGTTGCCAAAGTAACTGAGTTTAATAAAGTTGACAGTGAGAAAGGTGCAAGCCCAGGATTTTTTGAGCAACCTGCAACTGAACCTTCCGCTGCTTCGATGACATCATCAACTACAAGTTTCTTCAAATTTGGTGTCCCCTCTGGGCCTGCCCCTGCAAACCAGCCTGGTTTTTCCTTGTCTCCAGGGTTAAATACCCCTCCTTCTGAAAAGCCCATCGGTAATCTTACTTCATTTGCTTTGAGTGGATCTGGAGGTAGCGATGGAAAATCAAGTCCTTCCCTGTCAGCTCCGGCTTTTGCCGTTCAAGCTCCTTTCAAATTTGGATCAATGACATCAACATCTTCCGAGACACCCGCTGTTGCTCCTGTTGATGATCTGAACAAGAGGTACTCGGGCTCTGTGAATTCTGTGGGGAACCCTTTCTCAGTGTCCTCTTCTGCCAAACCCAGCGAGAGTAGCACTTTTGGATTCAATGGGCCAGCGTCGAATGGCACGGCATCTGATACTCAGGGGTCCATATCATTTGGCATGTCCAATGGAAGCTCTCAAGTTCCTACATCTACATTCGGATTGGGGCTGTCATCTTCCACCCAGACGGTTCCCTTTCAGTTTGGTTCTTCTGCCTCTTTCTCTTTTGGATTAGCTGGGAACACAAATGCCTCATCTGGGAGTTCCCTGTTTGGTTCATCTTCCGCTGTCAAGTTCTCCACAAGGACATCTTTGGGGATAACTTCTTCACCTTCCTCGGAGAGTACTGTTGTCAGTTCAAGCAGCAGCGGCACCACATCAGACTTGTTCAGTACCTTGCAGACCACTGCTGCTCCTGTATTTGGGACCTTACCACGCACCACATCCCCTTCGACAGTCTTTTCATTTGGTGCTCTTTCATCGTCGACTGGTCCCATTACTTTTGGGGCGAATGCGACCTCGTCTTCAAGCAATATTTTTGGATCCTTTGGCGCCTCAGCTTCTTCTAATGGGCCTTCGAGTGTAGCTTCGAGTGGCTCTTGGACTGCTTCTAGTGTCGCCCCATTATTTGGCTCTGCTGCCTCCACAGCATCCCCTGCTCCAACTGCCTCTGCATCTTCCCCTGCTCCAGCTTTCACATTTGGCGCATCCATCGCTGGCAGTCAGCCTATTTTTGGGAATTCCAATCCAGTCTTTCCCTTTGGTCAGCCTTCCACTAGCAATAATCACCAGATGAATGCCGAGGACAGCATGGCAGAGGACACGATGCCGGCCACAACAACACCCACGAGCTTCTTCGGTCAGCAGCAGCAGCAGCAGATCTCACCGGCTCCACCATCATCGAACTTTGTGTTCGGATCCAATCCCAACCCCTTCCAATTCGGAGGCAAGCAGAGCTTTGCAGCTCCTCCGAATCCCTCGCCCTTCGCTGCCTCCGGAAGCTTGGAGTTCAATGCCAGCGGAGGGAGTAGCTTCTCGCTCGGGACAGGCGGTGGCGATAAATCGGCCAGGAAGATAGTGAAAGTGAAGCACAGGCCACGGAGAAAGTGAAGGAGGGGTGGTGGGGGAGACCCTCAAAGGCTCTACGGAGGCAGATGACTAAGAGTTCACTTGATGGGGCTCTCGGACAGGATGAGGTGCAATGCTTTAACGATTATGATTCCTGTGCTGGTGGGGGCTAGTTTGTGCTTTCTGGGTAGTGTGTCCTGATAGAAGAGGAGAGAAGAGGAGAGCTTGATTATTTGCCTTGTAGCCTGTTTCCTCTGTATCTTCAGCCGGTAAGACCCTCAGGAATTGTTTCTTCAAAAAAGGAAGAAAGAAAAATGCATGTGTACTACAATAACATAGAAAGGCGAGGAGAGTTGCTAGTTGTTTACCTCCGCCTCTCATTTATCCAAATCACAAAAAGATGTATTGCGAGTCTTTCCTTTATGGTTTTTAAGTTTAGATGCGTCTGCAGAAACATGTGCAATTCCCAAACAAAAACTTCCTGGCGATCAATGTAATGTTACAGCCAGTTGATTTTGATCCCAGGTCATCATCTTCCACGTGTCATCTTCCAAACGATCCCAGGTCGACCCGACCCGACCCCCGACCCGACAAGCGAGAGTATTTAGTCTCCCGGTTCGACGACGGTCCACTCCTCTTTCTCTCTCGTTAGTCCCCCGAAGGAACGTCCACCCGTAACCCTAGGCGGCGTACCTCCTCCCCCCGCCCCTAAAACCCTAATTCCTCTCCCACCGGGGAATTCCGATCCCTGCATCCATGGCTGCCGTCGCTCCTTCCGCCGACAGTATCCTTCTGATTTTCTTTTCCTTCACCATTTTCCTATCATTTCTATCGATCCGTCTGTTTCTCGCCTTGATTCGTCGAGTTTGTTAGGGTTTCCTGTCGGATCGGTGGCTTAATGTTTGCTACCCCGTTTTTTTGGTACTTTGATGTTTGCGTTTGGAGTGGAGTTGCTGTTGGTTTATTAGGTTGCACAGCTTTTTGTTGATTCCTCTTGTGATTCATTATTCGTCTCATTTTTTTCCTTTTTTCTTCCTTTAATCCCCGTACCAATCTGATTTTACCTTTGCCGGATTGAAGCTGTGAGTTTCGTGAGTTCAGCAATTTTATCCGTGTTTCGTTCTGGATTGTTGGAATTGATGAGAGGGGAGTTCTTCAATATTTCTTTTCTTTGACTTGGGTGTTTGAATTAGAAGCTGCGGATTTGCTCCAGAATATGTCATTGGATGCTAAGCCAAAGCCTATTGAGATTTCAGAGCCAGTAAAGAAGGTGATTTTTCCATTAAAAATTTTTAAAAATAATTCCTTTTCTTCACAAAGTAATCTGTGCCCTTTTCTTATTAGTGGGTCACAATGCTTTTCTGCAGGCACCAGCAAATCAGTTTGGATCTATAGATGCAGCCAACACTGTGAATGGTCAGATGCCGTCTGATTTTATGGATCCAACGTTGTGTTATCTGCCTAATGGCTATCCGTTTTATTATGGGGGTAAGCCGTCCTGTAGGAAGTTGGTTCTTCAACTTGCAAGATTCTCTGCTGCATTTTGGTCAATTCTACTTTCATGTGTCTTTTTACTGGGCTATATCAGGGTCTGGTGGCGAGTGGGACGAGTACTTGAGATACGCCAACGCCGAGGGGATAGATCTGAACTCGGTAACAGTCTGTACCACCAGATCGTCGTTTTGTTTCATGATAAATTTAACATCTATTTCAGCATCTTACTTCGATCTTTCTGCTGGTCCATTCAATACAGGGGCTTTTCGGGGATAACGGGTCTGTAATTTACCACCATGGCTATGGATACACGCCTTATCCTCCATATTCTCCGGCCACTTCACCTGTTCCTGGGAACAATCAGCTTTATGGAACGCAGCATTATCACTACCCTTCTCCTTATTTCCAATCCTTGAACCCCTCTAGTGCTCCATTCTCTTCGAATACTGTTGCACCTCCTCACGGGGAAGCAGCTCCTGCTCCTACGGTACAGAAACCTTTGGCGGCTGAAACAGTCAAAGGAAACCCCAATGGCCCAACAAATACGACTAAGGGTAACAACAGGTCAGCTTACTCAAAACAGTCAAACCAAAACTCCACTTATAATGCGAAGGGTTCTTTCCCTGGTGGTATGGCTGGGTACGGATTTGATGGTTTGCATTCCCCTATCCCGTGGCTGGAAGCTGCAGTATTCTCAGATGGGCAGGCCGGAGCACTTCCCTCAAACACTACGCCAAATCAATTTCCCAATGGCAGTAACACACAATCAAGAAGCCAACATTTCCGCAACATTTCTAACTATATGGTAAGAATTGCAAATTTATGTAGTGCATTCTTCTTTTCTACTATTATTATCTGTCACTCCACAACGCCAGTTGCAAATTAATGGTAACATTTCTAACTAGTGTCAGTTATTATTTCAGGGTCTGAACCACTCGAGGCCAATGTCTGGCATGCGCAATGCCAACGGATTCGTGAATGGGATGTCTAATAAGTTATACAGTAATTATGGTAGCACTGTTTGCTCTGGCATGGGCTTCAGGTCTCATGGTTACGACTCGCGATCTACTGGACGGTGGTATAGTGTTGACAAGCACAAGGGCAGGGTGCAGGGTAATGGTTATTGTGGTTATTTCAATGAGAATGTTGATGGCTTGAATGAGCTGAACCGGGGTCCAAGATCAAAGAGCACCAAGAATCAGAAGAACTTTACGCCAGGACTGGCAGTGAAAGGACTGAGTATTCCCTGCAATGGGGCCGATGAGGAGAAGACTAAGGCTTCTAGTGTTTCTCCGGATAGGGAGCAGTACAATAGAACCGACTTCCCCGATGATTATGCGGATGCCAAGTTTTTCGTTATCAAGTCTTACAGTGAAGATGATGTCCATAAGAGCATCAAATACAATGTTTGGGCAAGTACACCTAATGGCAACAAAAAGCTTGACGCTGCTTATCGGGATGCTCAGGAAAAATCTAATGGCTGCCCTGTTTTCCTCTTGTTCTCTGTAAGTATGTGGATTCCCTGGTGGGTAATGCATGATGTATTTTTGGTTCCTTTCGGTTTCTGAATTGATTGGCGCTTTTTTCTTGTCTTTTGGTAGGTCAATACAAGCGGGCAATTTGTTGGCCTCGCAGAAATGGTGGGTCCTGTTGATTTCGAGAAGAGTGTGGAATACTGGCAGCAGGACAAGTGGATCGGTTGTTTCCCTGTCAAGTGGCACCTTGTCAAGGACGTCCCTAACAGCTTACTGAAGCACATCATCCTTGAAAATAATGAGAACAAACCGGTTACTAACAGCAGGGACACACAGGAGGTAGTCTGCCTGGATCCATAATATGCTCACTTTCTATATTCTCACAGCTGCCCATTACTTCCGTTTCTGTATCCCGCAGGTCAAGTTGTCCCATGGTCTGGAAATTATTAAGATCTTCAAGGAGCACCCCATGAAGACATGCCTCTTGGATGACTTTGAGTTTTACGAGAACAGGCAGAAGACGGTTCAGGAGAAGAAGGCAAAGCAGCTGCAGTTTCAGAAGCAGGCAAGACAATTGCCCGGTCCTCCCCTTGTCGGTCATCTCCTTCGCTTTGTTTTTAACTCTGGTGTTATTAATACGACAGGTATGGGGTAAACCCATTGACGATAAGAAGGAGATAGCGAACGGGGACCTCAAGCCATTGGAAGTAGTCTCTGAGAAAATCAAGGGGACTATCTCTGTTCAGGCTAACGGGGATGCAAAGGCCGATGACCAGGAGCCTACCCTAGCCAACGCTGCGGCGAACGCGTGCTAATCATCCGTGCTTAGGGCGGTGGAGCCAATTTAGTTGAGCTATTTCTTTAGCCAAGAAGGTAGCCTTGCCCTCTTCTCTTAGGATCATCGCAGGAGGAGGCGGCTCACTGGATTGCACATCACTGGGGAGGCTAGATCTTTGGGGGGGAGTTAATGTGGAGCGTAGGGTGGTTTATGAAGATGAAGAAGATCTTCTTCCCATAGCCTTGGGTTATATTTTATATTATTGCCTTTTTCTCTTGTCCTTCTGGGTGGGGCGAGTGTCTGTCTAAAAAAGTCTTGGGAAAGGTGTCCCGATTTCGAGAGAGTCGAGACCGAACCCCCTTTGTTTTATTTGGTCATCCATGGGGGAAAATACTCTTCTTCCTTTCATCAAATGCTTTTTTGGATTGGTAACGAAAGAACTGTCCAATTTTTCAAAATGAATCTCCCAATTAACCACACCCCGAGTGAAAGAAATGAATGAAAAGGAAACCAACCCCCTTTTTAGAACCGAGTATAAGCAACACCCCCCTCAATCCTCAACTGCACATGGGGCAAACAATCAGGCCGTTCTCGTTGCATGCCCCGCACTTGCTCGAATATCCATTGTCGTCCACGATCCTGTGGCTGCCACTGCACTCGGAGCAGAGGACGAACCTCATCCCTGCACACCTATCACATCGTCGTCCGGTCTTGTCCAGCTTGACAATCCCTTCGAACAGTGGCCTTAACTTGCTCCGTTCGTGTAAGCTTAGGACCTCTTCTGCTCCTCCGATGTACCTCCCTTTTATGAACAGCCTCGGCGGAAGGACTGCACCTCCACCCAGGATCTCCCTCAACTCTTCCTTAAATCCGCTGTGCATCGATATGTCCCTCTCGTAGTATATTACCCGGAAGCTGTCCAGGAGGAACCTCACGCTGCTGCAATCCTCAAAGGTCTTCCGTATTCCTCTTAGGCTCGTCGTGTAGAATATTACCGAGTCTGAACCTCCCCTTGGGCACTTCTCCTCGAATGCCAATAACGGGTTCCCCTCGACATGATGACTCTTTGGAGGCAGCTCGTAAGGATTGGTTTCGGCATATTCCGCCTCGACCCTAGGAACTATCCAATCTTTGTTCAGCCAGATGTGCTCCTTAACGGCCTTTTCGAAAGCTGCCAGTAGATTGGGATCAAAAAGGGTAGCCGAGTCCAAGTCTGGACGACGAAAGCTGGAAACGTCGATTTCGGCTAAAGGGCTCGTAGAACGGTCACCGGATCCATCTCCCAGATTACCTGACCTCGGTTTCTCCTTGAATGCAACAACATTCCCCGACTTCTCAAATCTATTGTTGCGAGGACCAACATTCTCCTTGTCATCATCCACAAAGAAGCCGCCGTCGCTCTCCCGTTCCTCCTCGTCCTCCAGATCCTTCATCAGATCCGCCACATCGATGACCTCCGGATCATCCGTCCCCACAACATCCGCGTAACCACTACTCGAGCTCACTCGGGAAGGCTTTTTCTCGGAATTCTCCTTGCCAAAGAGGGCGGCCTGGGCCTTCAGGATCGGTGTCTTCAAGAAAGCCTCGGCCGCATTAGCGGGAAGGAACCTGTTCTCCTGAGTAAGGTATCCGACAGGCTTGATCTGCTTGAGCTTGTTGAGCAGCTTCCCCTTCATCGCGGCCTTCATCGTCTGTGTTGGGCAGAAACCGAATCCGGATAGATAGGGTCAGATCGTCGCTGGGTTTACGAAGAAGACGACGACGAAGATGATCGAGAGGAATTGGATAATAAAAAAAGGAAAGAAATTAATCAAATCATCGCCATCATCATCAACTTGTGTTTTTTTTTTTGGAAGAGAGACTGAGTGATTCTTACAACCTTAACGGCTAGTGAAAATGTTTGGTGATTTCCACGTCTTTCAAAAAAAAAAAATTTGATGTCGTCCAGCAAACAAAGCCGAAAAAGAAAAAAAGAAAAAAAGAAAAGGGAGTCGTTCATTCGGTGCAACGGTCCCTTGGTATTTAGTCATTCAATCGTTGATTAAAAATTTAAACACCCTATTAATATTTTGCGAAAGATCAATTCAATTGTTTTTTGAAACAAATTTATATAAAAAAATTGTAATCACTGTAGAAACACTAATTTCCTTTTCTTTTCGTTCCGGCGGGTCGAAGATTCAAAACAGAGAAAAATAAATGAGGTTGGGGGGGGGGGGGGGGGCAAAATGATAATGGGCTTGAGTTAATGGGTCAGAATAGCCCAATAGTAGTAATTGGGCTTTAAGATTTTCTTACACAAAGGCTTATTAGGTGGTAAGGGGTGGTTGGTTAGTGGAGGGCGAAAGAAGCAAGTGGACTGGAGGGGGATACGGCAAATGGGGTTACGTTACCACGTCTAGCGGGGCTAAATTAAATAAAAATAAATTTAAGGGAGATTTCTAATTTTAATTTTTTTTTAACCAGCCATGGCCCCTGGTTCCTCGGCTCCGCCTCTGGCCTCAGCCATCTCTCCACACACCCCTAGTGGAAGATGTGGTCGCACACTGGCAGCATCTTTATCACGTATGTCTCCTTTTACTTAGAGCAAGCATATCCTCAACGACCCTGACCACCTCCCCCCGGTCGCCTCCTCGGCCGGCGTTGTGTGTTTGGCTAGTCTCGAGTATGTAAACTTGGGGAAGCTCCTCATGGTCTCCTTGCTGATGTCGAAATACTCGTCCTCATCAAACAGCCGCGGAACCCTTAGCTGATGTCGAAATACTCGTCCTCATCAAACAGCTGCGGAATCTTGTGCCGTTTTCGGTCGTAGACTTGAATGAGATGTTTATACAGTAAAGCCATTTGGAGCTTTAATGATGGTAAGACCCATCATCACTTATATGGATCAAGTCTAAACAACATCTGGTCGATGTTCAAGTCTGTCGAAGGAAGGGTATGTCGAAGTACGGACAAAATGAAGTTCGATCGAGATTCAGTCGAAAGAGATGACGGACGAAGGAAGAGTCACAATTGAAGTTTCAAGACTTAGCCAATTTTCGATCGGAACTTCATCAAGACTTGGTCGAAGTAGATAGTGTGCGGTTAGTCCCAATAAAACATGTGCAAAATGTGTCTAGTAGTTATGTTAGCGGTTACGTTGGTGGTTTTATTAGCGGTTACTGTCTGAATAAGATCAAGTGTTAGTATAAATATGCGGTCGGTCTTCTGTAATAAACACACGACAATCATTCAAAGTCCCCGAAGGGCTGCTTGGTTGTCTCCATGTAATCTTGTTTCCTAAAAATGAAAGTAAATGTTCTTGTTTACATAATTATGTTCTTGCTTTTTACATTACTGTTGGTTTAAAAGTCTTGGCGACTACATTTCTTTTACTCTGTGTTAATCCCTGTTATACTGCGATATGTTTCGTTCGTAAACACGTTTTTGGCGACCGGAGTGGGAGTCGAAAACGAGTTTCGGGTGAAAACGCGAAATGCCAAGGACTCGAAGTGTAACGAGAATGGCTGCAAGTCGTAATAATTCTGAAACAAATACTGTGGGTGACCAATCTTGTTGGTGATCCCTAAAATGGGCAACAAAATGTCCAGGAAAATATGGGATATCCGCCTCTCTCAAGATCTGATCATCAGAATACTCCAGGAGCCGTTAGTATTGTTGCGATTCTGAGAATGCAGATGCAGATCCAGAAAAATTTATTGGATATGTAGAGATAAGTCTAGGGCTTGACTAAAGCATTGATGAATATTTTCCAGCCACTATGGCCAGAAGGGCGTCAATTTTGGAGGGAAAGAGTAAAGTTGGTTTTGATCCATATTTGGGTCAAGGAAATTTTCAACCAAGTGATGAGTATCATGTTGGAATGAGTAGGCCTAGGGTCCTACATGAAACTAGAGGGCCCTATACTCCAGTTTCACGTGGTCAACATTTGAGACAAAACTTTGACGATGACAATGAGGACAAGTATAGACCAACTATTTATGCGCCGCCTCATCGTCGACGAGAGAGTTTGTACACTTGATCGAAAGTCGAATATACTGAAAGGATTCCCCTTGAAGATGTTCCAATGAGAAGGAACCTTTTCAAAGAAGTTCATAGGGAACGTCTCTCTACTGATGGGGAAGGGCAAGCTTTCGATAGGGAAATGCCCCAAGTCGAGACGAAAAGGCCCTTCAAAAGAGGTATTCCTAGGGCTGCCGTGATGCAACCCGAACCTGCTGATTTTTAGGATTATGTTACTCGATCGGTGGAGCAGATGGTTCCTGGTGTAATGCGAAGGAAAGAGGTAAACTTTTATAAGACACCTAATCCAGATTATATTGACATGGATTACTCTTATCCAAGAGGATACAAGATTCCGGACTTCACCAGATTTTCTGACGATGATGATATGACGCCAATAAAACACGTGGCTCGATTCACCCACCAGGCTAGTGAAGCTTCCAATAATGATTTTTGGAAACTTCGGCTATTCCCCAATTCTTTGAGTAGTTCGGCGTTCAATTGGTACATCCACCTGCCTGCCAACTCGATCCATCCTGTGTTATTTCAACACTTCCTCCTCGGTAACAGAAGTTTTACATCTACGTCGAGCCATCCGAAACCGTTGCAAGAACGTTGCCGCCAACTCTTCAGGTCGCTGCCTCATTCGAGTTAATTCGGCTATGGTTATGGTTGAATCCAACGTAACAAATGCCTGGATGAACTGCTTTTGCATTTCTTGTCAATTTTGGAACGAGTTGGTAGACCGGTGGATGTACCAATTGAACGCCGAACCAGTCAAAGAGTTAGGGAATAGCCGAAGTTTTCAAAAATCATCATTGGAAGCTTCTTCACCAGCCTGGTGGGTGAATCGAGTCACGTGTTCTATTGGCGTCATATCACCCTCGCCAGAAAATCTGGTGAAGTCCAAAATATTGTATCCCCTTGGATAAGAGTAATCTCTATCAATATAATCTGGATAAGGTGTCCTATAAAAGTTCACCTCTTCTCTTCGCATTACACAGGAACCATCTGCTCTACCAATCGAGTAACATAATTCCTAAAATCTACAGGTTCAGGCTGCATCGCGGGAGCCCTGGGAATATCTCTTTCGAAGGGCCTGAACCTGTAGATTTTAGGAATTATGTTACTCGATTGGTAGAGCAGATGGTTCCTGTGTAATGCGAAGAGAAGAGGTGAACTTTTATAGGACACCTTATCCAGATTATATTGATAGAGATTACTCTTATCCAAGGGGATACAATATTTTGGACTTCACCAGATTTTCTGGCGAGGGTGATATGACGCCAATAGAACACGTGACTCGATTCACCCACCAGGCTGGTGAAGAAGCTTCCAATGATGATTTTTGAAAACTTCGGCTATTCCCTAACTCTTTGACTGGTTCGGCGTTCAATTGGTACATCCACCGGTCTACCAACTCGTTCCAAAATTGACAAGAAATGCAAAAGCAGTTCATCCAGGCATTTGTTACGTTGGATTCAACCATTACCATAGCCGAATTAACTCGAATGAGGCAGCGACCTGCAGAGTTGGCGGCAACGTTCTTGCAACGGTTTCGGATGGCTCGACGTAGATGTAAAACTTCTGTTACCGAGGAGGAAGTGTTGAAATAACACAGGATGGATCGAGTTGGCAGGCAGGTGGATGTACCAATTGAACGCCGAACTACTCAAAGAATTGGGGAATAGCCGAAGTTTCCAAAAATCATTATTGGAAGCTTCACTAGCCTGGTGGGTGAATCGAGCCACGTGTTTTATTGGCGTCATATCATCATCGTCAGAAAATCTGGTGAAGTCCGGAATCTTGTATCCTCTTGGATAAGAGTAATCCATGTCAATATAATCTGGATTAGGTGTCTTATAAAAGTTTACCTCTTTCCTTCGCATTACACCAGGAACCATCTGCTCCACCGATCGAGTAACATAATCCTAAAAATCAGCAGGTTCGGGTTGCATCACGGCAGCCCTAGGAATACCTCTTTTGAAGGGCCTTTTCGTCTCGACTTGGGGCATTTCCCTATCGAAAGCTTGCCCTTCCCCATCAGTAGAGAGACGTTCCCTATGAACTTCTTTGAAAAGGTTCCTTCTCATTGGAACATCTTCAAGGGAAATCCTTTCAGTATATTCGACTTTCGATCAAGTGTACAAACTCTCTCGTCGACGATGAGGCGGCGCATAAATAGTTGGTCTATACTTGTCCTCATTGTCATCGTCAAAGTTCTGTCTCAAATGTTGACCACGTGAAACTGGAGTATAGGGCCCTCTAGTTTCATGTAGGACCCTAGGCCTACTCATTCCAACATGATACTCATCACTTGGTTGAAAATTTCCTTGACCCAAATATGGATCAAAACCAACTTTACTCTTTCCCTCCAAAATTGACGCCCTTCTGGCCATAGTGGCTAGAGAATATTCATCAATTCTTCCAGTCAAGCCTGGACTTGCCTCTGCATATGCAATGAATTCTCTTGGATCTGCATTTGCATTCTCAAAATCGCATCAATACTAACGGTTCATAAAGAATTCTGACGATCAGATCGTGAGAGAGGTGGATCTTGTAGATTTTTCTAGGCATTCTGTTGCCCATTATAGGGATCACCAAAAAGGTTGGTCTGATCACCCGTAATATTTGTTTCAGAATCACTACGATTCGCAGCCATTCTCGCACCCGTAATATTCGTAACTGCTAAACACATTTTACACATGTTTTATTTAAACTAATTGTATACCGTCTACTTCGACCAAGTCCCGATGAAGCTTCGACCAAAAATTGACTAACCCTTGAAACTTCAACCGGGACTCTTCCTTCAATTATCGGGGTATCGATCGAACTTCACCTCGTCTTACTTCGACGTGTCCTGCCTCGACGTGCCCTGTTTCGACGTTTTTGAGCTTCAACCGGATGCTCCTTCGATTATATCTGTCATCACAATGATGGACCTTACCATCATTAAAGCACAAAATATGTTTACTATGTAAACAGTAACGACACTGAAGAAGCGAAGGAGATGTAAGCAGCTTTCGAAATGTTTGTTAATGTGGAACGTTTGGCAAGTGATTAAAAGGTGGCCGGCCAAGTCAACTCATTCCCGATTCCATCAACTTGATTTATTGTTTCCAAAATAAATGGGTTTGAGAAGTTCACAGATAAAAAGGATTGAGGTTCGAAGCAAAGAAACATCATTATCTATCAGAAGTGCACGCCATATCAAAACGGCCGAGTAACTAATTCGGGTTTAGTGAAGCGGGCCTAGGCCCAAAGCCCACTCAACAAGCCCATATAGACCAAGGCCAGGCCCTACCTATTCAGGCGCCGGTGCTGTTGGTGGAATCATCGAGTCTGTCTGGATTCGTTTCTTCCCATTCTTTATGAGATCTGTTAATGCCTAAACTGTATGTTTCTTTGGGATGTAAAATCTTAGTTTGCATCCACTGTAATGCAATCGTCGTCCCAAGAGAAATCACCTCATTGCATTTTTTTTCGCGGACGAGAGATCTCTCGGTGCTTCCGCGTAAAATCCCATTATAGCTTCCGGGGACTTGAGGAAGGCTTGGAGGTGGGCCGAGGCCCATTATTCGCCTACCGGTTTACCATCATTATGGGCTTATAAATGGTATTGTGGGCCGTGGCCCATTATTCATCTAATTCCTTTCCCCTCCCCCTTCTGCCGACGACCCACCCGGAATCACGTGGTCTGTGCTTTTGTTTCTGGGGACCGAAGAAAGGAAACGCGAAAAAGCAGAAAAGCTGGCCAAAAGAGAGGGGGAGGGGGAGAAGAAGAATAATATGCTTTGCTTTCATCATTACACTTGCTCTTTTCTCTTATTTCTCTCCATGTATGAAATTTCGAGCCTTCTTATCAGAGAACGAAATTAATTTTTTTTTATATTATTAATAAAAAATTAGTATTATTCTTAACACATGTTAATACAAATGTCTAAAACGAACGTATTTTTTTTACACTTTAGTATATTAATAAATTACTTATAATATTTTATAATCACACAATAATTTAATACGTTAAGGGGGGACGTTAGCCGCTTCTATTTTTTACGAATCCAAAAAACAAAATATGGACCGATAATGCATTATCGACGTTTATTACCTTTTCTTAAAAAAATAGGGTAAATTTATGATTTTAAGCAGTAGTGTTGTATAGATAGATATAGGGACACTAATCCTAATTAAGGAGATAGATAGAGATGAAAGTGATGTACGGGGTGGTGGTAAGGTTGCAGTAAATTCAGGCACGCTATGGCCACGTCATGAAACTCTTTTTAAGTAAAGAAATAACACTCGTTCTTCTTCTTCTTCCTCTCTTACTACTCCCTTCCTCCACTTTCCTTTTCCTCGGAGAAACCGAACGAACGCCCCCATGACGACGTCCCAGGTAATAACGACGGCGTTCCTCCTGATATCCATAACCCTAATCCTATTCGTATCCCCTTCCCTCTTCCCCAACCACCACCACCCGATCACTTCCCTCTTCGACTTCGACGACCCCGAAGACCTCTCCCTCTTCCGCCGCGCCTCCTCCCCCTCCTCCCGTAAGATCTCCCACCTCTCCTTCCCCCGCCCCATCCCCCTCCCCAAGGTCGCCTTCCTCTTCCTCACCAACTCCAACCTCACCTTCTCCCCTCTCTGGGACCGCTTCTTCAACTCCTCCCCCTCCCCCCGCCTCTTCAACATCTACGTCCACGCCGACCCCAGGTGCGGCTTCTCCGACCCCCTCGGCCACTTCCACGGCCGCCTCATCCACTCCAAGCCCACCGAGCGAGCCTCCCCCTCCCTCATCGCCGCCGCCCGCCGCCTCCTCGCCACTGCCATCCTCGACGACCCCTTTAACTTCTATTTCGCCGTCGTCTCCCAGCACTGCATACCCCTCCACTCCTTCGATTACATGTACGGCTCTCTCTTCGGCCATCCTGTTTCTGGCCCCAACCCTAACCCTTTCCGGAGCAACCCTCTCCGGGACCCCTCGGGTTTCAAGAGCTTCATTGAGGTCCTGTCTGACGAGCCCAACCTCCACGAAAGGTACGTCGCCCGCGGGGACCACGTCATGCTCCCCGAGGTCCCGTTCAACAGGTTCAGGGTGGGGTCACAGTTCTTCATCCTTTCGAAGCCCCATGCCCTTACGGTCATCAAGGACCGGAAGCTCTGGAGGAAGTTCCGGCTTCCCTGCCTCAATAACCAGCTGTGTTACCCGGAGGAGCACTACTTCCCGACCCTGCTGGACATGATGGACGGCGACAATTGCAGCGGGTACACCCTCACTCGGGTCAACTGGACTGGGTGTTATGACGGCCACCCACGTGTCTACCAGCCAGAGGATGTCTCGGCAGACCTGGTGCGGAGTCTGCGACAATCCGAAGGGGATTTCTCGTACTTCTTCGCGAGGAAATTCGCACCAGATTGCCTGCCGTTGCTCATGGATCTTGCCGATGATGTCATTTTCCGGGACTGAGGTTCCACGAGGTTAGTCCGAGGTCTCTAATTTTCATTTACTTCTTTAACAACAGTATAGTCGTTACAGTAAATTAGTCCATTCCTATCGACTGACAATCCTTCTGTCCCAATCTGATTAGTTAATCCGGTGATATTTTAGGCATTTGGTGAATTCGGCAGGGGTTTACTCACTGATTTTATGTAATTAGCCCGTGCTCCCAAGTGATTATGTCATCTGGTTTGCGGGGAAACAGTAGGATTTGAAAATTTCAATTTTCTAGATCAAGTTGGATAGACTAATGAGTTCGTGTTGGGTCGTGGCATCAGATAAATCGGATCTTTATGATAGAAAAATGAAAGCCCTCCAGTTGCTTCAGAAGGCGATATTTGGGGTTGGAAGAGTTGGGTCACCTAGATTAGGTCATATCACATTGTAGGGTTGCATTGAGATTCACATTTCTGTATAGTTTAAACTTGGGGCAGGGATTATGGCGGTATTCGTATAATATTTGTTTAAGCTCGTTGATCGCGAAGGGGAGGGTTATGTCGACATAGTTGGACTTTTTTTTATTACTATTTGGAAGTACTCTTCTATTCACCAAACACAACAAATCTTGGGGCTTTAAACTTAAGGCGCAAACCTCTTTCTGCACCAGATAATCTGTTCCTTACATCCTTGTCCTGATTCCAAGGAAAACCAAAAGTAGAGGATAATTGGTGCAAATGAGATTTATATTTGTGAGGTGGGTTTGGCATGTGAAGTGTCTCATACTCTGCTTGAATGTTCATCAAGGAGCACGTTGTTGGGAAGCTTATTGAGTCGAAACCCGCTTTACACAAGCTTCCCAATTCTGGCTGTGTTGGTATATATTCCTACTTGGGTGCATGAAAAGCGAATATTTTTGTCTGGTGTAGGCAAGAAGATGAAGGTAGAGGAGGAGTTTGGAGAGACAAGAATCTTCTGGCTTTGAAGATTTGATATAAGCATGTCTGCATTATGGGTAATATGAATAACCATGCAGAACCCGAAGAAGATTTTGGGTGCAAATCATGGATGGGAAGTGAGAGTCAAGTTGTACATAAATCAGATCTGTGTCTAGCTGCTGCTTCTTTTTTCACAATGTGTTGGGGAAAGGAAGGAAAGGGCAGGGCAGGTGAAAGAGTGGAGATTTGGAGAAGAGGAAGGCAGAAGTTGTACTTCCTCTTCTTCCTTCTGGGGATTTCCCATTTTACCTGTCAAATGGAGTTTCCTTCAAATGTAACATAAAAAGAGAGAGAATCGTAGTACTAATGTAATGTATGGGGTGGTTGTTGGTTGTTGCCATTTTGCTCCTCTTGTTTTGTTTCTCCTACTACATACCCTTGATTGGGGAATATGGGCCAGCTCCTTGAATGGAAAAACATCAGGCCCAACTAATCTCAATGCAAATCTAGCTAATGGTACGAAGTTTCTCCCGACAACTAAACATTTTTCATGGTCCCAAATCCCAAATAGAGGATGGCAAAATGAAGTGTGTGAGATAAGATTTTATGCAATGAAAGAGGGGGGGGGGGGGGGGGGGGGGGAGAAAAAGGAAAAGGAGGAGGTGGGGGTGCATCTATCTTCTCATGCAAGTTGGCAAAGAACTTGAGAGAGAGAGAGAGAGACAAGAGAGACGAGGTGCTGTCTTTTATTTCAATGGCCCGGTTCTTCACTCATCAAAAGTAGGAATATCTTTGCAAGTTAGGAAAATGGAATGGAGATCTAGAGTCTTGAATGGAAAACAAAAGTGATCACCTTAAGGAAAGACTTCAGAGAGTATTTGTATTGTTTTTCCATTCGAGAAACTTTTCTTTATTTTGAGGCCAGAGCAAATCACCAACTTAATGCTAAAGTGGATAAAAATCCCTTTATTGCTTTATCTGCATATTACATATTTGACCTCAGATGAAAATTTTATTACATCTTAAGAAAATATTACTACCATGGTCGATCTTTTTCTTCCTTCTTATTAATGCCGGCTTTGTACTTTTTAAAATTTGTTTTAAAGAAAGCAGAAATGTCTCAGGTAATAAAATGAAGGAAAAAATAATACATTTAATAATAACTAAATGCAAGGACGCCGGAAATCACCCACATCAGGGGGGGCGGGGGGGAGCTTCGACTTGGCCCCCAATATTTTTTTTTTCGCTCGGTGCTTACTTCGGTATCAGGAGGAGATGAGATGAACGCAGTTAAGTCCTGTTTTTTATTTTGTTGAAGGAAACGATTGATAAAGATTTGAACTTTATTTCTGGGTTGTCATCACTTGTTGGTTGGTTGTTGAAGGTGTTATTGCTTGGGGAGGTTTTTGTTCTGTCGGTGTTGGGTGTTTGGTGCTGTTGCTTGGTTTCTATGAGTTTGACGGGTTTCTTGTTCGTTTTGGATTCTGGGGTTTTGTTTTGGGGGGGTTGGGTTGGATGGTCGATAGTTGTAGGTGGTTGGTTGAATCTTATCCCTCCCCACTGTTGCATTGAAATATTTTGGGTTTTGCTTTAACTGCAAGATAGATTTGGATAGACGGTGATGATGATGATGGTGATGCTATTTATTGGTATGTATGCTTTCATTTCATTTTCGTCTGTCTGGTTCTGGTCATCTTCTTCGTTTGTTCCAAGGATTTGGCTGATTGAGCTGAATCCTTGTAAGAAAAAGAAAATCTCCCTCCCCCCTCCTTTCCCATTGTAATTTGGTCTGTTGTGTGTTTTCAAGATTGCTTTTTGTTTTTTGGTGTGTTGGACGATTCTTTTATGAGATAATACATTCTTGCTTGGTAAATATTCTGTCTTTTCATCCTTTTGATTTGCAGTACCCAGATAGCTTCAGTTTTCAATAGATTGATGGGTTTGTTTTTTCCTCTCTTCCTGTAATTAAGATGGAGGAAAGCTTGCCATTCTTGATTTAGGTTTAGAAACCCGGCATCATAATGAAGTTTTACCGTTTGATTCAAGTTTGCATCCCTTTTGTGATTTTTGTCAGGTAAGGTTTTTCTGGCTGCATAGCTTGACAAGTCGATGATTAGTTCCGTCGATTGCCCTTCTTCGTTGGATGGGGGAGAAGAGAAGCAGTGCCGGAGCTTTGGAACTGGTTTTTGAGCATGTTCTGATTTATGAAGTATATTGTCAATAGTTATCATGTCGAGACCTGCTCACCTTCCACCTCGCCCATTTCAAAGGAAGGCATCCCCTCGGTCATATCAAGACCCCATGTCACCATCTTCCAATTCCAATGCCAGCGTTCGTATCCCACGACACCAAAGGTGTCCATCTCAAAGTGCCATACCAGAAGAGTCACCAGCCTGGCTGGAAGACTTGCTCGATGATCCAGATTCCAATTACAAAGGCATTGTCCATCGTAGATCAGCGAGTGATTCCCTTGCGCTGTTGGATGGTGTAGCCGAATCATTACCTGCAATTAATACGCAAATTTCGGAGAAAAATCGCGAGGGGAGTCAGGGGAAAGGAAAGCTGGATTTTGACTGCACGTATGGTCCCAACTCTCCACGTCAAAAGGCTAATTCAGTCTCTTCAGAGAGTAGCATTGTTTCGGCATTGGAAGAATATATCTCCGACACCAATCTGCAGTCGCTGGATAGTAGTCATTGTATATTGGGTATGGAAAATGCAGATTTTAAGGACAACTTCAGCATGCAGGTCGGTGATCTAGATGGCGAAACAAGGTCCAGCAAAAGGTTTGAAGTCTGAGCTTGTCAATGAATTTTATGCGCTGCCTTTCAAGTATCTTCTTTCCACGAGCTGACTCCCTATCTCATGCCCATAGTCAGTATCGGTATTATTCTGCTATAAACCATTTTGTAAGCTGAGAAAAGTGTTCATTGACGTGTGTAGCTTTGTGTAGTTTCAGGAATATGCGGCTTTCTTATTAAACTGAATTAAGTGAAATCTTGCCGGATCTCGTTGAAATGCTAGTTCTGCAGATCTTTGATCGATTTTGGTCTGATATGCACTTTGCACATACCTGAACAATTATCTCGATTTTTCGTAGGCATTCAGGGCAACGCTCGCGGATCCGCAGGCTTCAATATATTGCCAGCTTGGAAAAAACTCTCAAGGCCTTTGAGGTTAGCTTTGTAGAAGATAAATCACTGATCTTTGAGTTCATCGTATCCATTTATAAGAAGTTCAATTGTCACGGACTCAGAACAATGTAACTTCTTTTAACACTTCTCTCGGTACACAGGCTTTTCAGTCAGAGCTGGTGGCAGCAGCAGGTAATTTGCTTCAGCAACGAGCCGATTTAACTATCGAAAACACCTACTTGAAGCAACAGATTGTTCAACTGCAGAAGGAAAAGTTACTCCTCGAAGGTAATAAGCATGAGCATTATCCCTGCTATTTGTTTTTCAGAATGTTTGCTTTCTGTGGCATAGCTAGTCTAGTCTGCTTTGGCATTCCTTTATTGCACTTTGAAGTATCATCAGTCAGTCGTTCTTGCAACAGGGAAACATCAATCCCTGAGGAGAGAAGCAGAGAACCTCAAACTTGTCCTGGCACGTACTTCAAATGCCAAGCCGATGTCTTTCGAGGCAATTCCGGCTTCTCTGGAGGCGACGTGGAAGTCATTAGGTCTAGAAAAACTCTGCCTAAACTGAAGGTCAAATGGTCGTTTATGCAAAGGTGCCTTCGGGGTTGGCTATATTGTTGCAACCACGGAAAGACCATTAAGATAACCAACGAATGCTGACATAGGTAGAAAAGTTATCCCTGACTTTTCTCTCGTGTAAATTTCCTCTGTTAGTTTGTAGCATGGAGCATCTCAACTTGGTATGCCTTGTTGTGAAGAAATGGGCTTGAATTAGACCCGATCAGAGCTTTTACCATTTCATTTACAGTACTTTTGAGATAAGAGTTTAAGCATTGGGTTTAAGCACATAAAGGATTGGTTATCCAATTTTATCCGAAATCGCTGTCACTGCTCTACAGGAGAATGAGAATCCTGATATTATTCCAAAACTCTCGTATGTACACTGAATGGGGCCACCAATTTGATTGTATTTTCACTGGAAATGGGGAGGAAATGCACTGAAGACTTGTTTATAAACAGGTCGCACGAATTCGACAGACTGCATAGAATAAGAGAGATGCACATAGCATAAGTCATGGTAAGAGGCAGTGCTTCCCAATATGTTCAAAAAAGGGATGATAAAACACCATGGTGAGAGAACCCACCTGATCAAACACATTGTCCGGTTTCATCCATGCCGAATCTCGCAACTCGGGTTTCTCCTTCCCATTACCCAGGAGATTCACCTCTTCGTCCTTCCCAGTGAATGTCAGAAGAAACCTGAGTTTCAGTAATAATACGTTCATCAGATCTAGAGCTTTGAGAATGTGAGAATAAAATATATGCGACAACTTTTCACAACCAGTATATCGATCCTTATGCTACAACCCAGGTAAACTCAGTGAACAGAAAGAAAATCACCAAATGCAATCCTTCTGTAACAGTGGTTTTACCCTGATCAGGTGATTAACAAGCAGAAACATCACAAAATAAATACTGTGCTAACCATCTCTGCGCTTGCCCTTTCCACTCTCTTCCCCACCGAATTGCGAGTTTCTCCCTAACATCTGGTGGGAAGTCATAAGCCAACCAGAAAGGAACCTGAAGTGGCGTGCAATGACAATGGAATTAACCCCATACTAATCCAGATGCATCCTTTCCTCGTATAATCGAAGAATCCATGTTTTAAAAGCAGAAAAGGATGGAAAATTGCTTGAGTGATGAGCAATATAGAAGGTCAGGTCACCTCTGCTACAAGCTCTGCAGACACAACTCCTGTCTCTTCTCTCAATTCCCTCATAGCAGCAACCCTCGGATCTTCACCGTCATCTATACCACCCGGGTTGTTTTTTGTGCAAAGGGGAGTTATCAACATATCTAAAGTAAGACCACAAAACTATGAGGTCCAGAAGGACAGCTCCCATTCAAATGCCCCAGAAGTCTCTAACAACATCATGCAAAACCACGGATAGAACTTTTGTCCCATCTAAATTTCCACACTTTTCCATCGAACAGGCTCTTGAAGCACCAAATGACTTTCTCAATCCGCCCCGATAGATAGGACATTTGCATCGGCATTGTCATTGCTTTTTGGCAGTCCTATCCTATTCGATTGAATATTAGAGACCAAAATAGCCCATTCTAGCATGCTAGCATTCACATAATCAATCCAGAACATCCATGGATGGAAATAAATCCTAATCAGATGCAGCAAAAATTCATCTATCAATCACCTGAGGCATTTCGAGTCTCCTGGCACCAAAAACCTGCAAACACCCAATAATCCCATCATCTCCCGCAATCAATCGAACAATCCATCGTTCAAATCAATTCCAAGGTAATGAAAAACAACAAAAAAGGTCGGGCACCTTCTTTTCTGGGTTGATGAGGCATATACCGACATTCTTCCTGTACCCCTCCGGCGGAGACTCCATACCCACCGTAGATTGGCTGAGGTCCCTTTTCCCTACACCTTAAGTCGCCGGCTTTCTACGTTTGCGAGGTGGGATCGCGGTGATTCCCGGAGAAACGGAGTGGAAGTAGAAGTTCTTGCGGGCACAACAGCACAGGAGTGACAGAGATGTCGCCTTCCTGGACAGACGAAGTGCCATTTCATTCGCCGATGCCAGAATCTTGGTGCAAACTATCCCTTTCTCATGTCTGCGTCGGATCCGTCTCTCCACGATCAATCGTGCAACAACCTGACTCGGGCTTCCGTGTTTATGGTCGGAGGGAAGGGATTTCCGGACAAGACAACATCATGGGCCGAGCCGAACTTTTGTCCACGAACCCAACAATCAAGTTTTGTATAGCACGGAGAACGGGTAGCTGATGATGTGCATTGTCAGCCAAGCCCATGGGACCAGCTTCTCCTACCGCGGCCGACTCTACATCGGAGAGAACGTGCACTGTTCTTCGAATGACTCTGGATTTCTAGTTATGCGATGTGATCACTGTTAGTACGTGGACGTGCCAAAACACTTTTGTGAATATTTATTAACAAAGGTAATTATTTACAATTTATTAATTACTATTTACACTAATGTTTTATAGATTGATTATTTGTCTATTTAAAATTGTCCTTGATCGGAAATATGTTTAGAGGAGACATGAACATTTCAACACTGACGACTTAGGTCAAGTTAGACCGATGGATGGTTGTTCAAGTTATACTTGGGGGTGCCCAAGTTTATGGTACACCGGACACGACCTGTTTATAGAGAATACCACATATTAAGCGTCATTGGTCACTTCTCTTGTTGAACGAGTGTAACTGATCTCTCACTTGAGACCTTCATTTATTCTATGCGTAGAGTTGTGCACTTGTATGTTATTAAAAGCAGTCTTTAATCGGATTGTGAGTAATATGGTTATTGGGCATATAGTGAAATGTAGAGAGGATAGTGTTGCGTTAATATATGATTCATCGCTCTCTTATATTAGAGACTTGACATCCTGACAACTTGATTGAGATATTAGTGATTTTAAATACAATGACCGCGGAGGAATGTTTATCATTCAAGTTAAGATCTATTATATATCAGAAATCAAGTAAAACGATTAATTCAGTTATGCTGCATAATGCACTGAATTAATCGGGACGTCGGAGAGATGAAGAGATTGAATTACATAGTAATCGGTTCATAGTGATTTTAGTTCATGACAAATATTTTATTACGTTAGGTGACTGAAAACTGTTGCTCGACGGTTATCTCATTCTGTGTATAGATGTACATTGTCTTTGTATATAGAACCTAGGTAGCACGCAAAAACACTTCGACATTAATTATTATTAGAATTAAAATATATAAGTTTCAGAATTAAAATTTGTTGAATTATAAATATATTCCAAAATATCGGAAGCAATAAATCGTAGTCTTGGATTAAAGTTTGATCAAAGTTTTAAGATGAGAAATTTTATAATAATATAATTATATTATAATAGTTATTTAATTTTACGGAACCCAAATTGGTGGGTTTGGCCAAAAAATATGTTTATAAATAGGATTGCTACGTGTAGGATTAGTATCTAACTTTACTACGAAAGAAATGATCATTTTAATTTTTGATTTGGCAATGGCGGTACCTAAGGGTTACGAAACTCATGCCACGACAAAGCCAAATTGGCTATTTAAAAGACATTGACAGATTGTAAATTGATGAGAATTTTTCAAACTGAAATTCTAAGAAAGTAATCGGCCTAGTTTCGGCAGTAAGAAATATATCAAGGATTCCGTAGAAATTCGAGAACGGAACTCCGAGGGGCTAGCCCCAAGAGTGAGTTCGAATAGTTCGTGTTGAAGATTCACATTTGGGGCTCTTAACAACGGTCGCATCGAAATATCTTGGATTATAAGATACGTTTTATTTAATTTTATTTTTCAATTCATACGTGTTTTGAAGAGTTTTCCAAAATGAGTTTCCGTTGTGCCCGATGAAAACCTTTCTATTACTGAATCAGAAGTTTGAACATGTGATCTATCAACTGCACACAGGTTGTTCCTCCACATACCAACATGTATAAACATAATGAATGTGACGTGAGTAGTAAACAAAAAAATTCATTGAAAGAGAAGGGCAGTCAAACTTATACGTTGACGCAGGCGGAAGCCTTCGAAAGCGAATCAAATCGAATCTGGTTCTTAATCGAAAGTTAACGAAAAATAAAGAGACAAAAGAATTTACGTGATTCGGTCAATCGACCTACGTCCACAGGCGGAGAAGAATATTTCACTATAGCAATGGAGTACAAACTTAGGTTGAGACCCTCTCTAACCCCTCGACCTACCCGAGTACAAGATCTCGCTTCCCGTATTTCCTCAACACACACCCTTTCTTTATTATTGCACTCTTTACACTCGTGTATCCTCTTCTATACTCTAAGTATTTGCTAACTCTTCTTTTTTTCACATATTTATAGAATAGATACCCCACATATATGGAAAATCTGGCGTCATTTTCTCTTACCTTCAACCGAATCTAATATTTTTCAAATCGCAATATATCGTACTTCGGACTATAAAATCCTAACATCATGGTGAAGAGAAAAGTAGAAGTGATTTTGTTGGGACTATGACAACATATGAACAAGAGCATGATGTCTGAAGGCATTCCGTGTACTTCTTCTTTCCCTTTTATGGTCGGTTTCCCAAGGCGCTCAACGACTTGATGATATTCTGGATAATCAGCCTGCAAAGAATGGGAATATTTTCGTCCCCACTCAAAGTTACGAAACTAATGCTGGAAAATGACGCGGCGTTAAAGGTGTCGATCCCCTGGTCTATTCTTGTGTCCTGGTGGATGATCCATAGGAATTACTGAGGTGGCCAATGGTTATGTACCATGCTTGAAAAGCAGACACAGGAAAGAGGAGATTTAAAGCGGCAAATATTTGTCTCTGTATTGTCATAATATGAACTCTCTCCTCTTGATGATAATCATGATGTGGATAAAAACAAACTTTCTGGGTGATTATGATGATGGACAAACATACTTTCCCGGGAAAAGGGGTGTGTGTGTGTGTGAGTGAAGCAGCCCCACTAACCACCATTTCCTGCTGTTGAATAAATGCTGATAAGACTTGCTCCTTTTTTGACTGGTCCTGTCCTATCCTATGAAGCTGTCTCTTTCTTCCCAGCAATAAATCAGTCTAAATGCAACTTTTGCAGATTCTGTGCACACTACTTTCTTTCTATCCAGTGACAACTTTCAAGAATAATGCTGCACTTATGTTGGAGGTAATGATTGTGGGGATGAGGGGGAATCCAGGAATTGTATGCACCCTCAGGTTCTGGCCCAGATTGAAAGAAACATTGTATGGGTAGTAGGCCTAGGAGTTACAGAACTAGAGAAATAAAAGAAGGGGGGGGGGGGGGAGGGGTTGATAAGAAGGATAACAAAATGGGGGTGTCACAAGAATTATGCAGAGATTTGGGTTGAGGGCTGCATTGGGATCAGGGAATTCCTTCACTTTTTTTTCTTACACAAACCTTACTTTCATACAAAAAGAAAGCTAAGAAAACAGAAAAGAGATACAACAATCTGTCACTGGTATTAGTTGGGAGAAAGAAAAGGGAGTGGCTATTCTTTTTAAGGCCATATGGTGTAAGCTTTAAGAAGGCAATGCTAAGGCCTTAACCTTCGGATTTTCCCTTCTTTTTCATGCTTTTGCTTTCCAAACTCAAGGCTGAAAAAGTTGGGAGGAATGTTAGAAACTCTGTCTCCATTCCCACCTCCTCTTCCCCCCCCCCCCCCCACCCCCCACCCTTTCTCTGTGGGTCTTGTGGGGAGCTGTGTTTACGCGTGGCCTCGATTCCTGCCCGAATGCTTGCTCGAGCTCAGTCGGGGGCTAGTGAGGACTTAACCAGACCTGGTAACAAGTGTAATGATCTGGTAGAATGGGTTGTAACTTAGTTTCTTGGTGTTGATGTGTCAAAATATAGGATGATGTGATACATGAAAACAAGCCAAGCAAGGCAATATGGAGGAAGCAAAAGAGGAAAAAGGGCAAAAAAACATGAAATAAAGGGAGGGAAAAAAGCACCAGTTAAAAGGAAAGGTGGGTGGGAGAGATAATCTTGAATGCCCTTGCCTTTTAGACCATCTAATATGACTGCATGGAAAGGAGTGCAATCCCCCTTTATTTGTATTTTATTTGTATATCTTACTTGCCTTTTTCACATGCCCCACTTTCTCTGTATCCAATCATTTTCAGATCAGATCATCTCATTATCATCTCCCCCCAAAAACGGCTGGTTTAAATAAAAGGGAAACCTTCAGAAAACAGCAATATCAGGACAGAAAAAGAGAACCCAACTAAACATGTTTTTCAGCAAAGTTCAGGGCATCTACATGGGATTTTGGAAATTGATTTTGACTGAGGATTTATGACATTTGTCAGTTTGGTAATAAGATTTTGTCACATCCAAACCAATGCCTTGAAAGGAGAGTAGGAGATTTTTAGTTTCTGCCCCAGTTTGGACACAGTTCGACACATCCAAACCAATCTAGTCCGACACAGTTCCTAAACTTCTTTTGCATGTTGCCACCATCCTTCAGACAAAAGCAAAAAAAAAAAAAAAAAGACATTCTCCGAGGAGAGTTGGAAGATGTACTTCACTCACTCCTAGCAAGTAAGGAATCATTTCGATGTAATTAACCCCCCCCCCCCCCCCCCCCCAACTAACCCAGAAGAGAACAAAAGGCAAAAAAGAGGAGTCAATACATAAACAACCCAATTCTTTTGATCACATGGTTAATCATATAGTTTCTCATTTCCATATATGATATTAAGAGAAATATGCCTTAGCAAATGAAGGGAAACCGGCAAAAGGAGTCAAACAAAACAAAGATTATGGCGGCAAGTTGCAAAGGGGAGGATAACAAAAGAAAAAGGGTTGTGCTTTTTGTTTGCTTTGGACCCAACAAGAGACAAAGTTTTATGACATTTGATTTTCTTTTTGACAGATTATGTTTTATTTCTTCTGGGATTATTTTTCTGATCGACACGTAATTGTTTGAATTGATTCGTGGGAGAAATCAACGAAACCTATAATCTTATTTACTCCACTTTCATTTTGCAAACTTTCATTTGCTTTATGGCTACTTTAGCTTGAACCCATTTCTTGCCTCTCTTCACTGGCCTTGCTGATTTCACATATTGGGGATTTTTATTTCCACCCAATAGAAATAGCCTATGATTAACTCAACATGGATAATCTTCTTTATTTATTTTTTCATTTGGGTTCTCTAATTGAGCTTTAATCTCTCTCTCTCTCTCTCTCTCTCTCTCTCTCTCTCTCTCTCTCTCTCTCTGTTTGCCTTTTAAGCTTTTTAGATTCCAAAGCTAAGTACAACAACAATTTCGGGAGATCATCAATCATGGTTCTCCATTTTTTTAATGGCCCCCAAATCGCCATCAAATTTCGTTGGAAAAAAAAAGTAACGAAAGTAGGGTTTGGGTTTGCCACTCCTTATGTGATCAAAAGTGGCTTTTTATAGAATTCCCTTGGAACCAGCCATGGCCTGGTTAGCTGGCCGGGCAAAGATGCCCGACCGCCTGTGATGTGCGCACATTGCATCGCGATATAAGTCCCAGTTAAGGCATTGTGGAACGGGAAACGAAGTTAAACTAGTTCAGTAATTATACATTAGCTAGCCCCCAGAACCAACAACAAGAACAAGAAGTTAATTGTACATAATGGTTGAACCCTAGCAACTCAAAACTAAAAGAAGACTAAACAAAAGCAAAGCCAAAGCCAAAACCAAAGCCAAAACTCCCCACTGAAAAACACTTTGTATACCCCCTCCCCCCTCCCCAACCCAACCAAAGTATTTGTGTTTCTTGGCATCCAAAGTATTTTCCCATTTACCCCAAAGTCCATCCTACCACCAAAAAGTAAGGCACAAGCCAAATTTCGAGGGAAAAAACCAAAGTGAACTTGACATAGACTAATTTCATACTTCCTGGATTTTGAAGATGAACTTGCCATCAACCAAGTCCATGATGCCACCACCCTCTAGGTTGTTGTCCCCGTCGCATAGATCATCTTCCACGGCCACATTTAGATCGAGCATGTCACACGTTGTCAGATTTTCATTCTCGTTTGAATCCCCATCATCGGCTTCGTCCTCCTGTAGGACTTCTCCCTCTTCCTTATCCTCGGAAACTTGCCTTCTTTTTGGCGACCTGGCTGAAAGGCTCGAGTCGTGACGGTCATTGCTTATTATAATGACGATGGCGTCTTGAAGGGAAACCGCCTCCTCATTGCTGATGGATAACTTCCCGGTTTGCATCGCCCTTGTTATCCAGTGCTTCGAGAAATTGCCAGCTTGATCAAAACCCTCCAAGAAGAACACACGGTGGGGATTCTCGTTGACTGCCTCTGCAAATCTATGAAGGTATCCGCTCTCTGCTATCTCTTCCCTCGCTCTTTTCCTTGAGGCCAGCCTTGTTATATTCCCGGGACTAGCAGCGACGGGCATGAAGAAGGCATGGGAACCATACACTGTCTTCGCCAGCTCCCTAGCAACCTTCTCCTTGCCGATCGAGTCGGTCCCCAAAAATGCCATCCATGTCGTTTCCTTTGCTGCAAGAATATCATCGATAACCACTTCAATACGCTTTGACATGACATGATTTTAATAAAAAAATTAAGAAGCAAAATGCTTACATTTCCTCGACCGGCAACGTAAGATCGTGTCAACCAACAGCGGGATCACGACCCTCTGCCATGGGACCGTAGATTCCAATGCATCAGTCAGGATCTTCACGTTCTCGGCAGTATGTTCATCGAAACCCAGGGCGTAATCTCCCGTGTCCCTCCATGATCTCACTCGACGGGGCCGAGTTTGGGCTGGAGTTAGGGTTGGATAAGAGCTCGGGCTTCGTCTCATAGGGACTGTTATCCTGGCAACGATCTATCTCAGCCTCCTCCTCCTTAATGAGTTGAGGCCAGGCGAGGTGGTCCCGGGGGAAGTTGGAGGACGGGGAAGAGGTTGTCGGTGAAGAATGCTTTGAGGAGAACTTGAGAAGCTTGTTGGGATACTGAAGGGAGGAGTCACCATGGAATGTGCTGCAAAATGTGCTCCACTTCTTGCATACATTATCGACGTTGACAGCACCGACCGGAGAGTTCAAGGGATCTCCGGCCTCCTCGTCCTTGTATCGTTGAAGCCACGAAGGCAAGCCATTAGAGGCCACTGTGGAGGACGTGCCCATCATATGTACTGCGGACATGACCTGGACTTCCTTGTTGAAATTGAGGATGCAGTCATCACAACACGCGGCCGGCTTTTTGTTCTCGCTTTCGTCCCCACGGTGGCCTAGCAGCATCCACTTCGACGTGCTTCTCTTGACTTCCCTCCTTGCTTCAGCTTGCAACGAGCTGAAACTGAGAGTTAAACTGAGGCTGCAAGAAGGGAGAGTTACTGGGTGAAGTTCCCAGACACTCTCCAATGAAGGCTGTCCACCTTTGCACTTGATGTAAGAAGACGACGTCGTGACGCCCACAACCCAAACCCTTTTCGACTCGCCGACCAGTACACCACAGCACCATTTCTTGATCTCCATCACTACAGTTTCCACTGAACAGAAGCAGTATCCCCTCCTGTTATCAACATGGTTGAGCCAGAACTCGGAGATCCCCTCGATGTCCCCAAGGTAGAGGACAATGTTTCTCCCAGCGTAGACGCTCCTCATGAGCACCTTGATCTCTCTCAGCTTTCGCTCTGTCTCATCCCGGGAGAGGTTCCTCATCGAGAGGACAGGGAAGCTTAGGAACTGGACGGAGGATTTGGACTCCAGCTTATCAATTGCTGACCTCATGATGCTTTCGGCGCTCGCCACCGACTCTCCGATAACCACGGTATTCCGTTTCTTTCCCAGAATAGAATCGATGATGGTGCTTGTGTCATCTGTGCTCGATACCTCCTCGTCGGACTTGGCCCGGGCGAGACGCGACGGTACTGTCGGGGTTTTCTTTGTACGGGCTGGGTCATGGGAGACCACCTCGATGGAGACAGCCTGCTCAACCCTGCTCTTGACGTGGGAGCTTGAGAACCCAGCCTCGCGCATGACCCTGCTGACACTTGGGTCGTCAAGGATCGAGATCACAAGCTGCTCGAGCTCGATCTTGAGGGCGATGATTGGCTGCTGCTGGCTCTCGACCGAGCCCCGCCTCTGATGTGCCTGGGCGCGCTTGAATGTGGCAATGAGAGCATTCGAGAGTGACGGGGGATGGGAAGGAGACAGATGGGGACCTCCTAGGATAGGCCCAGATGCGTCCGCAGTCGGGAGCCGGTTAAGCGCAACATTGAAACAGAGCTCGAGCGCCTTGCACTGCAAGGGTTGGGAATGAGAGCTGAGGCAGGATGTCCGGAGGAGTCCAGTCGAGGAAGTAAGCAACAAACTCGCCACATGGAGTGGAGTGACTTGAGCGTGTCCCCTCCGCCTGGCCAGGGTGACCGCCTGTTTCACCACCGCGGCCGACTCAGGAGTCAGGGTCTGTTGGATCGCGCAGATTCCGGTACGCATTTCGAAATCGGGAAGCAATCCAGGCGATGAAATGTTTGGGAATTATCAAATTCGATGGAAAGATTGAAACTTGAGGATTATAACGTAAAGGGTCATCGATGGAAGAAGGCCTAAGGAGGAGGAGGAGGAGGTGGAAGTGACAGAGTTTTGTGTTCAAAGTGAAGTGAGGTGTAGGTGGAGATGGGTTTTTATATTGAGTTTTTTTTTGGAGGGGGCAGTTTTTGTTCTTTTCTTGTGGATTTGGCAAGATTTTGGTGATGTTGTGTTGAGTACAACAAATTTCTAAATTATATCAAATTTAATCATATGGAGGGGGGGGGGGGGGGGGGGAAGTGGGAAAGTGCAGGGCATGTGATTACAATTGGCTTTTGGGCTTTTCCTTTTGCTTGGAAGATCTTTATCTTTTATCCCCTCCCTCCTTGCTTTCAGAACCCTTTTTGTCTTTCTCTTTGATTTGATCATGAAATATAAAAGAATTCTTCAGAATGTGTGAAAGTTGGTGTGAGAGTCTTTGTTGTTGTTGCTTAAACATTAGCTCAACCGCCAAATTAGCTTTATGAAAAAAGAATAGAAAAGAATGTAACAATAAAATTAAGATCTTTTTTTTTTCTCTTTTGTTCCTTTAATTTTATGATTACCGTGATTTTAATTTGAATTGAATGCTAAAGTGTGCGTTTTTAAGGTTTTCGAATATGAAATATAAAGGAACATAGGAAAAGGTAAAAGCAGGTAATGTGAATAAATAAAGGGGGAATTTTCCTTTAATACTTTCTTGATGTTGTCGAAGGAAATAAATAGTAATGGGGAGAATAAATAAGTCTGGATGATTTGAGTGTGTTATTGGGAGATTAAATCATTGTGGAAGCTGCTGCCATTTGGGATTTTGCGTTGAATGAAGTAGCAGTTAAGAAAGCAGTCCTTGTACTCACACCCGGTAGGATCGATGGATCGTAAATATCCAAGTAGAATGCTAAAAGATGAGATAAATAAGATTAGAATTTTATAGACCAGGATTCTCACAACCTGCCATCGCCAGCCAGCACTGTTGAAGATCATGGACAAATTGGGCCATGATGTGCTCAATGGGTTTATGCCCATATCAGGCCCATACATTGTCGGCCCAAAATATCAGGTTTCCCAATGTCCAGATATCTTCTATAAAGGCAGGCTCGTCTGACCCGTGTCTAAAGTCCGCTTATAAGGGTGAAAACGAATCGACGCTCGCGAAATGACTCGGCTAAAATTTGGATAGAGTTTGACAACGAGCCAGCTCAAGCCTTAAAACTTATAGCTCGGCGGCTCGTTAGTCGTATAATATTATAAATATTTATTAGTTTATTAATAAATATATTTTCGAATCAATCGATCCGAATTTGAATGTATGGAGTCGACTTCAAGTGTGTTTTCGAACCAAGCTCGAGGTTGTTGAGTCGAATTTAGACTAAGTCTGTTTTTGAGCCTTACAAACTGAAATCGAGCTCGAATTCCACCTCTCCCCATTTTGTCACACTCTCCTCCTCATCATTCCGTCCATTAGCTTATATGTAGCATTCATTACATGTTATATATTATACACAAAATATCAAGGAACAAGAAAAGGAAGAAGGGCCTTAGTGCTTTGTTAAATGATCTCTATAGGGGACTAAGCCATGCCTTGTTCCTCCTTGATCTTGCATTTTTCTTCTTCAATGGGGATGACACGATTAGGAGAAAGGCTAATGAGGAGATCAATAAAAGCATCGATGATTAGCCCATGATTAGCATCCCCATTAACCCTCAGGTACCAGCTAAGCAACTCCTCCAAGCCATCCCAGTCTTCCAATCCATGTGACTCCACCATCTCCTCCATCGACCTCAGGAAGTCACGATAAGGGTCCTCCGACTCCACCGCCAGCGCCACGGCCATCCCCTTGAATGGGGACGTCCCCTTTCCCATACTTTTTCCACGGGGTGTCCTCTCCTCCTGGCTTAGGATGGAGCTGGTCTTGCTTTCCCCGGGCTCAAAGAAGAGCCGGCGATCCCCACGCTGGGCCATTTCCCTCACCAGGACATCCACCGAGTCACCGGGGTGGGACCCGCCGTCAGACTCGGTCGAGAGGCTGGCCGACATGGAGGTGTCGGTGAAGCAGGAGCCGGGGGACTCAACACCCGTCTCCCCCCCTTGGGCGTCGAGGAATGGGGAATTGACCGCGTTGAAGGTTATGTCCCCATGCCCTGCCCTGAAGGAAAGGGTCTTAGGTTGTAGGGTGCAAGAAGGCCACTGCCATGGTGAATGGACATGAACATGTTGTTGGGTGATCTCCACGGCCTTGAAGATGGAAGCTAACTTCATTTTCTTGATGTTGCCCCTGAATGATATACTTGGATAGGGCTGATGAGGTGTTTTTGGTGTCAAAGGACAGAGGGTGGTATTTATATATACATATGTAGGAAAGGGGAGGATGCTACCATGAAATTTCATTACTATGTTCACACAAATCAATTGTTAATGGTAGATGAATGGATTTAAGTGGTTGAACAGACTAAAAGAGGAGAATTTAGGACATGGGATTGGTTTACTACATTCAATTATTACAGTCATTGATCTCATTTGCCCAATTTCGGGGGAACCTCCCAAGAGATCATCATGACATTGGTTCATGAGGATGAGATGAAAAGTAAGTTTTTCCTCGTCTTCAACATAGACAGCAACAGCACATTGGGATCACATGAGTTGATTGATTTTGGGCTCTATTGAACGTTCGAGGAACCATCAAATCAACAATATCTGGTCCCTCCATCACAGTGAATTGCCCTTCAATCAAATTTCAGCCTTTGCGCCATTCCTTTTGGTACCAAAAGGTTTAATAATCCATCACCGAACTTGTTCGTTCAGACCAAGACAGTAGGAGGGGGTCGTCACATGAATCGTCCCTTAGCCCGGACATCACAGGCCGGGTAATCACGTAAGTATAGATCAACCCCGAGCCAGCCAACCACGAGAGGAGACGAGGGAAGAAGGGGGGAATTCGAAATGGGGACCATGCCAATAATCAAATTTACCCAACATGGCCTCCCTGTATGACCTTGTACTGATGCATCCCAAGTACATACCCAGGTGACGATAAGAGTTTTAAATGCTGGGTATTGTGGGGTTGGAGAAACATCTGAGAAAGTTCCAAGGTATTGATAATGAACACACATGGGGGTGGAGGGACACTGATCTCATTACACAGTTCATGTTTTGGATGCTGAACCAGGTGGTGGGGCAAAGATATACCCCTGACACCATAACTTCCTAGTTCATAGCCAGAGACCTGGTTTCGTATTTCGAGGACATATGGATAGGCAAGACCCAAACGACATGGGTTTCATGGACTCGTGTCGAGATCGGAAGAAACTGGCCTTAAGTGGTAGCCTTGAACGACCAGGGGGCTAAAACAATAATGCCAAGGTAAAGGGGGTCAAATGATTAAGGGACAAACACAGCGCGGATCATGTCTGAAGGAGACATTGTTAGGAGTGAGAGATGTGTCCTGAATGGGTAGCGTGTGCAATTAGGGGGATCTCGTTGTCGGAATGTACTTCCTAACGGGACAACTCATGTAAGGGACTAACGAGAGTTGGGGAAGTGATCTGTTCTGTCCCCTGCCCACCAGAGGTGTGTCATTTGTCCTTTTGCAGCCTAATCATGCACTTACCCAGTTGACCTGTAATTATCAGGGATTGTTGAACACTGCTTAATCGAGTAATGCCGGGATTCTCCTAATGCTAGAAGCTGCTTGCATTCTTCCTAAGGGAAGAGAAGTTAAAGAAACAACAGAGTCGCCTAGAACAGGGCTTGCGTGCAGTCAATTGATAAAATATAACGCAGAACGATAGTAGAGAAAATGTATCCAATCCAGTTGACATGGTACAAGAATCTGCAGAACAACAACAATCTAGAAGTTCAGGAAGATGACTGTATTAAAACTTAGGTTTCGATTGAAATTCAAGAGTAGTAAAAAGTGGAGAAAGACTGGTGATATATCAATGCAGAAGAATTTGAGTGCACAACGGACCAAGTTCGCGAGCAGCTAGTTGCCGTAATAATGATCAAAATTCAGATATAGAAGTGATTATAGATGCTGCACTAGTCAATCAGATGCACGATCCAGTGGGGAAACATCATGAACAATCAGATGACCGGCCAAGGGATGTCAGAAGTGACATATTGGATGACAAGAGCATGAAGTTTAAGAATAAGCCTTCTGTGCATGAAGCAATTCCAAGATTAAATCGGTCTTGAAGCTTTTGCTAACAGGGTAAAGACAACGGACTAGATTAAGAAAGATGGATGCACAACAAAGAATGATCTCTCAGGACAGGATGAGAGGATGGAAATAATAGTGGTCAGAAAACAAACATAAATGAGATGGAAAGGAGCAGACCAAAATGAGACAGCAACATATGCCGTTCATTTCCTTACAGCACGCAGAACAAAATTATCAGAATATTCAGCCAAAACAGGCTTTTGGAGGACGATGCTTGATCACACTACAAGTATTAAATGATGAGATATCACAGCAACAATACGAAAAACGCAAGGTGGATAATTTCTAAACCAAGCACATTAAAACCCAACAATCGAAATCCTCAGTCAACATAAGCAGCACAATTAATGGCCAAGATCCCAAGAGTATCTTCATAAAGTCGAGGAGATCCAAGATAGGTACATTTCCTCACTCAATTCAACTACGGCTGCCGAAATTTATCAAGCGATCTTTCGCATACTGGGCACTGGGGGGCAATTTCAGAAACCATCACGTGACGGTAGCAAGCTGTACATTCCATAACAACCAGGGATGGGCCATCATACTTTTCGGTGTTGCAGTGAACTTTGGGACGTTTGCTAGAAGATGGACCAATCTGCCGTGGCTTATCTTCCTGGACAGCCTCTGGTGGCTTAAGTCTTAGAGTTAGGTCTAGGTCTCCCTGTGTCTCATTTTCCTTCATCTTGGTTTCCTTGAAGCACTGCTTACGCGAATCTGCCATCCTAGTCTATATGACATCCAAACAATAATAATCACAAACACTAGAGAAGATTATCTTCCATCTATGAGTGGAATTATTCATTCCAGATGTTGAGCTATTTTCAGTAACGAATAATCTACAAAAGAACAAAGTATGTATACCTTGTGCACTGGCAGTTTTGCCAAATACAAGGGCACCTGTGATGGATCCTCTAATCTGATCAACTCAGCTGGCTTATCAACAATCACAGACTTATGAGAGGCTGAAGGATCAAACAGCTCCTCAATCTGGTTCACTTTCCTGATGCCTTTGATTTCCTGACCAGAAGAAGAGCCAACAAACCAGGATGGGTTTGAATTTCTATCGGCCATTGTTAGGTGCTCTTAGGAAGGACAACTTTGCCCAAGGAACAAGTACTTGCAGAAGGGGCGTCTGAGTGCAGCAAGCTCTGAAGAACTGTACTATTTAGTCGGATAATTATTGGAACAGCGGTAAAAGAGCAGCACACAGAATTGACAGGGTTATGAATGCATGATTTCCTTTTGACTGCCATTACATGACACAATAATGGCCGAACATCAGGCTGATTTTGGTATCAAATTTAATAACACAAGGAAAACATTACTCGAGCAAGATGACAAGAGCCAATGTCGTAATGACACATTGCACCCGTCGCTTCTTTCAGCAAGATAATGAATGTAATTCACGAGAGCAAGCAATTCCCTGATTATCATGAAATCATCAACAAGAAGCTTCTTTCCAAAATTTTTTACGTGTGATTCCTAGAGTGTGTGTTAGGTGCTATTAATCTAGGGATAAGATAGGGGAGGCTGGGAGCTTATTATTGCAATTTTATGGCAAATATTTTCACGCATTACACCCTTCATTATTTGGAGCAAAGCATTACATGTACAAAAACATAAGAAGGATACTAATCTGCCTTAGAAATAATTACAACAATTTTAATTGGAAATCTGGGAAGGATAACCACCTTAAATCACTTAAAAAATTTCAGCATTACATCTTTTTCAAAGGCCTTTATATGCCATGGTTCAATGATTGAATCAATCATCTTAATTAGACTCTCATACACCAGCAAACATTTTAGAATAAAATTAATCATTACAAGAGCCGACGTCATAATGACAATTGTCATTATGATATGAATACAATTAATCATTACATTTTAGAATACCACAACCGTCACCTCATTTAACCAGATAATGAATGGAATTCACAAGACAAACCATTCCCTGATTCTCATGAAATCATCAACAAGAAGCTATTTTCCTACATGTTTGACGCATGAGCAATCATTCTTACTGTGTGTGTTAAGTGCTATTATGCTAGAACAGGATGGGGAAGGCTGCGAGCATATGGATATATTTTAATCTCATGATTTTATGAAAAAAGTTTTCACTCATTAAACCCTTCAATATTTGGTTATGAGTGGAGTAACTTTATCATAGAAATGCATGACATGTCTAAAAAAATACAACAAGGATAGAAATCTGCATTATACACCAGTTACAATGACTTTAAGGGGAATCTGGGAAGGATAACAACTGTTCCTAATAAATAACTTTAAGAAAAGTTATGTGTGGCCTCATTATGCCATTTTCCTAGGCCAAATGCCATGGTCCAGTGATTGACTCGATCGCTCATGTGCCAGACAACACTCTAGAACACAATTACTTATTACATTCTAAAGGAAGAGAGTAACATTATTAATTTGTTCTCTGATAAATAGATACGTTAAAACTCGAAAAGAAAGCCATATAAAGTGAAATCGGCATGCTAAGTTAATGACAATTTAAGAAATAAAAGGGACTCGGTGCATCCAAAACCACCATAACATACATAATGAAATGCCAGAAAAAATTTACATGTTACAGAGCATTAGACTCGTGAACCAGAGGGTCTGAACAGAGATCAGGGGAAAGTTCATCATAATGAAAACTATGAAGAAAATTAACAATTTCTAAACCTTGACAAGTTAATTGACAAAGATTAGTTACCATTCGGGACAAGACAGGGCTGCAGCCAATCGACGAGAAATTCCTTTGCTTGATCTGGGATTCAAATACATACCTCGTCCTCGGGATACTTAAGAGGAAAATACTTGATCTTCTAATAATGACATTAAATGTCCAAGAAATTGGACCCCATATCTCCCCCTAATGAAATCCATATAGTGAACACAAGTCCGTCCAATATCTCGGAATTGGAATAAGTTCGATGTTGTAACATGAAATCACAGTGTGGATGTCTCACAAGCCCTTGTCGATATTCTTACCAAAAATTTCCACAGGAGCAACTTCCATTTCTGAAGTGATGGAATCTACTTGTGTCCCTTACTATAATCTCTCTCTTGGTGATGCTAGATGCAAGTTCCATAAAGGAATGGCAATCCCCACATATCCGAAGGTTTTTCATGATTCTAATTGTCATACACAAGGGTAAGCTCATCAAGCCAAAAACAAGAGCAAGCTTCTCACTATGATGTTTCAAGAGCTCTTGCTTCTCGATCTCCTCCACGTCATGGTAGTCATGCTCTGTCTTAGCTCTATACCCGAGCTTCTTCATTTCTTCCACCAAGTCATCCAATTTGCCACAAATATCATCAATTTTAGGATGGATTCTCTCGCTCACCATAAATGAATGGACCTCTACACCAACTTCAATCCAACTCATACCCTTTTCCTTCCTGGCTTCGCTTTCCTTGAGAGAGCTCCTAGACGTGGCTACTTTATCCCACATTTGTTTCGCTGCATAGACATCCGACAATAATACATGGTTTCCAGCATTTTCAGGCTCAACCTCGAACAGTCTTTCTGCGGCGACTTGAGCCAAATCCAGATCCTTGTGAACCCTACAAGAAGACAAAAGGGATCCCCATATAGATGGAGTGGCATGAAATGGCATTTTCCCTATAAGATCATAAGCTTCCTTAACTAAACCAACCCGACCAAGAATGTCAACCATGCACGAATAGTGGAGCACATTTGGTGACAAATTATGATCCTTAACCATCATGTCGAAATACTTTCTTCCATTCTCAGCCAAACCTGCATGACTGCAAGCTGATAAAGTGCTGACATAAGTTATTTCATTAGGACATAAACCCATCTGTTGCATTTTCTCGAACAGGATCATCACCTCAACATACCGCGCATGTTTTGCAAAGCCCGTAATCATTGCATTCATCAAAACCAACCCCTTCTCTTCCACTGTAGAGAATACTCTATATGCGTCTGTTATAGCTCCACATTTAGCATACATGTCGACAAGAGAGGAGCACACGAACGAATTGGAAACAAACCCGCTTTTCCACGAAACAGTGTGCACTTGTCTGCCTTCCACGTATGAGGCCATACCAGCACAAGCACAGAAGGCAGACGAGATAACAAACTGATCATGAACCAACCCAGCGCGCTGAGCACCCCGAAATAGGGCCACAGCTTCCTCATACATCTCATTCTGCACATAACCAGCCATCATGGAACTCCAAGTAACCACACTCCGCTCCTCCATACCCTCAAAAACTAACCAAGCATCCCTAACCAAACCACACTTCCCATAAACATCGAGAACTGCAGTCCCCACAAACACATTTGAATCCATACCGTTCTTCACGACAAACCCATGTAACTGTCTGCATTCCAGTCCGGCACAATTGGCAGAGCAAGCGCAGACAACGCTGGAAACCGTGAACTCATTCACCAAGACACCGGCTTTCCTCATCCTAAGGAAGACCCACAAACTCTCACGGTGCTCCCCGTTCCGGGAATGGCACCCAATCACCGTATTCCACGAGACAAGGCTTCTGTACGGCATTTCGTCGAACACCCGGCGGGCAAATCCCGAGGCCCCACACTTGGAGTAGGCATTGATGACCATGTTGGACAGGAGGGTATCGGAATGCAATCCGAGGCGGATCATCCGGGCGTGGCAAGCTTCTCCCAAGCCGGGTATCCCCTCCCTGGCACATGACTGAAGGAAGAAGTGCAAACTGGGTAGGAGGAAGGACGAGAGATCGGCGACTCTGCCTTGGGGAGGTTCATCGGGAGTGAAAGAGTCAGCGATCGCTGCGGACGAGGATGCGGGTCGCAGGCTGGGGATGCGATTGAGGAGATGATCGGGGTGGGATTTCTTTCTGGGATTGAACCAACTGGGGAAGATTTTAGGGGGCCACATCAGATAGATGTAACGTTACATCGAGAAGATGGGCCGTGTCCAAATCCCTCGTTGGTCGGAACCAAACCAACAATGACACGTCCAAATACTTATAAAATAAAGATAATAAAGTCATTTATCAAAACATATAATGAACTATTGAACTTTTTTTTTTTTCTAACTCCGGATAAAATCGAAAAACAGTTGTAACTGTCGTAAAGTCGATATCAAGTAGATTCTCGAATTTATTTGATACTAGCTTTTAAATATTATATTCTCAATTTGGAACCAATCTTGAAATCTGACGTACGAGGATTTGAAGTCCGCTTTGCTCTTAGGCACCTGTGCGAGGACCACTCCCTCGTTTGGTGGAATTTGGCAGCTCAAAAAAAATCTGAGTTGTGTTTAAACAAAATTTTGCTAAACTTTCATCTATAAGAGTATCAGTACTACTTCGCATCACATTGAATTCATATCCTTGTCCACCCATGGAAGAACTCGACCACAACATGGCTCGTCACCTTTGCGGTGCCTTGATAGAAGAATTTCTTGGTCCACTCATCCCAAACCATGACTTGTTGACTATCTCATATACTCGGAGAAGTCACAATTCTCAATAAACAGCGGAAACAGGATCGTTTACATGGATTTACAATCACAAAGGAAGAACCGGATAGTAAACGTACCCGTAGTTGACATTTTGTGGATGTAGAAGATGAATTCAAGGAGCGTAGATCCTTTTCCCCTTTTCCTTCCCTAACGGCTGCTCTCGATGGAGGAGGCGTAAGAAACTGACGATCGAGACCTTATGAATCGATTTCCAGAAATTCCATATATATATATATGGTTTCCTTTGTGAAAAGTCAGTTTTGCCCTTTATTAAATAAAAGTCTGAAGGACAGGGGAAGGGACCTAGCCGTAAATTGCCATAATCCATAAAACCTACGGTCTTATCCATCAATAGACCATAGGCTATAAATGGCCTACGCCCAGCCGTAAACCACATTAAATAATCGAGATGCACATATCCCAATAACTTTAGTGATCACAATACTTTAGTGGGATTTCATGCACTGCCTTATGTTACAGCCTGTTTTATAAATGTAGTTTGATGAAGTAAAGAAAGAAGATTAATACAAAAATATACAATTAATTGTAGCCCAAAATTCCAACATTCTCCCACTTGGGCAACATTAATTGTATCCGAAAAAAAAAGGTTTAGTAAATGACTCTCAGGCTGTAACATCTGTATGGCCATATAAAGACAACATCTCGAACAACCCCGACCAACTAAATTACCGAGCGTCGAACTATGACCGTCAGAGTATCACTCAATGATACAAGATAACCATAATCATAACACTAAGCAATCAAGCCGTCATGGGTCAATGTGGTGGTGTAGCCGAAATAGCATCCCTTATGTGATCAAATTTGATGCTACTTCAGTCGGTCCTAATCTTTCTGTAACTTTACACCCATAACGGGCCAGAAAGACTTTTGAGCAAATGATGCTCCCTTATTTGTCTCACAAACCTGAATGCGCGCAAACTTTACGGTGCTTTATCAGAGACAAACTTTAGTGACAATACCGTCCTACTTGAGACTAAGCACCAAGTCTCAAGATTTTCTTTAAACAACTGTCATGTGCACATGATATAAAATAACTGCATGCATGTCAATACATACACATACATATTGTCGACGACAAGATACAATAAGAGAGTATCACAAACTCCCACTAACCAAAAGGATCAAAGGACTCTAAGATACCCATGTCTATAACATGTTTCTTAAAAGTTATGGGTCTAAGTCCTTTAGTTAGTGGATCTGCTAACATTGATTCTGTATCAATGTGTTCAATGACAATGTCCCCATGCTTTACCAGCTCGCGAACTTTAAGATATTTAATTTCCATGTGCTTAGAACCACCCGTAGTTCGGTTATTCTTGGAATAGAAAACCGCAGCACTGTTGTCACAATAGATTACTAATGGTCTAGCAATGGAGTCAATAACTTTAAGACCCGAAATAAAATTTCTGAGCCAAACAGCGTGAGATGATGCCCCATAGCATGCAACAAACTCTGCCTGCATAGTCGAGGAAGCTATAAGTGTTTGTTTAACACATTTCCAGGAAATAGCTCCTCCAGCCAACATGAATATATAATCTTTTTAGCAGCAGTCCAATGTTCCCTTCCCGGGTTAGACAAATATCTACCAAGAACACTAACCGGAAAGGCAAGATCTGGTCTAGTACAGACCTGAGCATACATTAAGCTACCAACTGCACTGCTATAAGGTATACCTTTCATCGATTCCTTCTCAATATCATTCTTGGGACATTGATCTTTATTAAACTTATCTCCTTTTATTATTGGACTTCTCCTGGCTTGCAAGATTGCATAGCAAATCGCTCAAGTACCTTTTCAATGTAACCTCTTTGACTCAGTCCCAACACATTTCGAGATCTGTCTCGACAAATTTCAATTCCAAGCACATAAGCAGCCTCACCCAAGTCCTTCATATCAAAAGATCTAGGTAATATGCTTTTGGTCTCGTGTAGCATTGTCAGATCATTACTTGCGAGAAGGATATCATCCACATAGAGAACAAGAAAGATGAAACTACTTCCACTAGTCCTCATATAAACGCACTGATCAAACGGATTTTCAACAAATCCAAAGGATGATATTACCTCATCAAATTTCAAATACCATTGTCGTGAAGCCTGCTTTAATCCATAAATGGATTTCTTTAATTTACAAACCATGTGCTCAGATCGTTCTACCTCGAAACCCTCTGGTTGTTCCATATAAACATTCTCTAAGAGGTTTCCATTTAGAAAGGCTGTTTTCACATCCATCTGGTGTAACTCAAGATTGAAGTGTGCAACAAGCGCCATCAAAATTCTGAATGCATCTTTAGAGGAAACTGGAGAATAAGTCTCAGTATAATCAACACCAGCTCGTTGAGTGAATCCTTTAGCAACCAGTCTTGCCTTATAACGTTCAATATTTCCTTTAGCGTCTTTCTTAGTTTTGAAGACCCATTTACAACCAATTGTCTTTTGTCCATCCGGTGGTTCTGTGAGTTCCCACACATCATTAGCCGTAATAGACTGTAACTCATCTTTCATTGCACTCAGCCATTCATTACTTTGTGATCCATTGACCGCTTCCTCAAAGTTTGTGGGATCACTCACTAATCCACCGTAATCTTCATTAAGAAAGACCATGTAATCATTAGATAAGGCCGGTTTCCTTACCCTAGTTGATCTCCTCACGGGAACCATTTCTGTAACAACTGGAGGATTTTCAACAATTGCGTTTCGTTCCTCTTCATGCGTACCATCCGATGAATCAATGTTTTCAACAGGAGGCGTCACAACCGTTGTTCCCGTAGACGCTGGTATGGGAATAAGGACGAAGTTTCGATCATTTGAGGATGTAGCAGGAAAGTCTTGAACTTCTGCTATATCATTTTCTAGAAATTTCGCATTAAGAGATTCTATTACTTTATTTCCTCTTGAGGGACAATAGAATCTATAACCCTTAGATCTTTCCGGATATCCTATGAAGAAAGCACGAACTGTTCGGGGATCAGTCTTTTTCTCAACTGGATTAAATACTCTCACTTCAGCTGGACAACCCCAAACACGAAAATGATTAAAACTAGGCTTTCTTCCAGTCCATAGTTCAAATGGAGTCTTCTGTATAAATTTACTGGGAACTCTGTTGAGAATATATGAAGCTGTTTTAAGTGCTTCTCCCCACAGATAGTTAGGCAAGTTGCTTCTATCCATCATGCTCCTTACCATATCCATCAGAGTTCGGTTTCTTCTTTCTGCTATGCCATTCTGCTCAGGAGTATAAGGCATAGCATATTGTGGTACAATGCCACAATCTTGCAGAAACTTAGCAAATGGCCCTATCTGCTGTCGGGAATCAGTATGTCTACCATAATATTCACCAAGTATTCGGAGAAACATCGGCAAGGTTTGATTCAAAACAAACCAAAGCAAATAATTTACCTCCCACATTTTTCTTCTTTTTCTTTTCAAGCCAATTCTTGTATTGATAACAATCTTTCTTCAAGTGCCCCATTTTCCCACAAAAGAAGCATTTAATACCACCTTTGGCACTTACAGGTGCATACTTTCGAATCGCTTTGCCCTGTCTTTGTCCAATACTGGGTTTCTTAAAAATCTGAGGCGCTTGATTGTTCCTTGGTTTGAATCCCTTTTAAACACCTTTCTTTTATGAAAACTTGGACCTGCATCAGTTATTGTAAAAGCACTTGGTCTCATGTCTTTCTTAATCTTTTCCTCCTCAGCTACACAGCGAGTAATGAGCTCGTTCACTGTCCAACTCTCTCCTTGAGTGTTAAAAGCAGTCTTAATCATTCCAAACTCAGGAGGCAGAGAACTGAGGATCCAAGGAACTATGTAATTCTCTGGTAAATCTATTTTGTGGGCGCTCAGTTTGGACTGCACATGCACCCATCTCATAATATATTCCCTCACATTGGTAAAATCTCTGTAAGCCAAAGAATTCATCATCTCTAACAGGTGTGTGATCTCTGCATTGTCAGACACCTGATATCGCTCTCCAATGGCAGCAAGAAAAACCTTTGCTTTATTTGTTTCCGGCAAACCACTAAGAAGATGATCCGGGATTGACCTTTTCATGGCCAACATGCACATTTTATTGGCATGTGTCCATTTCTCATAATATTCCTTTTCCTGGACTGAGCTCGCATTAGTAGGCACCCCAGGTTCATCCACTGTAAGACCCATATCCTGGTTGATGCAGCCCATAGCAAACTCGAGGTCTTGTTTCCATTTCTTATGATTTGAACCGCCTAGGACCTCTATAGTGGTAGCGTTATTGCACATATTGAAGGAAACCGTAGAATAAAAGTAATGCAATCATTTAGTGTCATGAGCCATTTAAAATTGATTAATTCGATCCAAAATTAATGAAGAATCCTCATGCCCTAATGTCAACTCCCCTTTGGATAGAGAAAACATAAGGCAGAGAAATCTTCCCATAAGGATCATAAAATTATTTGACAAATTTATTCCCTTTGGAAAACAAATAGTCTAATCCCACACCCGATCACGTGTCACCATGGATGATCCACTTTGGTGAAATCATACACAGCACAATGTGCTATAAACTGTGGGAATTAATACATGCTACCTTTAAGAAACCACCACCTGTCACATACAAGTGAGCCACTTTGGCAGCCAAACACTTGTAGCACATTATGACGTTCCTTCATTAAATAAATGCATGTATTAATTAGAACCAACTGTCACCATAAACAGGTCACTTTGGCAACCAAATGTTCATGGCACAACATGGTCACACCTTTCTAGGCTCATATCACTTATCACATCAGATATTATGTGTAATACCTTACTCGTGTATATATATATATATACTTATTCCTTTCCACGAGTCTTACTTTAAAAGGATTGCGTAAAATTAATATTATAATATGCGCAATTATTGTTTAATAGTTTAAGTTAGCATAGTCCCAAACACATAGATTTAATGCCTAATCCACTTGGATTAGGTTTTATACATTGACACATTTATATCTTAATACGCAATATTTACACTGCCCAGTTTTATTTATTTACAAGGGCTTTAGCATATGTACAATATCCCCATTGGTTTCTTAGACAAACAGATGAGGATATTTTGTCCGGGCTTCAGCTTCTGGTTCCCAGGTTTCATTGCCCTGAGACCAACCTATTTTAACTACCGGCACTATCTTACCACGAATTTGCCTCACATTGCAATCTAAAATTGCCAACGGAATATTGTATTCTCCAACATTCGGAACATATCCCTCCACAACGCTTTGAACATCCAGATTTCTGAAAGTGTTGATTCCTTCTCCAGCTGTTTGAAATTGTATTTGTCCAGACTAACAATCAATTGTAGCTCCATTTCTTTTCATCCATTGCATACCAAACATGACATCAATGCCCAGATCCATCTCCGTGACAAAGAGGTCAACTTTTACAATGAGGAAATCAACACGTACCTCACAATCACGACATGGCCCCCACATTTTGACGGGGACATCTTTCCACGAAGTGATAATTGATGCATATTGGGTTCTATCCCAAGGCATTCCCATTTCTTTTGCTGACCTTTTGGAGATGAAGGAGTGCCAAACTCCCGTATTGAAAACCCCTTTGAGGTGATATCCATCAACCCATACATTTCGTTCCAGCCTCCACGATGGTTGACTTGAGCTTCCCGCCATTCGAACAGAATTTCAGTGTTTATTTGTAGAAGCGTTTGTATTGAGGAGGATAACTTTAAACGACGATCGAATAGTGGAATAATTATTTCGAACGACGGTTTTAGCCTTTTATAGGCTTCAGCTCTGAATGTTACCGTTTTCACGATTGACAATGTCAATTGACAATTGTCAATCGTGACGTGATACACATTTGTCAACCTATTTATTTATTTATTTACTTTTGACGCACGTTATTGTCAATTGTTAGACGTGCGTCACCATCAATTGATATTATATTATACAATAATATAATATAACAATATAATATAATAATAATATAAATGATAATATAAATAATAATATAAATAATAAAATATTATTATTATTATAACAATCATTATAATCCGTCCTTTTATGGTACGGTTATCGAGATAAACCATACTTATCCAAATGTCACGCTTATCGATATTATCCGATAGCGTTACGCATATCGAGATTATTCATACTTATCCGATAGCGTTACGCATATCGAGATTATTCATACTTATCCGATTGCGTTAATAACAAACATCATTCAAAACTTTAATGATGTTTCCAAAATTTAAATGGTCGTTATCGTCGATTTAAACTCGATAACCGAAGATATCAGAAAGAGAAAACAACGAAATATAATCAAAATTTCTCATCAGAATTGTAAATCCGTATAATCCGCTCTGATACCACGTGTTGACTATCTCATATACTCGGAGAAGTCACAATTCTCAATAAACAGCGGAAACAGGATCGTTTACATGGATTTACAATCACAAAGGAAGAACCGGATAGTAAACGTACCCGTAGTTGACATTTTGTGGATGTAGAAGATGAATTCAAGGAGCGTAGATCCTTTTCCCCTTTTCCTTCCCTAACGGCTGCTCTCGATGGAGGAGGCGTAAGAAACTGACGATCGAGACCTTATGAATCGATTTCCAGAAATTCCATATATATATATATGGTTTCCTTTGTGAAAAGTCAGTTTTGCCCTTTATTAAATAAAAGTCTGAAGGACAGGGGAAGGGACCTAGCCGTAAATTGCCATAATCCATAAAACCTACGGTCTTATCCATCAACAGACCATAGGCTATAAATGGCCTTCACCCAGCCGTAAACCACATTAAATAATCGAGATGCGCATATCCCAATAACTTTAGTGATCACAATACTTTAGTGGGATTTCATGCACTGCCTTATGTTACAGCCTGTTTTATAAAATGTAGTTTGATGAAGTAAAGAAAGAAGATTAATACAAAAATATACAATTAATTGTAGCCCAAAATTCCAACATGACTGTCATAACCAACCCTCACTGCCATTGCCAACAGCAATAGCCTCACAGATGAAACAAGAGATGATTCATCTCTCTCTTTCTATGATGAGGAATCTTTTCAAGAACTGTTGCGACCACTCTCGCTAACTTGCAACTCTTGGAACGATACACGTTATCCATCCATTATGATGACGACAAAACCGTTAACTGTGATCACGAAAATATTGAGTCTGATTGATATGCAAACAGCGACAGTTCCACATGAAGGCCGTCAAGACGAGCGAAATTGACAAACGCTGGTATATAAGGCAAAGAGCGGCCAATCCAGTTGTGAATTATTGCGGAAAGTGACGGAAAATTGCCGAAAAAAGGAGGAAGATAATATTCATCGATAAAATTTGTAACCGGAATTGGAATCGGAATCGACATGATAGGTTTTGGGAGGTTCTTTGATTCATAAATAGGTTTTGGGTTCTAAAAATAAGGAAACAAACGTTATAGGTTAGGTTTTAGGTTCATGTTTGGAACCTACTCATTCAGAACCTGCTAACCCTATCTATCCCGATGTGTAAAATACATTCACTAATTTCGCTCAATTTTAGCCTTCGTTGACATTTAATTTTGACGACATTATGCGCACACGACGACAGGACAAGCTTCAGGAAGTTAACCTCCTTGAATTTTCATACCCTCTCCTTTCGCCTCACTTCCCTCGTATCATTCAATTGATTTATATTTATTTTTTCTTGTTTGGTATCCGGAGCTTCGGTAAGACAGATTCGAACTCAACGTGAGTAACGTACTTAACTTTGATGTACGAATCTTCCAATAAGAGTCACTGCATATGATAGGTTTCGACCTGAGATCTCTTTAAACAAATTCAAATCGTTTACCGCTTGAATCTAGTTCTATATTGATTGTTTATGATTTTTTTTTTCTTATACAGACAAACCATCTTCCAAAGCCTCCATTGAACTTCCACCGTCACCCATGCGCACACACATATGTATATGATTAAAATTAATTAAAAAAAAATACATCATTTCTCATTCTTCTTTATTTCTCTATAGCTTTCTCTTCTCTTATAAGTTTTACAACAAAATAAAACAGAATTTGCTAATTTATATTTGAAAGAGAAGAAACATGTGTTGGATCATTCAGGAACACTAAGAGGGGGTGAATTAGTGTTTATAACTTTTTCGCCTTTTTCTTAGTGTAAGTGGAAGCGTACTGTAACTCAGCAGAGCGTTTCTCAGAATGAGATCTGCTTTGCTGACATCGTTACGATTTTGTCAAGTAGGTTTTCGTACGAGTGTTGCGCGATCGTAATGGACAGAGTAGTTTATAGTGGTCCGGTCTTAATCGACCTATGTCTACTTTCCACCAACAAGGTGATTCCACTATATAATATAATGGGTGCAAAGAGCCCTTGCACTAGGCGTTTGGTTCTCACAAAGTGAGATTTATAATCCCGTACAATTGATGATCACTCCTGGCAACGGTCAGCTCTTCACACAGTGGACGTCTTCTCGTTTCCAGCAGAATGATGCTTTTCCTCAGCAGTTGGTAGCTCAATGGATTCCACATAGTGTCGCTCAGATGTAAGCCTGTCTGTCAAAGCACACAAACAACGTTATGTCAAAGATTAAACCCTCAGATAATTATCCTTACAGTGACAGAAAGACTTCTCAGAGAACAGCTCATTTCTGATTCACAGTAGAGGATTGCTTCAGCACTTTTGTCGTTCAGCAGAGGATTTCCACACAGATCTTGTCTCTCCTGGATATGAGCATGTAATTGCTTAAGAGACAACCACGAAGTTGATCACACAGATCACCACAAAGACCACAAAGAGAAGAACCACAAAAAATCACAAAGATAACCACAAATACCACTAAGAAAGGGTATATGTCCTACACTCAGTTCGGACGTGCACGGTTACCACAGCCGTGACTCACTGCACTGCATACCCAGTGCCTAGGGTGGAATTTTCTACTCCGGCGGCTTCCACGCAACCTGCTCTACTATCCGTCCCCAGGAGTTCGAGACTTCTGCACAGCACCCCTGTGCTCGGGAAGACCTCTTTTCACTCCGACGGCGTTTCCAACTCCTTCTCTACCCTGCAGGCACGAGACTTCTGGCGCGCACCCGCAAGTGCGTGTCTAACTGATCAAACTCCGTAGGTCCGAGACTTTCCTGCGAAGAGACACGACAAGAACGGCTTCTTGCCGATGGGTTAGCAACTGGTTACTGAATTCAGCACAGGTATTCACTTAGCTTCCCTTAGACGATTCGCCAGCCGCTCGTTAAACACACCGAGGACACCTAGTCCCTCTCACGACGATCAAAGGATCTGACTTCAGCCCCTTGACACTCTCACAAGCAGCTTGCAAGAAAAAGAACCAGGAGACACTTAGCACCTTCCGCTCTCCATCGATGCACAAAGCTCACTTAGACCACTTAGACCACTCAGACCACTCAGACGCACAAAGGCCCTTGGATCTGGTCTTTGGTCTGATTATAATGGAGAAGGAAGCACAAAAGACGTCCAGGCAATCTTCGAGATTTGTTGCCAAAATTGGCAGCCAGGACTAGCAACGGTCTGCTGGACCGATCGCTGTGCTATGGAGAGTAAGTGCCAACGGTAACTTTCCTCACTTATCTTAATCAAATAAATTATTTTTAATATTTATAATCTGATCATAATCTTATCTGGTCGATTATGATCAACCAACAATATTTGATTAAATATTTCATCCTGTTTAACATTGCTGCAAGATATCATAAACATATTTTGTTTCTAAATATTAAACTTGGAAAGATAATCTCATAATATTTAGTTACCTAAATCTTTATAATGAGATCATTAAACCACCTTTAAATGAATTTGGACACTCAGACGAATGATCTGAGATAGCCCAAAATAAAACGTGAATATTGAAAATTTGTTTCCATATTTTCAATATATATTCGTAATATCACAGCAACAACTCACTGTAACATATAACAGTTACAAGCTGTGATTCAGCAACACATTGCCCAAGCTCATCACTAGAGACAAGCACGCAACTCATGAAACATTACTGCTGACTATGAATAATGTGTTGCTTAAGTTCATCATCAAAATTAGGTTAACAACATGTATTAGTATTAAGTCAAAATAAATAATAGAAACTAAAAAATAGTAAGTCCTAATTACTAAGCAATGCAATTTTGATCGGAGTTGATAAACAAATAAACGTGCAAGTTAACATTTCACGTTATCCATGCTAATTATAACTCGTCGGCCGATCTTTTGTTTTCTTGTCTCCCAAAGAGTCAGAGTCCTGCCTTGCCTGTCAATGCAAATTGCAGGCTTTGACTCCCCCATATTCGGACACTTGACCATGTCCACCACGTGCCTTACTCAATTTCTTCCTCCTTGTCTTTTCTCCCCGCCTTCATCCTTATCCATCATCGGCGTCAGTCGTTGTCATTGCCTAATAAAAAAAATAACATATTATATTTTATATGACTACTCTCGTAAACATGCGTAAAATGTGACTCCTCCTCCCAAACAGACGCCCACGAGGTCTAATTCCAACCCCCCCGACTTCTTTATCTTTATTGAAGACCCTGACGTGGTAGGCCAAAGTGCATGGAATCGTTCCCGACATGGCTTCAAACATTCCCAGAGATGACGGCCGGGTCGATCCCAAGATGTATATTTAAAAATGCACGTGGTTGTCGAAAACAAAGAGTTTCTAAAAGGGGTGTGGTTTTTATTTTCCCTTTCATGGATAATGTTATGGTAATTGAACAGACAACGTCACGAGAGACGTTGAAAAAGTAAGGACTCTTATTTTGATTAGGAAATTGAGATTACGTGTCCACGTAAGCCAGAGGGGAGAGGAGGGAAAGGATAAGAAGAGGTCCACATCAGAAAACGGTGGGCGGTTGCCGACATTGCATTAAGTCATTCCCCAGCAGCCCACTTTCATTTTATGTATAATTCACAAATAAATAAACACTGATTCCACTCTAAGAATTAGGATTTTGATACATTGAATTGTGTCTTTATATATTTATTGGTTAATTTTAGTAAGTATTAAAACTACAAAATGATTTAAATTATGTGGAAAGAACAGAAACATTATTTTGTTCAAAAGAACAGAAAGTCTTACAAAACTTCTTTTTTTAACCCACTCTTGATTCAATATTTCGCCGACATACACAAGTGTTATTTTTAGGCTTTTTTTTAATTTAATTTCAAATATTTGAATTATTTAAAATTCGAACGCTCATAATCGTGTTGATTCTTTGCAGTTGGTAGAATGAAAAGGCAAAGTTCCATAAAAAAAACAAAGTATCAAATATATATAAAAAAAAAAGAGTGAGTATAAAAGATTGGATCGAATTGGTTTCTCTCTTAACTAAAATTTATAACTTGTAAGCAAAAACGCGACATATTTTATATTTTATTTTCAACGACGTAAAGTGCTACTAAATGTTCAAAAAAATATAAATATTTTATTTATAATTCTTATTTTTTGTATTAAATTTTAATTACCAACTTGACTCCACCTCCTAAGAGTGTTTGAATCGGTCTTCCTTGTTTTATAAACTTGCGGACACACTATCACTAAATTGTCGCTATAAAGAGTGATCGTACTAAGAAAGGCAACTTAATATTTACTCATAAATCACCATTGTCAAAAAATGAGTATAGTTCCTGCTAGTTCACCCAAATATTAAAGTAGTCAAATATCTATTATTCAAGTGACCGGTTTAAGAAACTAAAGCTTAGATAAAGAAAAAGGAGAATTACCAACATGTGGTTGGTCCAAGTGGTAAGGAGCTTGGATTCGCTTAAGGAGGTCTCGGGTTCGAAACTTACCGTACGCAGCCACCCCTGTTGGAAGACTCACTCACCATAGCCAGGTGTCCTACCCGGGTCAAGTCCGGATTAGTCGGAGCGAAGCTCCGGAAACCGGGCGGGCAACCAAAAAAAGAAAAAAAAAAGGAGAATTCTATTAAATTAGAATTTTAAATGAGAAAATAATTAGCATAATGAATTCATGTCTTAAAATAAATAGTTAGATAAAGTAACTATGGAGAGTTTATTAAAAGTCAATTTCAAATTTTTGATTACTTAGGACAATTGAGTATATTTGTATGTCGTTCTAATAATCCCGTCTTATGACCGATATTAACTTGGGTTATTCTTATTTACGTGCTTAATTTAGAATTTCCTATCCGAGTTAACTAAATTCACTAATTGATCATATCCGTTCCCGTCAATAAGAAAACATTATGTCAAAATAGAAATAATGAATCATAAATTATCCAAGAGTGTCAATTGATTAACTGTCAACCTAGGTAAAGAAAATTTATTCATAACAAAAAAAGTAAACGAAAACATAAATTCAATCCTAAATAAAATCAACAACATAAAGGAAAAAATAACGAAAAGAATATCTTCCAGAGAGTTGGATATCTTTTTATGTCTAAAGGTTGTAACCTAAAGAATGTTGAAAATTTTAAAGAACAAGCATGCAGCCGAACGAAATTCTCATGCAGGCACAAAATTTTTAAGAATTTTCACATATCTTCCTTTCCTTCCGACGACTCAATTGTTGTAGTTGTATGCACAAAATATATGCAGAATCTCGACCACTTCTTGTTCTTTAATCCTTATAGTCTTCATCCCATGACTCTTTATGGCTTTCTCCTTCAATTTTTTCATCAAAAAGAATAACCCCTTAAATATTTATCACTTATCTCAAGAGCATTTCTCTGGGTTGGCTCTAGAAATTCAGCAGGTAATATTTCCAATCAAATAAAAAATACCATAAATAGAAAAATCAGGTCAAGTGCAACATCACATTGGCACAACCATGTATTTTTCGTCAATAAAAATCCAAATTTATCCATACATGTTAACCATTTGCAAATAAGTAAAGTAAAATCTCCAGTAAAAATTACTAAATCTGTGTTTTTCGACATTTTCAATTAGGCTGTGTTTGATTGTTTTAAGCAAGGAAAGAAGAAAGGCAAACAGGGAAGGGAAGGGAAAGGAAAGGAAAGGTCGTGTGAAATAACTTTGTGTTTTCCATCCCCCGTCTTCCTTCCTTCGCTTCTCAAACACACCCAGTAGTGTCGGATCATCCCAAACAAAACTTAAAAAAAAAAAAAAAAGAGGCAAATTCAATGTGTGTGGCCCCTCCATTTGAAGGAAATAAAAACCGCGTTGTTACTTTTGGCAGCCCAGCCCGCAGGTGGTGCTGTTGATTGATGACGACAAACGTGTCTGTTCCAAACTCTCCCTCGTATCTTCCGATGGGTAATAAAATTGACATAAATACAAAAAGCATTTTTTAGTCTTCTTCTTTCTTTTCAAAATTCTTGTTTTTTAAGCAACGAAATCCAACCAAAGTTGGGAAAGGCAAGTTGATCAGCAAGGCAATAACGACACGAACCCAACTCACAAATCAAAAGAGACAATTCTTCCTCCTTTTTTTCTTTTATTAAAAATGAAGAAGAAGAAGAAGAAGAAAAAAAGAAATGGAGCAAACTGAAACCAAGCTGTATAAATATACCCGAATTTCTGCAACTTCCAACGCCCCAACACCCGAATCTTCTCTCCTGGAATTCTACCCCAAAGAAAAGGTCCGTGCCCAGTACGCAACATCGATAAACGGCTAAGACCTGGATTGAAAGTTGTCGGCGAAGTCCGGATTTCTTCCTTTTAAGAAAGATCGTTCCTTTTGCTTTGTCTGCGGGGTTGTGGGTGGATTCGTGGGTTGTTTTCCCGACCATGTACCAGGATTCCCACATGTTGTGTCCGCCGCCATGGAGTCGTCAGGAGGATAAGGTGTTCGAGGAAGGGCTCGTCGTGTTTTCCGACGAGGATGTCCCCGACAAGTGGTTCAGGATCGCGGGCATGTTGCCCGGGAGGTCGGCGGATGAGGTTAGGGACCACTACGAGCTCCTCGTTAGGGACTTGGAGGAGATCGAGTCGGGTAGGGTAGCTCCCCCGAGTTACCCGGAGGAGGGCGGTTGCGGGTCGGGTGCGAGCGGCGGTGAGGGGCATATATGGTTTGGTGGCGGGGGCGGTGCCGGGAGAGGGAAGGACGGTGGAGACGGGGAGAGGAAGAAGGGGACGCCTTGGACTGAGGAGGAGCATAGGTAAGACTTTAGCCATGTTGGGATTGTCGTTGTGGGTGATGATTGTCTGAAAATTGTGTTAGTCGCTGTGGAGGTTACAGAGTTGTGTCTTGTTCCTCCTGATTCATACTTGATTTCTTGACTTTGTCAGCATGTATTTCATTAGAGGGTGTCACTTATTGGCCTTGCAGATTGCGAAATGTTAGTACTTTATGCGGAGATTAATGCAGGCCGTGGATGATTATTAGTCGCTTCATTCTGATCTGGTGTTTCGATCTGTGATCCGCATTTTGTGGTTGGGTTACACATGCCTTGGCAGGGATTTCTGGTTTTACTTCTTTGGCTGCTTCGCATCTAGTTCTCTTTGTACTGAGCCGTGCTGGCTTGTCTGTCCTGTCCTACAGGTTATTCCTGGTTGGATTGAGTAAATACGGGCGAGGAGATTGGAGGAGTATCTCGAGGAACGTGGTGGTGACGAGGACCCCGACCCAGGTCGCGAGCCACGCCCAGAAGTACTACCTCCGCCAGGTTTCTTCAGGAAAGAAGGAGAGGAAAAGATCTAGCATTCACGACATAACCACTGTCGATAGCGTCACTGTCCCTCCGCCTGCCGGGATGCTGCAGCCGAACTCGTGGCCCGCTCAGGTCACCAGGGTACATGACTTTGACCAACTATTTTGAGATAGCCGACCTCTCCCTGCTTTTGGCTATTCACAGCTTTGTACAGAGATTCAAGAAAGACTTCATAGTTTACCGGTCAATAACGAAGAAACATGTGTGGGGGATATGTATAGTTAGTTTTTGTAGTGTAATGCTTCTCCGGATAGGAGGTATATATACAGTTTTGTATCTTACATCATAAATGAAATACATATGATGTTCGTGAGTTACTTTCGGCACTTGTATGTTGATGTTGGAAGACACCACACCGAGTCGATCTTACCAAGTTTTTTAATTCGACCATAAAAGTAAGTGGGATGAGTATGAATCCACATTTTGAAACAACTAGTTCGGTTTAAGTTTATTTTAAATCCTGTTTCTCAAATTCTTACTAATTTACAACATCCACTTATTATAATCTCAATTAAAAATAAATTTGAGAGTTTTTCAATATGCATATATAACTATGCAATTTCATGTATTAGTATATTTTCCACATATTTTAATATTTATTTTGCATATACGTAATATACACCTTCTAATCTGAAGCATAAGGAAAGTATATGTTGTTTTAATTATAACCTCGCCGAATTAAGTTTTTATTTTAAAAGAAGCAGTTATGACTTCTGACGGCTCGTGTGCATGAGCCAGAAGTATTTAATACGACCCAAATTTTCATACTATCATACATTAAGAAGAGATTTTTTCACATATTACCGTCTTCATGAACTAGGCAACTAGATGATAACATTCAGGAGTTGAAACCCACTTATAATATTATGCAGACTTTGGGGATACTTGAGTCTGATGATGGTGACTTAAAATTGGGATATTGCAATAATGCAAGATAATTGTAGGAGTATGTCTATAACCAACTACCTTGAGTGAGTGGTTTCTGTGTTTGCATCTCTATTTGCATATGTTCAGAACACTTGTTCGAATGCATAACTTGACTTTTGTTAGGTGATACTCGTGTATATTTTATGTGTATTCTCACATCTTTTAATTTTTCGAAATGTGATCTTGTATTTGATTTATTTTGTTTATAACATAATTGGAGTTTTCCAACTGTATTTCCGCATTATTAAAGAATTTGATGAAAGGCTCCCGGTAGGAACCCCTGCATCCCCATCAACCACACGCCCTTAGAGGGATGGAATACCATCAACCGGTCCTCTCAACCACACGCACTAAATTTAAAGCTTGTGGTAAAATCAAAATAAATTTGAAATAAGTAATCTTGTCTAATTTTTAGACTAAACATCACTACTATAAGATTAACAAAATTTTCGAATAATTTCAAATTTTACCAATACTTAAACTAATTTATACCTAACCTAAAAAAAACTAAACAAAAATTAGCATAAACTTCTTCAAATAGCCACCATGTAAATCGTCGCCCATATTCGTAGAAAGCCATCATTGCTAGGTTTCTTACCTTCTTATGTTTTATTTTTATGTTTTTTTCTACTTTTTTTTTAAAAAAATTAGATATATCAGGATATTAACAGCTAAAATCCATTATATCTCAAAAGAGGTCTGATATCACCAAAGTACATATGTGTATAACTTTGGTGTGACATTGTCTTGAGAAGTTAGTAAGCATATTAGATATATATTCGGGTTATTATTGATTTTCGGATGCCGGAACTATAAAACGAGTAATCATTCAATAAATTTAGAACTTAAAATCTATTTCTCATAAAATAAAACATACCAGGTGTTGGAACCGCTCTCCTCTATTTAAGTTAATTGATTTATAAAATTAATTTAATTTCATTAATCTTTACTTTTATAATTATATGTTCAGTTGTTTTTTAATTCATAATAAATGAAATTTAATTTTTATTTTAAACCTATCACTTTGAATATTCAGACAATTAGAGTTGACATAAAATGTCATAGAAAAAGATGTCTCTCGTAGACTGGGGATGAAATGTTTCGTTTATGGAATTGAGTGGGCAAAGGAATGGTCTTTGAGGCTTAGGATCCTGGTGATTTGGATGGTTTCCTTGGGAAGATGAATCTCACGGGGTTGAACAGGTGAAGATAGTGTTGGCTCATCGAACGCCTGATGTTATGTTCAGATATGCTTCATCTGCTCGTGAGAGGGGCGACATTCGAGTTATTATTGCCGGTGCTGGTGGGGCTGCTCATTTGCCCGTTAAGTAAGATCTGATTTGTTCCGCAAATAATGCAGGAATGGCGGCTTCTCTGACACCTTCACCGGTTATTGGATTACACGTGCGTGCCTCGGTGATGGATGGTCTGGACTCGCTCTTGCCAATCGTGCAGGTAGAGCCATTCCTCTTTTCCTTCAAGTTTTGGTTTGTCTAGGCATGCCTAGGCTGTAGAAAGCATTTGCCTCCATTTCCTCTTGGCCCTTTCATCAATATATATATTGGTTTCATGTGTAGCAATATGTCGGGAGCTTTTCTCAAGAGCTGTCTATCCTTAACACATCAAGTTAGTCGTAAGTTATACCAGCATTCTGGATAAATAGTTTTGGGTATTTGGCAACTTTTGACTACTACAACTCACTTTTGTTTCCCGGTCATCTTTTTGCAGATGCGGAGGGGTGTACCTGTTGCCACAGTGGTGGTCAAAAGTGCCCCAAATGCTGGCTTACTTTCCGTGAGAACGATAGGTGCCGGCGATCCTGACCTCCTGGTAAGGTTAGAGTGGTAAACATTTCATTAGCTGCTTGATGTGTTGTGGAGCCAAAACCTGTGTTTCTGCTTGATGTATTCAGGAGGACACAAGAGATAAAGTCGTTGCAAAAGCGGATAAACTGGAGAAAGAAGGTTTGGGAATCACATATGAATCCCTGAGAATCAAGCAGACAGTCTCCCTGCCATCTTTGTAGTCTATGTTTTACAATTTTGAGCTGCAGGAAAGTGCTAGAAATGCTTGCCTTTAGGATTCTGGGTACGATTCTCCAAAAGTGTTGTTGCACCATATCATATCCCAAGCTCTCACTTTGAGAAACTGATTTTTCCAGCTAAGGAAGTTCTCATTAATGGCCCAAGTTCACTCAAAACGATGTGTTAAAAGGGACTAATTTAATGGTCTTTATCAACCCAATAAGATAGATATCCAGAACAAAATATGAATTTGCAGAATGGCGCTAATGATGTGGTGCTGGGAATGGTTCCAAGAAACTGCATCAAAAGGAAGTACTTAATACTCCATTTGCTTCAAAAGGAAGTACTCTAATCTCCAGTGTTCACAAGCAAACTAAACCACGATGTAATTGGAACCCCCCACCCCGGGATTTTGCTGCTGTTTTTTGTCACAAACAGAAACACTTAAAAGACTGATCGTCGAAATCTTATTCGCTGAAACTTGGCCAACCTTGGTCAAGGGGGGCTGTGCCATCATCCTTAAGCTTTCTGCAAATCAAGAAAAACGAGCCGGGTAACACCAGAAACGGCACATATCCGAGTCCAAAAGTGGCGTGCTTTTGCATCATATACAGTGAAGATGCCTTGGGTTTAAGGCGTAAAAAAAAAAAATACATTGTAAATGAAGGGTGCTAAACACAATGACGACAAAAGTAACTACACAGGTCAATTGACCAAAAAAATGGAAGAAAAATCCTAGCAATATAGACTTTACAACTAGTTCTTATTCAGAGCATGCCGGCGGATCAAACAAACATACCATATAAGTATATACAAAAGCTAAGATCACATTTCCATCAGACACGTGAACGACATTGAATCGAATGAAAGAAGGCAACAATGTCCAAAGCAAAGAGAAATGAAACTGAACCGACCTTGTCGTCAGCGTGTTTTTCTTTCTCGGCCTTCTCCTTCTCCACCTTGTGCTTCAGCTTCTCAAGCTTCTCCTTCTCCATTTTCTACCCAGATCAAACAACAACAATGAAAACGCCACTCTGATCAAAATCTCAACCTATTTCCGCCCAGTCTTATAATCAAGCCCACAACTCAAAACTATCGTCCCAAGAATCCATCCGAGTGGCGATCACAAGAACCGACCAAATCCAGGTAAAGGAAACGATTGAAGTCAAGTATAACAAAAGGGATCAAAATCAATACATAGACAAACCTGGATGTAGATTTTCTCTGCGGCGAGCTCCTCCTCGCTGAGGACCTTCCCCTTGCCATCGCTGAACGCCCGTGTAGCCATCGCCGTTGACGCCTGAGCCGAATCTGCGAGTCGAGCAACAGTCAGCCTCCGAACAGCCGCTGACGCCACGGATCGCATCGCCATCTTCCCTGTGAAACCACGCTCGATCGGACGATTCCGCTTCTCTCTACAATCTCCACTATCCTTCAGAGTTCGTCGCCGTCGTCTTCTTCCTCCGCCTTGAGTTCCAGGCATAGATTCTTGGTCCCATATGAAATCCCGAAAACACCCCTGTCAGGAATCTAATATCGGGCCTGCTCTCGAGGCCCGTTTTATTTGGGGCCTTATCGTCGCAGCCGTCGGAGTGTAAACTTCCTTTGGGCGACCCTTTTGATCGATTTCGGCTCCGAGGTTGAGGCAACGGGCGAAGAATCTCCATCGGAGGCGGAGCGATGTATCATCCATCGAGGGGAGGAGTTCGTGGCGGCAGGGATCGTAAGTTCTTCTTTTCGTCGATGAGATCCTCCTCTTTGCTCGTGTTAGGGTTTTCGGCGGATCGATGGGTGGATTTTTCGGGATAATAGCTGAAGATGATGCTTTCTTGTGTTCCTTGTCATGAATTCTTAAACGTGTTTGCAGAGTTTAGCTGGGATGATGTTAAGGTTGATAAGCATAGAGAGAACTATCTCGGTCACAGCATCAAGGCGCCGGTTGGCAGATGGCAGAAAGGTTCCCTCTTGTTTTATATCTTCCTTATGTTTTGAACGGCGAGCTGGATATGATGTCGGGTTCGTGAGAGATAGTCCGTGGTGGTGTTATATTTTGACAGGTAAGGATCTACACTGGTATGCGAGGGACAAGAAATCACGGCTGGCAGATGCGGAGGCTATGAAGGAGGAAATTAAGAGGATTAAGGAGCAGGAAGAGCAGGCAATGAGGGAGGCCCTCGGATTGGCCCCTCAGCGAATCAGCAGGCCACAAACTAATAGGCTTGACAAGCATGAGATGAAGGAGCTGGTGAAGCGTGGCTCTACTGCTGAAGATTTGGGTGCCGGTCATGCTGAAGCTGCACATGTCCAGGGTCTTGGTTATGCCAGGTATCCTTATGGTGATACTGAGAGAATCGTGAATGTGCTGTGGTCTCGATACTTGGTAAAATTGTGCATATATTTCTGAAATGGGGGTTGTTTTGCTTAACTCAGTGTTAGCTTCATGCTTATGGTTATTAGAAATGCTTAGCTAATAGCCGTCAGATTGTGTTTATGAGCATGTGTAGATTAAAGAGCAAATTAGGAGAAACCTCGTGTCATGTCCAAAGTTCTTTCTCCTGAATAGTTTGATGGATTCTATACCTGTTTAGCTATTCTGCCTGGCTATTACTTTGATTTGCTCCCTTATTCTTCATTATCTGAAGATGTGATAAGATAAATAACTTAAGGTTCTTGCTTAATGCCATGTTGCTGCTTTGCAGGCCGCCCAGGGCATGGGAAGAATCGAGTTCGGCTCAACCTTCCGGGGAAGAACTTCCTTCCCCTGTTGCCAGGGTTACGGAACCTACCAAAGCTGAGGGAAATCAGGAAAAGGACGGCCCTGATGTCGAACGCGGGGAAAAGAAAAGGAGACGTGAAGAGAAGAAACAAGATAGGTACGAGAGGAATGAAAGGCATGAGAAGCGGCATGCTCGGGATTCTGGCGATCGCAAGCACCGTAAGCACGACAAGAAAAGGGGACATGATTCCGATTGACCTGCCCAAGTGTCTGACCTCCTTTGTGTATGTGAAACTGTATTAAGCACTTTGTTGGACATATCCATCTACTACCGTGGATTGTGAGCCATGGGATGCTTGGCTCATCATTCCTTTCGCGCAGTGGAATTAGACCCTGTCACATGAATCTCCAACGAGTAGCCAAGGCTATATCATCTCAGGCCTTTGATTTGTTCACAATATGCATTTGGGACCGACCTAGTAATCAACCGAAGGCCCCAAGTTATCATGGCCTTACAGGTTGGTCTATTACATGAATCGGAGACCGCCGACTGGGCGTTTCTGTTGTTGGTCTTCCTCTTGTTGTTGTTTCTTATAGCCTACGAACTACCCTTGAGAACCCCCTTGAAGGTTTGAAACTTTTCCTCAACCGTATCGCTTGCGGGTGAAGCATCCAAACCCTGTCTTCCTCAATGCCTCCGTCTAGATTCTGATCATCGGTTTTTGCCGGTTTCCTTCCCTCTGCGACATCCTTTCTTTTTTCGTTTCTGTCGTCAGGGTCGGGGATCGCTGCGTGTACTGACGTTCGAGGAGGTTCTAGTGAGGATTCAGTTTGGATTGTGTCTTCCCGGGTTCGTTGAGGTTTTTGGTTTGAAAAAGGCTGAATCTTTTGTTTATTCTTTGTTCTCGTTTTGGTTAGTTAGTTTGGTTGAGCTGGTTGCGGTGCTGAGGCTGGAGTTGGCGATGGAGATGGGGCTGATTTTGGTGTTGGCAAGTCATGTTTTCTTGCTTATGAAAGAAAAGGGGCGCTCATTTTTTGCTTGATGAATTGGTTGCTGCCCGGTTGTCTGTCTGGGTAGTCTTTATGATGCAGGAAGTTGGAGGAGGATGCATGGTTCATTCTTTTACTGCATTATGCGTGTTTTGATTCCTGAAAACCTAATCCGATTGCAGGGTGCAGCTTTTAATCGTTGTGTTCCGGAAATCAATCAATGAGTCAGAAAGGCTTGATATATAGCTTCGTGGCGAAGGGGACTGTCGTCCTAGCAGAGCATACATCCTATTTGGGAAACTTCAGCACCATTATTGTGCAGTGCCTGCATAAACTGCCATCCAGTGCCCAGCAAGTCCACATATTCCTGGATGGGCACACGTTTAACTTCCTAGTTGGTCTGATTGCCCTAACCTGTGATGCTGGCAATGTAATCCTTTAGTTCTGCAGTTTTCCTCGTTATTGCTGATGAATCCGTCTGAAGAACTGTCCCTTTCGTTTCCCTTGATAGTGTGAAAGATGATTTCATGCAGTGTTATGGTGCAAGTACCGGAGATAAGGATCCCCATCCACTGGATGATGAGGATGGTGATCTGTTCGAAGACGGTTTTAGCATTGCATACAACCTGGATCGAGAATTCGGGTGCTCAGGTTTTGTTCCTTGCTTTCCCTTAGTCATTTATAAGACTAATTGGTTATGTGAGCCCGGATCGCTTTCTGTAACATGTCCCTCACCTTACAGGCCCAGACTCAAGGAGCATATGCAGTATTGCATAACTGAAATAACTGAGGTGTAAGGGATAATGACTCGATACAAATGCCATTGGAATCCGTATATGCTGCAATATGACTCGATACAATGCCACCACTGTTGTAGGTCCTGGACCATGGGGAGAGTATAGAACTACTCGTCAGTAAGACCCATAACTTACAGTTCCAGGTAGACGGGGCTCCTCACTCGAGGGCGCTGTTCAATAAATTCCGCTGCTTGCATAACGGGGCTAATGATCTTGTTTCAGGCGGGCATCTTCCAAAGGCAAAGAAAGCAACTGAGGAGGAAAACGTGGTTGCAGAACATTCAAGTGAAGCTCGCGACCGGCGGCGCGGTTGCTCTCATTATCCTCCTGTTCTGGCTTATCGCAAAAGTGGGTGGAAAATAAAAATGGCTCGGGGAGGCTCACGGCTATGCGCTCGCTACATCGTGTGAATATCAAGTTCTTGGTGAAGGCGGCGTTTGAACGGTAATTTTCCTTATTTCAAACTAGTGAAAAAAGGGAAGTTGGATTCAAAACCGCCTTTCTCAGCCAAAGGTTTTTTCATGACTGGATTAAAGTAAAGTAAAGAGATTACATTTTATCATAGTTCTTACTTCAAATAGAACCTCCAGCTACCAGCCGCCACACATTACTTGAATTTAATGTCACAGAAGGAGTTTAGGGAATTAAGGGTTGCCGGGTCTAATTTGCCAGTTGACTTTTTGTTGATAAATCTGCCCCACACCAATTCTTTTTATCCCCTTTTTGTATGTCCACAACCCTTGAAGATATCGGATCACTGCGAGGAACAACAATGGCAGCCAACACGTCCCCTTACGACAAGCATGCCAAGATTTACGCCGAGGCGAGGCCCGTCTACCCGAGCCATTGGTATGAGAAGCTCGCTGCTCTGACGTCAGGCCATGGATTGGCCTGGGATGCCGGTACCGGCAGTGGCCAAGCTGCCGTTGGGGTACCCTCGCTCCTCTGCTTCGTTCGTGTTGTTTCTAGTTTTTAATCGCGTCTGGATCCAGAGAAAGAATGTGGATGCCGATCCTATAAAGAATCCTAGATCTGTTGGTTCATCCTAGATTTGCATTTTCCCGAAACATGATATTTCTCTGGTGTTTATTTCTCCAGGTTGCCGAGCACTATGACAGGGTGGTTGCGACGGACATAAGCGAAGGTCAGTTGAAACAAGCCATTCCAAATCCGAAAGTGCGCTATGTTCACGCGCCGGAGTCGTTATCCGAGGACGAGTTCGTGGCCCTTGTTGGCGGCGAAGGCTGTGTTGATCTGGTAATTGCTGCCACTGCTGCTCACTGGTTCAATCTCCCAAAGTTCTACGCAGTCGTCAACCGAGTGCTCCGCAGGCCAGGAGGCGTGATAGCAGTATGGACTTACACCGATAAAGTAGAAGTTAACCCCGAAGTGGGTAAGCTGCTTGAGCGGTTCCGTGAGTCTATCATCCCGTATTGGGGCACGGGAGTCAATTACGTGCTCAATGGCTACCGTGGCCTCCCTTTTCCATTCAACAGTGTAGGGTTAGGGAGCGAGGGGGCACCTGCCGAGCTTGACATGCCGAGGGAGATGTCCTTCGAGGCGTTCGTGAGGTTGCTCAGAACCTCGTCAGCTTACTGTACTGCAAAGAACAACGGCGTAGAGTTGTTACCAGAGAGCCTGGTGAAAGAATTTGAGGCCGCTTGGGGCGGACCGGATCTAATCAGGACCGTCAACAGCAAGACTTACATGCTCGCGGGAACTCCCAGAGACTAGTTCCTGGTAGTCCATGTGTAATGTCCATTCATGCTTTTGATTAAATAAGACATCTGCAAAGCATGTATTCGGTTGGATATTTGCATGAAATAACATCAGTGTGCTTAATATCAGTTGAAACTCGGATCACTGTTAATGCGACGTTTATACGAACGATACTCGTTTGAATGCCCAGATCTTGCATATAAGAGCGCAGCAGACAGCTAGCATCATTGTTAAAGTAGATGACAAACGCTGAAGCAGGCAGCTGCAGGTGGTACGGCTCGCTCGGATGTCGTGTCCACCATGGCGGTATTTGATCGTCCTTCCTGTTATAACCGGAAAATTGCTGCGGACCCGAGAATTTACAGAGTAGAGGATCCAGACCCACCATCCCGCTCACTCCAACTATGGTGATCTCTCCCCATGCGAGCGTCTGCAGCCGTTTACGGGTTTTAGCCATCAGGATGGATCCTCTACAAACTATTTTGGATTAGACTAACATCTTTTATAGCATTCCCGTCCTGAATTCTTGAACGCATCTACGGAGTTTAACTGGGATGATGTTGAGGTCGACAAGCGCAGAAAGAACTACGTCGGCCACAGCATCAAGGCATCGGCTGTCTGTCGACGGTTCCTGTAAATGCGCAGGTTGATCCAGATACAATGACCGAGCAGAAAGATCGTTCTCACAAATTATTATTCAAAATTACCATTGGACGAAACAAAGTGCAGTCCAATCAATTGATTTCAACTATTCTGTCTTTTTGTTCTAAACCCAGAATCATGATTTTTCAGCGATATAACTTAAAGCGAGAATATTACGTGAAATAGAGTGGAAAGTTTTAAAATTTTCCGTACACTGATTTCATTTCTTAAAAAAATATGTATTTCAAACATGGATTACGCATAAAAAATTTAGGGAAATCGATTTTTGTAACACCGATTTTAACTGAAACACTTATTTTAACACGGATAACGTGTTTTAAAATACCTTGTCTCAAATTTTTAAGGTAAAATCGATGCTTCCGATTTATAAACATTAATTAAGGAATTCTAAAACTATGAATCATATTTCACAAAATAGTTTGTGGACCAATGTTGTTAAAGAACATACATTTCTAATCCATCTTCTTGTTTGAAACAGACTAAGAGACGGGGTTTTGTTCCAAAATAAGATTAATCGGAAAAATATTTTCTAAAATATTGTAAGTAGTTTTGTACTTGGCCACCTCAAAATTGGCTTTAGAAGTTGTCCTTATAAAATTCAAATTTCAAATATTATTTGAATTTTGAAATTATCTACTTAAAGGAAATTTTCCTGTAACCATTAATTTGGTCACAATGCTCCAAAGAGATGACGGCAATTGTTCAGGCAGGGGCATTAGGCACCGGATTAGATTAAGCAAACAAAACTCCTAGCAACATAATAAAAAAGGGCGTACAAGATCCAACCACATATGAGTTCCATTCTATTCTTAGGAATGAAAATTTGTTCCTAATAATGAAAACGAAAAAATTGAAATAAAACAAAGCTGTGGAGGGAATAAATTTTCATTTATAAAATTAGAATAGAACTCATCTACAGTTGGTCACTAATGAAGTCAAAGATCAAGGCAGACTGGCAAAGCCTAAGAAGTCGCCAGTGAAGGCAAACCGAGACGCTGCCGACAAAGCCGAAGGATCGAGATGCCGTTGAAAGAACCGGAGAGCCGACGAAGCAAAAGGAATACAAATACTTGGGTCTTGTAAGTTCATCCAGCTCATGTGGATTCGAAAACAAGTAATAGAACCACTTTATAACTCAAAAAAATTTATAAGAGAGCATGAACGAAGAAGAACGGTCGGTTGAAAAAGAAGAGGGGAGCTTCTTTATATAAGAATTGGGACAAGTGTACATAGATTCAAGTGCTCTTATGCGCTTAATGTAGCTTTTGAAAAATCAGAAAGCGCAACAGAGGGAGATGTCCTTCGAGGCATTTGTGACCGAGGTCGTCCGCGGCGAAGAATATGGAGTGGAGTTGTTCCTATTGGCGCACGCGGAAGTCATCGGTAGCGTGTCGAACCAGATCCGATCGTCGATGGGGAGTTAACGAAATATAAGCAGACAAAGAATTTACGTGGTTCGGCCAATCGACCTACGTCCACTGGCGAAGAAGAAGATTTCATTATATTCAATCGAGTACAAACTTAGATTGAGACGCTCTCTAACCCTCTCGATCTAACCGGTAAGAAATCCCAGTAAGAAATAATTTAATCATCTTCGAAAAAGGTAAATATATTATGTAATATAATCAGATACCATCTAATATATTCTCTAAAAGATATATTATTTCGTATATAACGAGCTAATCGAATATTCTCGAAATCGCAATAATCAGTGCCACGAGATACTAATAGTTCCCAAACTTGGTGAAAGAATTTGAGGCCACCTGGGGCGGACCCGATCTGATCAGAATTGTCAATCACAAGGCTTACATGCTAGCTTGGAACTCCGAGATAATAAGTAGCGCCTGATTAATGTGTAATGTCTATTCATGCTTTTGACTAAATAAGACAACCTCTGCAAAGCATGTTCTTGGTCGAATATTCACACGAAATAACATCAAGTGTGTTCGACAAAAGTTACAACTTGGATCACTGTTAACGCGATGTTTATCTGCACGAACCTCATGTCAACACTAGATCCTGCATATGAGTATACAGTGGACAGCTAGCATTGTCGAAACTAGAGGGCGAACGCTGGAGAATCTCTGGGTACGAATCGCTCGGCTGTGGTATCCTCCATGTCGGTTTCTGATAGCCCCCCCGCTCCCTGTTATGATAGGAACAACTGCAGCGCCCCCAGGAACTTTTGGAATAGATGATCCGGACCCGCTGTCCCCAACCCCTCTGCCTTGTGGTGATCTCCCCCCATGAAAACCGCCGCCGCCATGACCGCCACCATGAGCACCTCCGCCCCCACCGCGATGGATAGTGTGCGGTACAGTCTCCTCCTTGGAATTAGATGCCCTCTTTAATAATCCTGCTGATTTTTTTTTCTATTTGTAGTTAGCAAACAGGATAGTAATTCACAATACTTTAAAAGGGAGATTCATCAAACTATGTGCATTATACAGACATTTTCTCCAACCAAGAATATGTTCATGAGAATAAATTCCTCCTAGATTAAGGTTTGGAATTCGGTGCCGACCGACTAACTGTAATGCAACACAACGCGAACACTCGAAGGAAGAGTAGGAATCTGAGGCTGAATTGAATCTCGCAGAGATACGACGACAAAGAATGAGCATCAGCTCATTCAGACTGGAACAGAGGACGGAGAAAAAGGGAATACCGTAGGATGAAGACATGTTCAGCAAGGTGAAGAAGAGGAGGGCATGGGCAAGCAGTCTCATATCCCCTCTGTCCTAAGGAAGCCAAGTTTGAAGAAGAACCCTCCCAGCTTGTCGCTAGCTCAGTTCACTTCCAATCTCCTTGTAACTTTACTCTTTCTACCTTTCAGCTGGGAAATCAAAACCACCCTCCAACCACTACAACTCCCCCTTTGCAGCAAGGGATATTCTTTAATGGACTGGGGGCCATACCACCACGTGCGAACTCTCCCTCTTTCCCCTATCTCTCTCCCTGTAAGAGAAGCCCATCCACTTCTCCAGAGCCTACACAGTGGCCCATTTTTGACACCAAGGTCAGCGAACAAGAACGGCTGCACTAGCCTCTAGCAACGAGAATAAGATGAGCATTGAATATAAGAGGGCTTAGGCTTGTAATAGTTAATGGATTATAAAAATGTAGCATAGATTGGGCTTAGTCCATATAAGTGTATATAAAAACAGTTCAGAAGGAATTACAAACACAACTGTGATCGGAGACATGGCTGGAAGTTGAGACAGGGCATAATTGGATGAACGTGTTAGACGGTGAAACGCGTCGGAAATATTTAGTAAATGAATACGGGTTTCGATGTTTGGTTCTATAATGTGTTCGTCGTGAATAAAAATTAAAGAAAAAAACCTAGTAATTAAGAATAAATAATTACAAAAGTTGCAGAGCACACCAAGAGGAAATGCGTCGAGAAACAAAAATGCCTAAAAAATAAGTACTATGTGGTAACCAATTTTTGTCTAAATTGTGATTGCGTGTTTGGATCTACTCCAACTTTGCCGCGAACGAGAGACCTGTACCGGGACCAACAGGGCAACCGCGAACGACCATAGACATGGAATACTGAAATGACAGAAAAAAGGCCTTGTTAGAAAAAAAAACACAAAAATAAGGTGGAAAAATGAAAGTGTTTTTAAAATCATGCAATAATTATATTTATATTGTGGATTTCAATTACTTCCTAAAACATTGGAGTGATCTTTATACCAAGTTGCCGTTGTTTGTTCAACAACGTATCTCAATTGATCTTTTAGTTTTATGACACATGCTGCATCATTATCTTCGATGAGTTGAAATATATTAATCGGAGCGATACTCAAAATTAAAAGTGCTAGAAATAATCTCAACTAAACGAAGATTGAAACCTGTTACCAACATCAAACATTTAAAACATGCAATACTCCTAATTAAGTGAACGATGATAACAAGTTGCGGACGAATAAGGAAGTCCACATAATAACAACTAACATCGTTAGGTAAAAATCAGACAATCTTCCTGTAAGTGAGTCTATCCTAGGCCCATCCTTACTTGGAGCTTCTGACCGCGAATAGTGAAGCGAGCAAGAATAGGAAAAAGATGGGAACTTTTGATCTGGGTCAACAGAGAGACGTAAGATTGGGACTTCTGATCTGGGTTGGCCTTGCAGTCACCAGAGATTGTAACTTCACGCGTGCTCTTATCAGGAAAGAGGGGCCGCCGGCTGTGGAAAGCGACAATGGCGTCTGGTCATTTGTCGTTGTCGTGGATGGCGAGAGGTAACAGGCAAAGGACAGAAGTGACGAGAGGGAGGAGATGATTTGCCTTTGATGGAAAGAGGCGTCTGCAGATGGACGGTGGACTTGTCCACGTGGCACCCTCCCCCTCAGGAGTTCTCCTCTCTCCCTCTCTCCTCCCTCGGTCGGAACATCCCTCCGTCCTGAGGCAAGATTCTCCCCAAAGTGCCTCTTCTCTTGTCCTTCGATAATATCCAGTGTTCCTTTATTGTTGTTTCTGGGTATGGGTAGATTTGTGAGGATGGAGGACAGGAAGAGGGAATTGGTCAGCCTGCTGCGGCAGTATATTTTGGTTTCTGAGGTTGTCGGGATCCCGTATCGGCTGATCGTGATCAAACGAACTCCTGAAAATGGATGTGTTTGTGTAGTTAGTGATTCACAATGACGATGAAGTTTATGGAATGGTTGACACCGTAGTTTCGGGCCAGTGTTATTGATTTCGAGTTATCTTCTCTGAAGGATGTTATAGGAACCCTACCAAATTTCCAAGCTTCAACTTCAATGTTTCCCATCATGGCGATTACGTTGGCATTAGCATCAGAACCATCGCGACTGATCGGCTTCGATATGGTGTCGTTTATGAAACCTGAGAATGAATTGAGGACTTTGTTCGGCACTTTCGGTCGCACTTTACAAGCTGGGAATACGAGTGTGATTTGGATGCTGGCAATGGGGAAGGCTGTGTAACGCCCCTGAAATTTCAAGAAATAAAAGAGTATGACTTTGACTAAAGTGTTGACCGGGAACTAGACGTTTGACCGAGTCAAATCCGACGTGGCATGGAAGTTTAATACTTTCGTCGTCAGTGACGTTAATATCGAATATTATCGAAACTTTAAATTCGATTCCGTGTGATTACGTCACGCGGGAAAGGGGACGCCTGGACTAAAACGGAATTGAATTTGAGTAACGATAAGATTCGTACTACGTTACGGGTTTTGACCGGGACAAACATTAATTAATAACTAAATTAGGATTATTAAGTGACGAATTAGAGAGATTTATGGAGGAAATTCTACGAACGGGTCTTGTCATGCGTTATCCTACAGTAGGATAAGTATCTAGATAAGAAATTGTAAGAAATGTGCTCCCGACCTCAAATAGTGTCGGCAAGATAACAAGGGGATAAGGGAAATAATTTGACAAGACTATTGGACAATAATAGGGATAAGGAAATCGGAGAGCCGTTTCCCCGACCACAAAATCGTTGATGGACAACACCACAGGATTAAGTTCCTGTAATGTCAGATGGGAAACGAATAAAATAATAATAAAATAGAATAATATAATATAGGAGATAAACAAAATAAAAGGAAGATGAGGGAAGGGCTCGAGGAGAAGAGGAAGTGCAGGGTATCGGTGGAGAGCCCCGGACATAAGAATCGTTCCGGTTTGGCTAGAGGGCACGACGAGGAGATCGGAGGCGAGAACAGGGGAGGTATAGACTGAGTGGACCATCTCTTCGTTTCCACCGTGCTCAGCGGGAGTCGACGACAGGATGCGGTTTCAAGGGGAATCGGAACGGGGTTAATCCGCGGGAAAGAGAACCGAGCGTCCACAGACCGAACCGGTACACTTCCCCCCTTCCCTGTTGTTAGTATGTTGTGGTTGGCTGTCGTGTGTTCGTGTTTGCGGGGAATGGGTGTGCGAGTCAAGGGGGAAGGCCGGGTGAGAGATGGGTTAGCGATCTGTGGGTTTGGCCGTCCAAACCTCTCCGTTTGGCGTCGCTCCGCTTCAGCGGTGCTTCAGTGGACAAACACTCCAAGTTAAGTTATGTGTGCGGTGAGTGGTGTAATGTTGGAAGTAGGGTAACATCACTGCAAATCGGCGAGAAGCCGCTTGAAGTCAAATGAAAAGAAAGGACAAACTGAAGGATATGGCTACGTCTAGGGGAATGGACGCCGAGTATTTATGAAATCCTGATTTAATAAACGTGGCTGCCCCTGTGATGCTATGCGAGATAACTTCTGCGATTTATAATCTTGTTCGAAAGTGCCATGAGAATACCGCAAGGATGAGTCCTGTGTACTCGAATTTTCTGCGTAGCTTGTTCAAAGATCGGTGAAGCAGTGACTGGGGGCTATAGATGGGTGTCGACCGAGTTTAAACGGAAGGCTGCGGAACTTGCTACTGGTCTGGACAGATCCCTTCGGTGATGGTGTCTGGGGTTGCAAGTTTCCGGTTGTCCTTCAACGCGCAGCGGTCGCTCACCAACCCAGCCGGGATCAGTCACGCTTGAACATATTTTGGGCTGCGTTGTGATGTATGGTTACCCGATAAGGGTCGGAGGAGTACGGGGGGGCGACAACCACGCGCGGTTGTGCCCGCTGGCCGTTACCCGGGTGCTCCCGGAGGAGTCGGTGAGGGCGCACTATGGTGGTCCTGGCACTCAAGAAGGGTTGGTATGAGATGAGAGTGAGATGAATCATGGGAGTCGCTTTTATATTTAGTTACCGTATAGTTACTGCTTATGCTGATGTTGTTGAATGATTTATATGAGCTGCCTTGAATTAATATTATCCATTACTGAGTACTATACCGTTTATCGTTTAAGTCGCTTGATGCATAAACGGTTTTCAGAAGTGCACATTAGGGTATGGTATTAGTCTTATATTTTCGCATGTGCATGGGGAGGTGTACTCGGCGAGTTATCGCTGACCCCAGTTTTGGGGAATTATTTTAGTCTTGTAGGAGACAGAATTATAAGACACGTGGCGCGGAGTTACGGAAAACAAACAGTAAAGCAAGCCACGGTAGGAGTTTGAATTTGTTATTTCCGCTGTATGACCGTAAAATGACGGAGAATTACTCTGATGAAAATGTGAAAATTTTGTAGGTCGTTTCAGTTGGTATCAGAGCGCAGTTAGTTGGAGTAATAAGGTGGAGTAGTATGCGCATTAGGTTTAAATGAAAAAGAATAGTAAACTCGCCCGTGAGTGATAAGACTTGATAAGGTCTGGCAAAGTAAAATAAAAGATAGACATGGGCGCAATCACCGTTGTCGGGGAATCCTTCTGAGTGCGAATAGACTTGACAGGGTACAGTAGGCGTGCTCGTGAGTTGAAAAGACTACACGAATGGCTATGTGACAAACGAAAACTTATTATAAATACGACTGAGGAGCAGTCAGTGAAAAATCACATCCTAGCCAGAAAAATCACAAGCAATACCCCCTAATGAATCCATTTAGTATGGCAAATCGTGGCGAAGGTCGATACCCAGGACGCATGCTTGAACTACTCAAAGGCAAGACAGGCCCTAGTGGTGATCCAGACGGTGAAGCTCCAGAGATTCCAAAAGCTGGAAACGCTCTGAACTTGGCCTTGGATGATGAGTTCCAGCCGCCCTTTGTCACCGTTACGGAGTGCTTGAACCTTCTCACAGGATTCCTGACCGGCTTAGGCCATGATTCGTACCCACAAGAGCTTACCACCCCATTGTTAAGGCGTCTGATAGCAGACCTTGCAGCGATTGAGGATGAGGACATTCCCGTCTACCGTCTTAGGAAATGCTATGAGTTTCGAGATCGCGTGAACAGCAATCCTGGTTTGGACCAGCGCGTAGAGGATTTCCACTTAGCAATCGTAGAGGCTGCCTGTAGGGAGCTTGAGGTTGCGGTAGCTAACTTCGCGCGTGGCCCCCAGAATTGAACTTAGACTTGTGTGAGAACTCAGTGTATTTGTCGTGTGTAAGTGAGAATCTTGTCAGAGTGAGTGAAGGGTCATTTCTGGTACTGTTACCATGTGACCGACAATTTGTAGGCGAATAGTATACCTGCATGTGAGTGAGTCAGACTTTAATAACGTGAAATATTGAACCCCGAGCATGGTAGTATAAAGAGGGCTGTGGATTCATCGGTTTGAACCACGCCCATCTCGAGTACTGAATTTTTCAATTGAACTTCTTCTACTTCCCAACTTTCTACTCAATCTTCCCTGTGAACTTCCAGATGGCCGACGACGCTGCAAGCAACGCTGCTGGGAGTTCTGGCGCACCTGGAGCGGCACTTTCCAGGCGCCGTCGAGTGAAAATGATGTCGGAGATCAGGCATCATAACCCTCCCACCTACGATGGTACTGAAGGGCCCGAGAAGGCCCAGTTATTCCTCCTGGAATGGGATAGGATTTTCCAGTACCTTGAGTACAATGAAGCAGAGAAACTGGTGCTGGCGGAGCATCATCTGAGGGGTAACGCTTTCTTATGGTGGCAGTCGTCCCGAGCCGTTGCCAGCACGCACTACTAGGGCTTTCCATGGGAGCAGTTCCGCCAGGCGTTTTTGGACAAGTATTTTCCGACCACGCTGAGGTTGGTTAAGATACAGGAATTCGAGACCCTACATCAGGGTGACTCATCAGTGGACGGGCACGAGCGCCAGTTCACTGACCTTTCTAAGTATGCTCCGAACTTGGTTGCTACTCCGGAGATGAAGGCACAGAGATTCCTTCGGAGTCTCGACGCCAGGATTCGAGGGAGGTTGGTCTCCCACATGCTGCAGTCATATGAGGAGATTTACCACCGAGCCCAACTTATTGAGAGGACGATTAAGGAAGAAGATGAGCAGGCGGCCAGCAAAGCCAAGTCAGAGGCTGGCCCTTCTAGACGTTCAGGAGGATTCTTTCGTGGCATTAGTCGCTACTTTGGCAGAGGAAAACGGCCCAGTACCAGCGGTGTCTCCAAGCCCAGCGGATATAGTCGAGGCGCGAGGCCTTCCCATTCACCTACTTGCCCGCGCTGTGGGCGAGCCCATGGAGGTATGGCCTGCCCAGCGGCCAGGATCCAATGCTTTCGATGCGGCCAGCCTGGCCATATTCAGATTCACTGTCCTCAGGGATCAGGCAGTGAGATGGGCAGCGTAGGTCCTTCTTATGGGAGATGACGCTTTTCACCGGGCAGGAGCATGTCGAGGGGTTCCATCAATCAGCCGTCAACTTCTGGCCAAGTCAATACCATTGGCCGGGGATGCGGAGGCCCCTCCAGTAATGCCATGACAGGTATGATCCTCATTAATGGATTGGATGCCAAGGCCTTATTCGATACAGGTGCTACTAACTCGTTCATATCCCAGAAGTTCGTGGATAGACACGGCTTCTTTATTGATTTGGGAGGTAGCCCATTGAAAGTATGGCTACCCAACGGAGAATATATGGATATGAGCTCAGTTTGCAGGAACTGTCAGATAACGGTTAATTGGCTGCAATCATCGATTGATCTAATTGTATTTCAGATAAAGGGGTTTGACGCCATACTGGGTATGGACTGGCTCACCAAGTGCCACGCAATGGTGGATTGCGTCCGGCGGGAGATCCTATTCGGAGTACCAGGACAGCCAGCCCATTAGTATGCCGTTGTGTGTGATTCTAGTTTGAGTGTGCCTTTGATTGCAGCAGCAGAAGCGTAGAGAATCCTGCGCGATGGGGGAGAAGCCTTTCTGGCTATGGTGCTTAACCTAAAGGAAGAGCTTCCTAACCTGCGGGACATTCCGGTCGTGCAGGAGTTTGAAAATGTCTTTCCGGAAGAGCTTCCTGGGTTACCACCGTCCAGAGAGGTGGACTTTGTAATCGATGTTGTACCGGGTACTGAACCTATTTCGAAAGCACCGTATCGAATGAGCTTTTTTGAATTAAAAGAATTGAAAGTGCAGCTACAGGGTCTGCTTGATAAAGGATTCATACGACCGAGTGTGTCTCCTTGGGGCGCACCAGTTCTGTTTGTTAAAAAGAAGGACGGTACAATGCGCATGTGCATAGATTACCGGTTGTTGAACAAAGTCACTATAAAGAACATATATCCCCTGCCCCGGATTGATGACCTCTTTGATCAGCTTCAAGGCTCCGTCGTGTATTCCAAAATTGACCTGCGGTCCGGATACCACCAGATTTTCGAGTTCGTGATTCGGATATCATGAAAACAGCTTTCTGAACACGTTATGGGCACTACGAGTTTTTAGTTATGTCCTTCGGCTTGACCAATGCACCTGCCTCCTTTATGGAGCTGATGAACCGCATTTTCAGGCCGTACTTGGACTAGTTCGTGGTAGTGTTTATTGACGATATTCTGGTGTATTCTAAGAGTATGGAAGAGCATATGGAGCATCTGAGGCTTGTGCTAGAGGTATTGAAAGCGAATCAGCTTTACGCTAAGTTGAGCAAGTGTGAATTTTGGATGAGCAGTGTCAGCTTTTTGGGCCATGTAGTATCCACAGAGGGTATCGCAGTGGACCCAGCCAAGGTGGAAGCAGTTCTTAATTGGCCCAGGCCTACTACTGTTACTGAGATGCGGAGTTTTCTAGGCCTAGCTGGGTATTACAGGCGATTCATTAAGGGATTCTCCCGGATTACAAGACCTTTAACTTAGCTGCTGAAAAAGGAAGCCGCATTTGAGTGGACCTAGGACTACGAGAGGAGCTTTCTCGAGTTAAAAAATAGATTGACGTCTGCACCAGTGTTGGTATTGCCCAGTGGCAGCGGAGGATTCGCGGTCTACTATGATGCTTCTTATTTCGGATTGGGGGCGGTGCTGATGCAACACGGCAGGGTAGTGGCTTACGCTTCTAGACAACTTAAGGTTCATGAGCAGAACTACCCTACCCACGACTTGGAGCTTGCTGCAGTAGTTTTCGCTTTGAAAATCCGGCGCCATTATCTGTATGGCGAGACTTTCGAGATATTCACCGACCATAAGAGCTTAAAGTATCTGTTCTCTCAGGATGAGCTGAACATGAGGCAAATGCGGTGGATGGAACTGATCAAGGATTACGACTGCACGATCTCTTACCATCCAGGCAAAGCAAACGTGGTTGCCGATGCATTGAGCAGAAAGACTGCCTCCTTAGCCAGCATTGAGGTAGAAGAATGGCGACTACGCGAGCAGGTAAATGAGATCGGTGTTAGAGTTGGATTCAGTGACAGTGGTCCTCTACTTGCTACCATGATCATTGGGTCTCAGTTGATGGATTTGATTCGCGCGGCCCAACTCTAAGATCCATACCTGACGGAGGAGCGATCCAGGTTGCAGGATCAGGCAGATACTGAGTTTAGTGCGTCTGATGTTGATTTGTTGCGGTACCAGGGACGCATCTGCATACCTGCTCAGGAGGATCTACGGAATCTGATCATGGATGAGACTCAGTTGAGTGCGTATAGTATCCACCCCGGGGTCACCAAAATGTACCAGAATCTACGGAAACAGTACTGGTGGTCAGGTATGAAAAGAGAAGTGGCTCAGTACGTGAGCTGCTGCTTGACCTGTCAGCGGGTCAAGATTGAGCATCGCAGACCGGGTGGAGAACTTCAGCCATTGCCAATTCCCGAATGGAAATGGGATGAGATCGCCATGGATTTTGTGATTAACCTGCCTAGGACGGCGTAGGGTTTTGATTCGGTTTGGGTGATAGTGGATAGATTGACTAAATCTTCCCACTTCATCCCCATTAGTGTGACGTACTCGGTTGCCAAATTGGCCAAGCTGTATGTGAAGGAAGTCATTCGCCTTCACGGTGTTCCCAGTGTTATAGTTTCTAACAGGGATGCGAGGTTTACTTCTCGGTTCTGGGGCAATATACGGCGGTCATTAGGCACGAGATTGAATATGAGCACTGCCTTCCACCCTCAGACAGATGGTCAAACCGAGCGCATCATCCAGATACTTGAGAATATGTTGAGAGCTTGTGCTTTAGATCTGGAAGGCTCGTGGGTAGATCAGCTACCATTAGTGGAGTTCTCATACAACAACAGTTACCAACAGAGTATCCAGATGGCTCCCTTTGAAGCTCTGTATGGTCGCCCGTGCAGAACTCCTTTATGTTGGAACGAGTGTGGAGAGCAGGCTGAGTTAGGACCTGAGATGGTCCGCGAGACTACAGAGACGATCAGGCTTATTCAGGGTTGTCTCCGCGCCGCACAGAGCAGACAAAAGAGTTATGCAGATAGGCGGCGCAGGCCTCTCGAGTTCGAGGTAGGAGATTACGTTTTTCTGAAAGTATCTCCTACCAAGATGAACCTCCGATTTGGGCTTAAAGGAAAATTAAGCCCGAGATAAATTGGACCTTACGAGATCTTGGAGATGATCGGGAATGTGGCCTACAGATTAGCCTTACCCCCCAGATTGGCAGATATCCATGACGTCTTCCATGTATCTATGCTTAGAAAGTACGTCCCAGATCCTCGACATGTGCTGCATGATGAGCAGATTGAGGTGTCTCCGAACTTACAGGTTACTACGGAGCCCGTGGAGATAGTTGATAGAATGGAGAAACAACTCCGTCATCGAGTGGTTCCTATGGTGCGGGTACGTTGGTTACATGGGAATATTGAGGAGTTCACTTGGGAAACAGAATCCAAGATGAAAGAGATGTATCCGTACTTATTTGAGTGAGAGTGATATGTACAATGAAATTTCGGGGACGAAATTTAAATTAACGGGGTAGATTGTAACGACCCTGAAATTTCGAGAAATAAAAGAGTATGACTTTGACTAAAGTGTTGACCGGGAACTAGACGTTTGACCGAGTAAAATCCGACGTGGCACGAAAGTTTAATACTTTCGTCGTCAGTGACATTAATATCGAATATTATCGAAACTTTAAATTCGATTCCGTGTGATTACGTCACGCGGGAAAGGGGACGCCTGGACCTAAACGGAATTGAATTTGAGTAGCGATAAGATTCGTAATACGTTACGGGTTTTGATCGGGACAAACATTAAGTAATAACTAAATTAGAATTATTAAGTGATGAATTAGAGAGATTTATGGAGGAAATTCTACGAACGGGTCTTGTCATGCGTTATCCTACAGTAGGATAAGTCTCTAGATAAGAAATCGTAAGAAATGTGCTCTTGACCTCAAATAGTGTCGGCAAGATAACAAGGGGATAAGGGAAATAATTTGACAAGACTATTGGACAATAATAGGGATAAGGAAATCGGAGAGCCGTTTCCCCGACCACAAAATCGTTGATGGACAACACCACAGGATTAAGTTCCTGTAATGTCAGATGGGAAACGAAGAGAGCGCACTACGGTGGTCCTGGCACCTCGAGAAGGGTTGGTATGAGATGAGAGTGAGATGAATCATGGGAGTCGCTTTTATATTTAGTTACCGTATAGTTACTGCTTATGGTGATGTTGTTGAATGATTTATATGAGCTGTCTTGAATTAATATTATCCATTACTAAGTACTATACCGTTTATCGTTTAAGTCGCTTGATGCATAAACGGTTTTCAGAAGTGCACATTAGGGTATGATAGTAGTCTCATATTTTCGCATGTTCATTGGGTGGTGTACTCGGCGACTTATCGCTGACCCCAGTTTTGGGGAATTATTTTAGTCTTGCAGGAGACAGAATTATAGGACACGTGGCGCGGAGTTACGGAAAACAAACAGTAAAGCAAGCCACGGTGGGAGTTTGAATTTGTTGTTTCCGCTGTATGACCGTCAAACGACGGAGAATTACTCTCATGAAAATGTGAAAATTTTGTAGGTCGTTTCAGGCTGTCTGTTAGAATTTTACAGGTATATTAAGTTCATCAGCACTGGAATCGTTTTTGACATTCTTTGTTCCGGGCCAGGACCAGAAACAAAGCAGGAGCTGCTCCGATCCTCGGGCAGTTGCGAAGAAATATGTCCGTGATTCATCAAAATGTAATTACTCTATCCGATCTTTTGAAATGTCGAATAATCTTTCTGCAGATACTGGAGCTTGAAGGAAGCGTACGTGAAAGCCGTTGGGTACAGGGGTGGGATTCGGATTGGAAGGACTCAAATTTCACAACTGTTTAGACCAGATTATTTTGGGCCGACTGTGATTTGAGTAGAGCACAACGAATATAATAGAAATGTAAAAATCTCATCATCGACTGGCATTTAGTCGATACCGACCGAGAAAATCTAACTCTATCGATGGATGATTTCCCCGTAGAGGAGAGAATCTAATCAGTCGATTCCCCTATAGAAAATCTGAATGGAGATTCTCCCTGTTACCCCCTTGTTGGAGAGAATCTAATCAGTCGATAGAGGATTTCCGATAGAGAAAATCCGATTTAGTCTCGATGGAGATTCTCCCCTTCAATGGAGGATTCCTCCGATGGAGAAAATCTGATTTAGTCAATTGGGAGAATATGATTTTATACCCTGTAAATAAGATTTTTGACATATGTTTGTGGAGGCGGGGGTTATAAAATAATTTTCACATGTTTAGTTATTCTAGTATTAGTATAAATAGGCTCATAGATGTTGTAATAAGACACACACAGACAATCACTTGTACCCACAAAAGGCATTTCGGTTGTCTCTCCCTTTTCTCAATTCTCGGTATTGTAATAATGGTAGTGAAATACGATCTCATTCTCCTTTTTATTTCTCTTTTTCGTTTTCGTTAAACCAGAATGGATTCGCCACGATTTTATCACGACGTGTAACGGTTTCTATCGGAAAGATGTTTTTGGTGCGGTGAGCGTGGAATGAACTACAACGCGAATGTAACCTTCGATGAAAGATTTATTCGATCGATCGACGAAAATTCGGACGAGGCTTTGAAAATTGCCCTCCGAGAGTCGGATAAGCGGATAACCTTAAAAAATGCCCTCCGAAATACAATGGAGCGGATAAATAATATATAGGCAAAATATACGTATATGTCAGTAACTATAAACGAACTTTCTTTTCTGTCAAATGTCACTACCTATGGTTTCTACCTTTTTTTATGGCCAAATGTTGACGACGTGAGGCAAATCGCATACGTGGACATAATAGAGCTCCGGAGGTCCTACGTGGTGAAGCTAGAGAAATTTGACGTGGAAAAGACCTCGGTGTTCCATACGTAGAAAAGAGCAGATGTGGATCAGGAAAAAGGAAGAAGTCCCCAAATCAAAATTAGATTTGGAACCCTAATTGGGACCAGAAAGTGCGGCAGAAGGCAGAAGAAGGAAGCACCCAGGTCGACTTTGCCAGCGCCACCTATCGGGCAACCTAAAAAGAATTGGAAAAAAAATTGAAATCTCCTGGTTCGACGGGGCACTCGAGAGTTGAGATCACAGGTATCGTGACCGACCTTTTTCCCAGATATGCTGAAGAGGTAGGGGTCATCGGTGGGGGAGAGGTACCTCCCAGAGCAACTCCTGAGGCGGAGGAGGTGGGGCTTACCAGGGACGCGCTCGATGGCCCAGCAAGCTTGGCGTACGGAGCCGTTGGAGGTCTGGCGAACGATGGCCTCGTCCTCGTCTGCAACGAGGTACTTCCTGTGGGCGGCGTTCCTCAGCCTGATGGTTCTGGCGGATTTGAAGAACTCCATTACTTTTTCTTCCTTTTTCTCTTCTTTGCTTTGCGCCCACCAGGAAGAGAGGGGAATAGCTTGTGTGGGTTTTTTCCACGTCTGATTTACCTGGCTTCACCACGTAGGACCTCTGGAGGTCCGTTATGTCCACGTGGGCCATTTGTCTCACATCGTCAACATTTGGCCATAAAAAAGGTAGAAACCATAGGTAGTGACATTTGTGTATATGAAAAAAAGATGTTGATAGAAAAGAAAGTTCGTATATAGTTACTGACATATGCGTATATTTTGCCTAATATATATCGTGAGATAGAAACTTTGCGTTTGGTAATTCTCACTGCGACGCATGAAACTCAACAAATAACCGTTGATCCAAAGATTCCAAAGATATGTCGTCGGTCAGAAGGGGTAGAAGGCGATTTCCTCATTCCTCGAAAAGGACACACCCCAAAGGTTTAGAGTTCCCTCATGATCGACATCAATCTAGAAATTATCACTTTATCTAAAACAATCGACTATGTGGAAGCTTATGTCTATTCCATTCGTCGAATTTTCCCAAGAATATGGTATTGTGGAGTAACTGATGGATCATCGACAACGTTATACTTCAAAACAGGTGTCCTTGAAAGATTGTGGTTTTGGACCACCCAAATTATTTTTGATAAAGACAATCGATCGATTCAATTAGATATTGTCTGGGTGATTAAAAAAAAATCTCCAGATAATCGATTAAAAAAATCTTTTCTGTCGATCCACTAAAAAATATGTTGATTAATTCAGAAAATCTCCTCATTAATTGTTGTGTGGGACAAAAGTTTATACCAGATTATTTTGGGTCGTCGATTGTGATTTGAGTAGAACAAAATCGACGAATATAATAGTACTGTAAAAATCTCATCATCGACTGGCATTTAGTCGATGATTGACTGAGAAAATCTAACTCGGATGATTTCCTCTGGAGAGAATCTAATGGATGATTCCCTCATAGAAAATCTGATTCAGATGGAGATTCTCCCCGATGGATTCTCCCAAAAAATCTGAATTAGTGTCGAGATCCCCTATGGTGAAAATCTGATTTAGTCGATTAGGAGAATATGATTTTATACCTTGTAGATAAGATTTTACAAGATGGACGAACACCAACTTCTACTACGTATGGAAGGAGCAGGAAATCTTGTCTTTAGTGTAAACACAATCATCGATGGGAAAAAACAAATAACCGTTTCCTCTTATCTTTTGGCAGTCTGACAGGTTGATTGACATATGTTTGTGGAGGCGGCGGTTACAAGACAACTTTTACATGTTTAGTTATTTTAGGATTAGTATAAATAGGCTCATAGATGTTGTAATATGACATACATAGGCAATCACTTGTACCCACAAAGGGTATTTCGATTGTCTATCCATTTTCTCATCTTCTATCTCTATTCTTGGTATTGTAATAATTGCAGTGAAGTACGATCTCATTCTTCTTTTTATTTCTCTTTTTTTGTTTTCGTCGAACTCGAATGAGTTCGCCCCGATTTTATTATGACGTGTCGCGGTTTCCAAATGAAACAACAACGGCAACTGGAACAAGATTTACGTCAAAGTCGAGGGTAAGATATCACGCGATTGGAGGTTCCGGATGGTCAATTTGGCCGTTGTTCCACGGAGCTACGAAAAGACAAGTAGGAGGGTGGAAGAGCAGCCGGACACTTGAAGGTGTTGATTTTGTATGGAGGAGTGTAGGAGAGCTTGTTTCAGTCGGTAATTGACAAGGCAATTAAAACCATGTTTGGTTGGATTAGTGGGCTGAATCGATTAATCACTATTGATTAAGCAAATTGTTAATTCTTTTATCCTTCCTCTGAGTGGAGTATGCCGTAGTCAATGGACTAAACTGATGTGACGTCTTAAAAATCAAAACTTTCTTCTATATTTCTCACGTCATTCAATTATGCATTGGGAGTTTCAACCCGGGGGGGTATCCGAACAGAGCCTTCAGACATTTAATAAAGACGAAAGGAAAGGAAGGGAAGGGAATATTTGCAAGAGAGATTCCGGTCTGAACTCCGCTCAAGCCTGAGATCAATCGGCAGCTTCTTCTTCTTCGACGGAAGATGGCCACCGCCACGTCCACCCCAACCACCTTCTTCCCTTCCTCCTCTCGGCCTCCGGCCTCCCGCTCTCTCTCCTCTCCGGGTTTCCTCGCTCTTCTCCGCCTATCCCCAGCCCCCGTCCTCCCCCTGTCCTCCAAGACGTGAGTATCAGTTGTTGGTTGGTTTTCAGGAAGGGGTGGTGGTTCGGGGCGGCCCCTCGCGTGGGTTTTAGTTGAGTGTTTTGATTTTTTGCTCTTTGATTGGGCTGCTGAATTAGTATTGATTAGGGAGCGATCGTTTGCTGCTGTTGTCCATCGGTAGGACGTTTCCTTTTTTACTGTCGTGCCGATTCTTGTGCAGTTACATTGCCCGTGGCTCTGGCAACGGTTCGAATATTGCGGATTCGGCTTCATTGGTGAGTAGTTTCATTGCCTGATTCTAATTAAGGATTGTGATGCGTTTTCATGAACCTGTAGTTGACCTGCATTGTTGCATTGTATTATCCGGGCACCTCATTTCCTGTTTCTGGATGCTAGTTTCATTTTTAGTTGGCGGATGAATATAAATGCTCTTCTTTTTAATCCAAAAGATTCCTTTTCTGTATAGTGGTGACATTTCAAATATGTGCCGCAGTATGATCAAGCTACTGATGGTGTTCCCATGCCGATAGTGCTGATTGATCAAGATTCGGATTCTGAGGCAACTATAGTTCAACTCAGTTTTGGGGATCGTCTTGGCGCTCTTATTGACACGGTGAGATGTGTGCTTTTGGAGCTACCTATCGACTGAGTGACTGGATTTCGTAGGTTGAATAGAGAACTAGTTCGAGTTAGAGTCAGTCTGAAAGTCAACTCTCTTCCAGGTCGTCCTTTGCACGACAGTTTGTTTCTGTTGCTTATACAACTTGACATGTAGAAGACTTGGGTTAGTTGTTAAAGGCAACACGGAGCCATAAAAATTGTAATAGACCAGAATCTCTTCGGATTTCTCCTATAGTTTAACCAGTTTTAGGTTCATTATACTTATACTCTAGTTGTGTTATCGGCAGATGAGAGCTCTGAAAGATTTGGGGTTGGACGTCTCAAAGGGAAGTGTCATCACTGAGGGTCCTGTTAAACAGACAAAATTCTACATTACAAGATTGTGAGTGGCAGTATCTACTATATCCTGATTCTTTGTTGTATTTGTTCATTGTAAATATATCAGTTGAAGAAATACTCTCTTATGAAATTGCTGATGAGGCTTTTGTAAGAAGACATTCTTTTTTTTTCTTTTGGCCTCCAACTTTTCTATCGTTGGATTCCTCTTGTTAAAGTTTGGCAAAACAATGTGCAATTTGGAAACTCTCTGGCTTTTCATGATGAAGCTTTTGTTTTTGTTAGAGACACGGGACGTAAGGTCGAAGATCCTGATTTATTGGAGAGAATTCGACTTACAATTATCAACAATCTCTTGCAGTATCACCCTGTGAGTTTTGTAGCTGCAACTGATCGAGTTTTTAATTGGTAGTAGGTTTCAGTTATTTATAGCTTTGCAATCCTCCATGGATTTACTGAAGAGAATATAATGATGACTTCTACAGGAGTCCAGTGTTCAACTTGCATTGGGGGAGGCATTTGGAATAAAAGCTCCAGAGAAGAAGGTAATTTCTGTGTTTGAAAAATCTGTTTAGATTGCCCTCGGGCTTCTCCTCTGGAGCACTCTTTGCCGTTAGTAGCTGATGAAATTGCTATGATTTTCTTGAAGTTCACCGAAGACACACTAAAGTCTGTCCCCTTAAACGTGCAAGAAAACTTTATTGCTGAATAATTCCATTTATTGCTCCAGTAGCCGCTGAGTGAGTTATTGAAGTACGTGGCTCACAATAAATTTGACATTTTGCAGATAGATGTGGACATTGCGACTTACATACGTGTGAGAGAAGACGGGCCTAAGAGGAGGTACATCCAATAATTAGTTTAGGAATTTTGAAGTTAGTCATTTCTTTAGCTTGTCTTGGATATTGATAATGGCCTATCACAAGGAGTGCTGCTAAGAATGCTAATTTATCGCCAGTGGAGGTGTTCCAGAATCCCAGTGAACTGGAATTGAACTTTTTGAACTTTTGTCTTCCGGAGAAGAGGATATACTAATACTCTCCATGGTTTAAGCGTAGCATTCACTTAATATCGTAGAAAATTCGATATCATGTGCTGAAAGACGGTAAAATTTACGAGTTGACCTTTCCATGGACCAGTTTGTTGTACGTAGAGACAGCAGATCGACCTGGACTGCTAGTGGAAATAATCAAAATCCTTGCCGATATTAATATTGAAGTTGAATCAGCCGAGATCGACACAGAGGTGCAACTTTTTCTCTCTATTCACCTGCTATCTAAGTTTCTGGTTAATCCTCTGCATTTTGGGAACGGGTGTTGCAAGAAATTACCAGCCTACTTTCTTTTAGGGACTGGTGGCTAAAGATACATTCTATGTGAGCTACGGAGGTGCAGCTCTTAACAGCTCCTTATCTCAGGTAACACCCTCTTCCCAATCGAACCGGCTTATCGTTGTAAAATGTACATACATTGAGATTCACCCGTCCCTGTCAACGTTGAAATTCGCAGGTGGTTACGAATTGCCTGCGATACTACTTGCGCAGGCCTGAGATAGATGTCGATAGTTACTAAAACAAACTCGTGGGCGAGGTTTGGAAAGGCGGCTGTTGTGATGTCATCTCAAACTCGTCCTGTATGTCCAGTGGTGTCTTTCTGTTAAAACTAAACCCTCTTGGGTTTACTTAGGGAAGGAATGACCGCACGTAGGAGCGTCCACTTCGAACCCATTTTGATGGCGAGGAGAAGGTCTCAAGTCATGTAAAACTTCTCATGGAGTCGACGCCACCACTGAACCTCTGGAAAAGGACTACTTTTTAAAGCGGAATAAAATTTTGGTCTTAGATGGACCTGGTTCTGGTCAACTAATCTTTAGGACTTAATTGATCATGGCCCCTTACCGTAATTGAAATTATTACAGAACACGAGGACTTAGTTGTAATAAGCCAAAAAGGTTTACGCCGTTACCGTACAAAAACCCTATTGAGAACCTTAAACCTTTTTCCGAACCGTCGCCGACGCCGAGCTATGCCTCCCTTCGGCGTATTGGCCAACGCGAACGGCCCCGAGCTGAAGCCGCGGCTGCTGCGGTGCCTTCTCCGCGAGTTAGTTCCGGGAAAGAAGCGCCAGCTTGGGGACCCCTCCGATGTTTCGAGGGTTGTTTCTGTCGTCAGGAACCGTGGTCTATTGTTAGAGTCGGTGGTAGGATTGGAGGAGAAGTTGGCTGCGAGTTGGAAGTCGGCGGTGGACGATTGGGTCGACCGATTGATGAATCTGATCCAGAGTGATATGGTATGTGGGAGAAATTTGGATAATTTTTTGTTTTATTGATGAACTCCGAGGATAAAACCTTGCGAGAATTGTTGGAAGTTTTTTCAGATTTCCACTTTGAAGGACAGCTTTTTTTAAGTGTTGGTTTCGATTCTCGTTTTAATGTGTTTATTATGAACAAGAAATGTAATCCATTCCGAACAGGCATTAAGGCTGTGCCTGGAGAGTATCGAAATGGATATGGGTAATTCATGTGAAAAATATAAATTTGTGAGGGTGAACTTTCTTGAAATGTGTTTTTGTTTTGTTTCGCCCTTTCTCCCCCATTCCTTGAATTTAATGTATGGATAAAAGTCCCACATTGGATGGGAACGCTGAGGAAGGGCACTCCCTCCCTTCAGGCTCCCTTCAGGCTATCTTTTGGGATGGTGATATCCTTGTATCAAGTGGTATCAGAGCCAATTCCCACTCTTCCGAATGCAATTGTGCCGGCGAGAGGCCGGTAATGGCAGACGCTAAGTTAAGCTAGCGCCCAGCCTGCCTGCGTGGGCGCCGAGTTCGGAAGCGTGGTGGATTGATGCATGGATAAAAGTCTCACATCGGATGGGGATATCCTCCCCTCAGGCTAGTTTTTGGGACGGTGATCTTAGAATCCTTGTATCAGAATCTCTGGTCAATTTTTTCTAGTTATGTTAAGAGAGAATTTTTCTCCGATGCAACTTCTATCGAACACAGGTTTTGGGAGTGATGATGTTGATATTTCTTGTTTTTGGCTGTCGGTTTAGTAAGTATGTTGTTATGAGGAGTTTCCTTTATTTTAGTGGCTTGTTATTTGAGATGTGAATGTTTTATTTAGCCAGACAAAAGTTGGGCAGGAGTGTGTTTGCTGGGAGTGACTTGTCAGGAATGCAACTTCTACCGCTTCTTGAATTCATATTCTTCTTGGTTCGAGGAGCTTATTAAACTTATTCAGGTGAACCCTTGATTGTCTTCTATTCGAATACTTTATACCTATATATTCTTTGTTTTCACTAGTTAAATGTTAAGGTTTCAATTTTTTTTATAACTAAGGTTTCAATTTTAACTCAGTATCTGTTAGATTCTTTTCCATATCGGTGTTGGATGCAAGTTTATTCTGACGCCCCCGCTAACAATTTGATATGCCATCAGTAAAAGAGATTATATCTTGTGAATTAGTCCGAACCATTGTATAACCCATACTTTTCCTTGAATTATAATTAGTTTTGTTCTCTTTGGCAGGTAAAAGATCTTTCGCGGTTTGTGAGGGTGGCTTCTTTCGCCTCGCTTTCTGACTTATTTGTGAGGTGGGTTAGGCATCATTTTGTCATTGTAGCCTCAACATGGACTCGGAAGTTTTGTGACTATCAACATTCTGCTTATGGTAAAAGAGCTCTGCTTAAAATCATAATTTTGCATGGGTGTGCTCCATGTGTCTGTGGATTGGCCCCATTTCCTAGGCTTATGAGGAATATTGAGCTCTAAAAGCAGTAATTTGTGGATTGTGCAGTAATTTGTTTCTTGTCCAAAAGGAGAAGATTTGAGGGATATATTTGTTCTATGAATAATATTCGTGTAGGATACCTGCAACATGGATTACTAATACATGGAGAAAAGGGGAATGGAAAACTTCATAGTCCATACTGATTTTTGCAATTGATGCCTATTTGTGGATGTAATTTTGGGTGTACTACTTAGCGGTTCTTTATTTCTTGAATTAGATTGGGTCATTTATCAAGTGGAAAGAAAGATGGTGCTATATTTGCTGGAAGGTTAATTCAGCCAACTCTAAAGCTATTAATTGAAGACGGCTCAGAGGCGCTGTGGGTTAGAACCTTCGATATTTTGTCCCGTCTTCCAATTATTAGTTTTAAGAACTTGTCTATTCTATGTGCTCTTGGTGTGGAAGATATTTTAATCCTTTCGGGTTCCTTCTTGATTTGGGGCAACAGCTTAGTCACGCTTGTTGTTACATGCAGGATGCAGGTGTCGATCTGTTTTCCAGCATTATAAATTCCTTTCCATCTGCCTTTAACCGACACTATTATGATAGCGTGAGTACTTGATTTTTTTGTGGGCACAGTGAAATTTTAAGAATATTGGTGAATGTTGGCAGTCGGAATCCAAGAATTCTTACTTACCTTACAATTGGTATTTTAATATCATCTGTTCACAACCTTTTGTGCACATTGTAGCATGTGTCTTGCCAGTTTCTCTCTTGTGATTAATGCACAAACTTTTGGCACGATTCTTCATGTTAATTCTTGGACCATTTTGTTTGTCAATAATTCTTTTGACCATGGCATCTGCTGCTGTGATCATGTCTTGGTCATATCTCTCTTATGTCTTCATTGTTGAAGCAAAGCTTGTCTATTGTAATAAAGCTCTGATGTTTCAGATAATAGTAGCCGTGGGTGTTACAGTTGGCCGCCTTTCCGTTAGTATTTGATCTGTGTGATTTCGCAGGTTGAGTCAACTATTGCTTCAAAGATCATCCAAGGGAAGTGCGGTACTAGCTTGTCAAAGGTAAACATGTCTTATTCAGTCACTTTTAATGCATCTAATGCACGAACTACTAGCCTGGCTAGGGTAAGAACGTTTGTATAAAAAATATGGGTAAGAACTATTCATAGCAGATTCTTATTGGTCTAATTTTTGTTATTTTTTTTTTAAAAGTAAATGCATTTAACAACCAATCACAATCTGCCATGCATGGTTCTTACCATAATTTTAGGTACAACCATTCTCACCTTATCATCACTCCATTTGAAATAATCTTTGGTTGCTAGTCTGTGCTCTTCTTAAATGTAGATGCCGGTTGTTTAATGCAGAAGCTTGCTTACTGTTTAGCCGCACTTCCAAGGTCTAAAGGAGATGAAGAAACCTGGTCCTTACTTATGCTGAAGATTCTTTTATCTGTTAATCGTCACCTCGATGATATTTTTAGGGGTCTAGAAGAAGGTATACAATGATGTTATGTTATAGTTTCAGGAAAATGCATATTGTCAATAACTGAAACCTGTTTTCTTATTACAGAATTCAAAAGTGAGGAAGCTATTAGATTGTTAGTTCCACCAGGAAAAGATCCACCACATTTTTTGGGCTATGAACCCACGTTGGATGGGGTACCAGCACAGGACATCAAAGGGATGTCAACGTCCAGTGCGTGCGCACTGATTATTTGTTGTTGTGAGATGCTTACCAATGCTTACCCTGTCCCAGTTAAGTGTCAAAGAGCCTTAATAGCTCAAAGACTTCCGAGATCTAGTTATTGCTTTCAACCTCTTTTCATCATCAAGACTCAGTATTGATATCTTTCTATCACTATGGTTGGTTTCTGAGTATTACATCCTGATTTTGTAGGTTTATGTCCCTGTCCGGTCTTTATTGGTTCTTGCTGAGAGAGTTCTAATGGTTGATGGTTCAGTTCCCCGAACATCATCTCCATTTGTAACAGCAATTCAACAAGAGTCCCTTTGTTTGGATCTCCCAGTATTGCATTCTCATTGCTTGGAGTTGCTAATTGCATTGAATGGAGGCATGCGCAGGTGTATATTTCTCTATAATCTTATGAAGAGATCATTTTGCCTTTTTCAGCCGTTTAATTTACCTGATTATGTCTAGTGTGTAATCCATTGTACGTTTTCTCTGCATGGTCTGGTGTACTTGCAGTCTGATATTGCCCCATGCTCCGTACATGGGCCGACTGATTGAAAGATATTCCAAGAAGTGCGTTTGGTCCGAACAAAGGATTAAGTTGTACACAGTCATGAAAAATTTTCTAATTTCAATGGGCGTAGGTGAGATGCTACCGAACTTGAGAGCTTTTCATGACCTGTGTGTGTGTGTGAAATTATGTGTTCTTCTTCTTCCAAATTCAGAATGGGCCATGTGAATTTTTAAGTTACTACATCATGATGGGCCTCCTTTGTGTTTAGTCTTTCAGCTCGAGGTGATTCTGAGGTTGAGTTTCTGAGTTCCATCTTTCCAGATTTTTTCTCCTCATAGACCACATTCTGAGGTTTTTGTGAAAATTTTAAAAATCATACTTAACTTATATGTCTTCTGCTAATAGCAAGACAATCGCCGACTGCTCTCGTATATATTATATATTGTTATTTGGTAAGAATACATCACAAACTATACCCACCTTTTGGTTTATGGATAGCGGTGTTCTTCTAGGAACGCCTTTTGCCAGTAGAATTTTCATCTCAAGCATTTCTTTTATTGGTTTCTCGGTTTGTTTTGTGGAGCCACTTTTGAAAATAAATGCTCCTTTACAACTTCCGCCTGTTAACTCTAGATGTCAGTGTTCTCCAATAATCTTGACTATATTTTGATTTGTTTAAAGGCACGTCAATTTTTCTTTCCAAGGCTGTCTTCTCCAATGCACTGAAGGACCTAAGCCTCAAGTATGATAATGTTATACCATTATCTTCAACACTCTCAAAAGCCAGTGAGGGTTCGCAAGAGACAAAAAGTAAAAGAAAGCGAAAACATGGTTTTTATAATGGAAACCATGAAGCTCAGCATGACCTGGTCAACAAAGAAGTACAAAAATTGCTTGAGAATGTGCCTACTTCTATATGGATAGCTGCACTAGAGGCATTGGAGACACTTCTGACAGTGGTAAGCATTACACTACTTTGTAGTTCGGATTCTTGTCACAACTTCCTTTTAGCCTGAAGGATTTCTCCGATTACAAGATCCGATGTACTCATTTTGTCAAGGTGACCTTGATTTGTCGAACAACTTACTTGATTCTGGTCTTGCAATTTTTACCTTTATTGCATGCTGAATTCAGAGCTCTGCCTTGAAATCCGAATCATGGAAACCACAAGCTGATGACCTGCTGATTGAAGTGGCATCGAGTCTATTAGAGAATGAAGGAATGAGTTCCCTATGTGATGGAGCATCTGCATTGGAGAAATTGCAGCTTGCTGCATTGAAAGCATTGTTGGCATCTATTCTCTCCCAAACACATGCTAGACCAGCTCATCTAGCCAAAAGTCTTGAGCTCTGCCGTAGAGGTAATTTAGTATCAGTTTGTTACATTCTGCCTGTGCCATTGTCATAGTGGCCCTTGTTAGTACAACTAGAGACAGGTGTGTGTAACATATATATGGGGGAGAGTCAAACATCACCTTGGGCTATAAGGCTTACCAATCAAAGTTGGGGTTAAATTCGGTTGTCAGAAACATGTGGATCTTAGTTGGCCGTTGATTTGGGTTCTTGTTCTTTGTTTGACTGATTCAATTCTTTCTGTGATGATTTTTTAAGGTCTAAAAGGAGTTGGGACTAAAGTTGGTGAGTTCTGTGCCCATGCACTTTTAACATTGGAGGTGCTCATACATCCACGGGGCCTGCCGCTGATGGAACAAGCTGCTGCTACGACGATTTCCAACTCCTTTGTTGTCAATAAGTTCCAAGAGAACACCCGGACAGAGTGGCCCAGAGAGGGGATTGTGTTCAGACAAGGTTCGCGCGTAAATGGAGTTATCCAACTGGGATTAGAGGATGACTGCCTGCATCGAGAATGGATAGAGAACGTCGAAGAAGACCATACTCCAAAGCGGAAAAGGAGTCTGAAGTCCACTTCGGACTATCCTTCTGCTGGAAGTAGTCCCGATAACGCTGAGATTGCACCACGAGACAGAATGTATACTGATGTGAGATTAGAGAATGACGGTCAAAATAGTACCACGATACGACAACAGGAGGATTTGGATCAGACCGGTGCAATAATTAGAGAGCATGGCAACCCTGCTTCGACTCCCACTCCGGCCACTACCATCAGGGTTGGAAAAGACACAGGGAAGGTCGCCGAAGATTGTAGGTCGGTTACGTTGCATAAAGAAGCTCCTGCAATTGCTGGAAATGATAATGTTCGCCCGACTGGCGACAACCCTACTTCCGAAGGGAAGGAAGTAATGTCGGATTCGGACGACAACGGGGAAGGTTTCCCTGAAATAGTCTTTGCCGACCCGGATTCCGATCCGGACGAGGGATAGGATGGGGAGCTGTTTTCTCCATTCTCGCGGGACGGGAAAGAAAAGAGTAAGATGTAATTCCTTTCATTTTATGTTCCTAGTGTAAACCGTTAAAATGAGCAATTTGCTGATTAATGCTTATTGTTAAGCAAATGAGTGGGATTTTATCAGAATTTTGCTTTTGAAGTCAAATGATATATATGTGTATGTGGATGTGTGTAACTTGTAAAGGCAGGTCGTTATAATTAATATTACCGCCTCGTCCGGATGGCTACGGTCGGTTTGGCCAGGCTGCGACACCGGCTCCGCCACACAACTCCTCGTCCGCCTCTACCCTCCGTCACCTCCGGCCATCCCCGCCCAACCCTCGGATGTTGCCGCCACCTCTCCTCCTCTCCCATCCTCTGTTCAGCCTCCCAGAACCCCGCTCCTCAGGTCCGCCGGCTCTGTGTGTGTTTTTTTTTTTCCTAGGGAATCGCGTCGGTAATAGACGGAGGATTGAGCCAACTTTATCGGGTTCTTTTTCAAGGGCGATTCCTCTGCGGCAGGATCGAGCGGCGGCTCTTCCATCATCGGTGGATTGCTGGATTACCTCAACGAGTCATGGACTCAATTCCACGCCACCGGTAGTTGCCCCCCAGTGTTCAGAGTTATGATATTAGGATATAGGAATTTGATTCCGCGGCTGATTAAGTGCGCCTCAACCAGATGTCTCGCAGTATCAGGAGTTATCTAATGAGAATCAGACACCGCTCTGATCCAAGTTCTGTCATGAAAATACCATGGAAGATGTTATAAAACTTTTTTGAGCAATGAAGTCCATCAATTGCTGACGGTCACAGATTATTGATGTAATGTAAAAGAAAATCTGCTTAAAACGATTTGCTATATAATTTTCTTTTTGGTTGCAGCTGAAGCAAAGAGGCAATTAATAGCTGCCGGGTTCCATTTACTCAATGAGAATGAGGAATGGAGTCTACTGCCCGGCGGACACTACTTCTTTACGAGGAATATGTCTTGCGTGGTTGCTTTTGCTGTAGGCGGAAGGTCGGTGGTAATATCTGCCTTAGTTCCGGTGACACATCACTCATTTCAGACGTGTAGGAATAACTGTTTTCTTAGTTTGCAGATACGAAGTTGGCAGTGGCTTTCACGTTATTGCTGCTCATACGGATAGTCCTTGTCTCAAGTTAAAGCCCAAGTCTCTGTCGACCAAATCTAACTACTTGATGGTCAATGTGCAAACTTATGGTGCTGGCTTATGGCACACTTGGTTTGATAGAGATTTAAGTGTTGCTGGAAGAGTCGTCCTAAAGAATAGCAATGGCTCATTCTTGCACAAGCTTGTAAAAGTGAAAAAACCTATTATTCGAGTTCCCACTTTAGCCATACATCTGGATAGGTATATTGATTTTTCTCTGGATTGCTTATAAAGTTTCTCGAATACCATCATCTGGGATGGTAATGCAATTCTCTAAGACAACAAGACTTCTCCAAGTTTTCTTCCTCCTTTATTTTTCCGAATGTGTTACTCTAGCATGTCACGTCATTTCCATGTTGGCATTATGTTTCAGGCATTTTTCCCTCTGCGCTGATTGTTAATAAACTACAGACATATGAGTTGATAGATTGATCTTCTCCTTTTGAATTGATGGTTTAGCACAGTTAACAAAGATGGCTTCAAGCCAAATTTGGAAACGCACCTCATACCTTTGCTGTCAATTAAACCAGAAGAAACTTCTACAGATTCAAAAGAAAAGGAAGGGGATGCTTCTTTGAAAGGAGTTCATCATCCGCTGCTTTTGCAGGTAAATGTTTTACTTTTACTCTGGTTTTGGGATGCGTGTTGCTGCCTCGCAAAACTGGAAGTTGTCTGGAGTTCCCAAGCCAAGTTATCACCGTTCATTGTAGATTATTTGTACCCTTCACACGTGCAAAAGGAAACCTTGATTTTTCGTGTTTGACTTCAGGAAATAATACGTTGAACTTGTGGTGTTTGCTTTTCACTTTTGTAAAGTCTTCAGTAATTCAGGATTTTCGCCATCCTTTTTACATGCTTCTTAGGTGTTATCAGAAGAAGTTGGTTGCGATGCGGATGATATAGTGAGCATTGAGCTGAATCTTTGTGATACTCAACCCAGCTGCCTGGGGGGTGGAAACAACGAATTCATCTTTTCTGGGAGATTGGATAATCTTGCTTCCAGCTATTGTGCACTGAGAGCCCTCATTGATTCTTGTGAGGTTCCCGGGGATTTATCATCTGAGCATGCTATCCGAATGGTTGCTCTGTTCGATAATGAAGAAGTAAGCGCTTTCTACCTGAATCTCATTCCTGCATCTTAGTTTTCCTGCCTGTTCGTGTACTTCATTCATCGCACCATCAACTTGAACTATTAATCTGGATAATCTGAATTGATTTGGAGACCTTTATCATATGAAAAGGAATTGGTGTCTTTTGGTGAATCCCTCATTTTTTAAGACTCTAGGCAAATTATCTTTATGGTTATCATGATTGCTTCGTTTAGTCTCTCATCAACAAAAAGTGCCTGCTTATCTATTTATCATGACCTAATTTAGATAGGTTATACCGGGCCATTTTGGTTCTTCCTTGTTTTCTCGGTCTCTGAATAAAGAATCATGTCCTGGGTTGATGATGCCATGCGCTTTTAGTATTGTTGGATTTTTCATGGGTTGTTGGTAGACTTGTTGCATAATATATTGATGTAGTTACAGTTTCAGCTCTATAATCACATTACGGGCCTTTGTATTGCTCAGGTTGGCTCAGATTCTTTCCAAGGTGCTGGTGCACCCACCATGTTTCAGGCTATGAGACGGATAATTCATTCGTTGGCCAGAAGGAATGTGGACGAGGATGCAGTTGAGCGGGCGATAAGGAAATCTTTTTTGGGTATGCTAATGGTCAACAGTAAAAATGCCTGATTTCTGGATGATAAATAATGCTTCTTATTGGTCAAATACTAGCTGCTTTGATTTTTTTATGATAGTTTTATATGCAAGCACTAGATAAAAAGAAAGCCGCCATCTTCATTCAATGCCTTGGAGAGGGCTGCCTTTCACTGTACAGCCTGGCCAACATTGCATATAAATTCACATATAAATTCAAGAGTTAGAATATTGTCTAGGCCATTGCATAGCCTGGCCAACATGGATAGTCTGGCTGATCCTGATTATTTCATGATGTTTGAGCCAAACTTGAACTCTGTTCTGCTTCCCGTTGAGAATTCACACTTACTTCCATCATTATGTGCTGATTTGTTGGTGCAGTGTCGGCTGATATGGCCCATGGAGTTCACCCGAATTTCACGGATAAGCATGAAGAACACCACAGACCAGAAATGCAAAAGGGCCTAGTGATCAAGCACAATGCAAACCAGCGGTATGCTACCAGTGGAATCACAGCGTTTCTTTTTAAAGAAGTCGGTAGAATCCGTGGTCTCCCTACCCAGGTACTTGGGTCACTCTACAGTACTTCCACTTAGCAATCAATCGTCAAGCTTGTAGTTGTGACTTTGGCTGCCATGTCGTCATGCATACATTTTAACTTGAACCGTCATTGGATTTTCTCTCGACCACATCATATCAGGATTTTGCTGTTAGAAACGACATGGGGTGCGGTTCAACCATTGGTCCCATACTCGCGTCAGGAGTTGGCATCCGGACAGTTGACTGTGGTATCGCTCAGCTTTCTATGCACAGGTAATCAAACTGGACCTTCACTTCGGTAGCTGATGCTAGTCGCAATGTTTCATGCACGTTCGACTGGATCTGTTAGTTTTGGCATCAATATGCTCGGAGGACGCCAGGGTGGAGATCCCCCCCCCCCCCCTGTTTCCCATGCTGTTGTACTCCCTCACATTTTGGTTCTACTGCATAAAAATGGGAAGAATCTAACGCATCCCGAAAAAATAAACACAGCGTCCGAGAGGTGTGCGGGAAGGAGGATGTGGACACGGCGTATCAGCATTTCAAGGCATTCTACGAAGGCTTCTCGGAAGTGGACCGGAGGTTGGTCATAGATTATTAGCGGTAAGTCATCCTCCAAACTTTTACGTCCCACCTTTCTCGTGGGAAACAGTGGGTTATTTCTTCTGCCTCGGATTTCTGAGGGGGAGGGGGGGGAATGTCCGGTGGAGTTACCTTTGGTTGTCACTGTCTACACTGATCATCATTTCCGATTATCATTATTCGTGTTTCTTGTGGGACTTGTGTATCAGTGGGGGAGTGAAAATTAAAATCTGGCAGGGGGGAGGGTGGACTTTGAGCCTTCAACATCACACGATTGGTCGTCCGTCGCATTCAGTCCTAGGAGGGGTTTTTTTGGGGGGGGGGGGGGGGGGGGGCTCTGACTTAAAAATCCTTTTTTCTTTTTGTTGCTTAAAACAGTATTAATAAAATACAAAAAATATTCTACAGGTTTCTGTTTCTTTTTTTTTTTCTAACATTTGATGTGGGTGTTAAGAGGCGTCTGGGCTTTGTCATATGGATATTATCTTTCACGATCGTCATAAGTGAGGAGGACTTTTATGGTGTGAGTTTGTGATAAGGATCTTATCACACACTTTTCGTGGAGAATAGGCCAAAGTGGGGGTAAGGGCACATCTACTTCTTCTTGGATTGTGATTAGTTTGTGTTTACTGAATTGTTTTATACGCGGGGGGTGAGGTTAGAAGATAAGGTGGGGGGGGTGATGAAAAGCTCGTTAAATGACATAAGACGAGGACATATTGGAATATTCCCTCTCCTTTAAAAATATACAATTTCCTTTTTAAAAAAATTCTACTAGATATATTATCCCCGGTTACTCGCGGCGTTGTTAGAACCCGACAGTTTCGGTCCTCGGTTGAAGGAAAAAGAAAACAAAGGGAAGAAAGAAAGAAGAGGGTTTTAAAAAAACAAAAAAACTCTGGTAGTCTTTCTCCATCGGGAAATGGTTTTGAGAAACTACCGAGGGAGGAGAATGTTTTGTGTATTTTTGCCATCGTTGTCGTTGTCGTCGTCGTCGTGGATAGAGAGAGAGATATGCGAGCGAAAACAATAGTACGACGCTATTCTTTTTCTAAAAAAAAAAGTCAGGTCGCCTCAAAGTCCCCGCAATTCTACGCGGGCAAAACCTTTTTGTTTTCTTTTTTTATACAGCAATTATGGGCTTTGAAATAATTTTAACTACCTTTGAAAAGCTAGTAAGGGATTCAATTAAATCAAAGCGGATTTTGAAATCCGCGAGTCTTTTTCTTTCTTTTTGACAATTTGGTTTGGGGTATTTGTCACTGTCTAAGCGTGTTCCGTCTACTAAAAATTAGAGTATTGAATAATTCAAAACTACAAAAAATTGTCCTTTGGGTGGGGGAACAAGGCAAGGCAAAGGCACGGCTCTCTCCTCCTACAAACCTGTCTTCCCTTACTGTTTTAGTGAAGTGGTGTTTCTTACCAAGGGGATAACCACCTTCCCTCTCCCTACTCATGGGAGGCCAGGTATGCCCTCCCAGAACAAGGAAAAAATAAAGGAGAAAGGATAATGTTAGGTGGCCGTCCAGTGCTCACTGACATCGTCGTCATCGGCCAAGCACCAGGCACGCTGCCCCCTTCCATTAATAAAAAGGCATAATATGCTTTGTTTTGATATCAATTCCCTGTTTTACCAAATGATCCACCCTTCTTTTATTATTATTATTCCCACAATCCCAACGCCACCCTCCCCTCCATCGACACTCTGTTTCTCCTGCTTGTTGTCCCTCGGCTGAACCCCGGGAATTTCTCCCCCAACAACCATTCAAATTCTTGTTGCTTTCCTTCGTCCTTGCAATGAAAAACCGCCACTCTCCCACACTCACTTATATATATAAGAAATTATTCTCCTCCTCCTTGAAGGAACGACCATTTCCTTTCCTGTCACCCCACCCCCCTGTTTGAAGCCCCCTCCCCCACCACCACCACCACCGCCCCGCTAACCAGAGAATCATGCCTTTCAAGCGGGTTTGGGGCGGCGAGAGCGATGGCGGCAGCGGAAGCGGGAAGAGCATGTTTAAGGAGATGCAGCCACTGCTCCACCTGTTGTTCTCCCTGTGCATCCACTGGGTGGCCGAGGAGATGACGGTCTCGGTCATCGTCGACGTCGCCACCGCTGCTCTCTGCACCGACGACACCACCTGCAGCGCCGTCATCTATATCACCGGACTCGAGGCCACGGTACGGGGGGCCACATATTTGCTTGTCCTGTCGTTGTCACTGCCTGGTTGGTGTTCCATCTTTTTCGCGAGGTCAGGAAGGAGGGGGGGGGGTGGTTCCGGATGGGGATGGCTGTTGAAAGTTTTTAATCAGTCTGGACCGCCACTTGTATTTAGTTACTGTTCGTAGCCGCCGCAGTTGTGGGGATTACGACAAAGGAAGACCCCAGAAAATATCTCCAGTTGCCCGGCAACCCCAACTCCTCTTTATTTCCGTTTCTTCTCCCCTTGTTTGCTTCCTTTGATTGTTGGCTTGGTGCTTGTCCTTGCGTGTGATATTGCACAAGACTGGTTTCCTCTTTACATGGGATTATTCTTTTGTCCACAAATTTTTGTCTGAATTGGGGTGAGAGTTTTTTAAGTGTTTCTTGGACTTCCCCCTGTCCCAGCTTTGGGTTATTTCAGTGAGAGTATTATTAATATATTCGTGGGGGGGGAGGCGGCGGCGGCTGCTGCTGCTGCTGCTGCTGCTTGGATTTCCAGAAACGGACAAAAGGACTGATTTAGCCGAATCCAATATTATATATTCAACTAGTGCTCTGCTTTTGTGGCCTTGATGAATTATACAAACTACAGTACATGACGGCCGAATGTTCCACCTGATGTGCTTGCTGTAATTTGTCTGAAGAAGAAGATCACAAGTCCATTAAACTGTCATCTGTTTCTACGCTCTGCAGCATGTATGTAGTATTATGCAGTCTGATCCTCTTGGGGATGGATGATTTTAGTAGAGATGAAGTTATGTGGTAATAGTTGTCTAAGTCTCCCATCGTATTCCAACTCACTGATTGCGGAAAATGTACAGTACACACGGAGAAATGAATGCAGATATCATTATTGTTCCGTGGTTTTTGTTTCCCCTCAGGTTGTTGGAATTTTCAAAATGTTTGTGCTCCCAGTCTTGGGCCACCTTGCTGATGACTACGGGCGGAAGAAGATGCTGATCATAACGTCATCGACTTCAATGTTCCCCTTTGGTAAGAGTGAAATTCCACTTTTTGTACGATTACACTCGGGCCTTGGCTGTTGGTGGATGTGAAACAACTGGAATGCCGGCCAGATAAAAATTTTCTGCACTGTTCTTTTTTTGCAGCTCTACTCGCTATCAATCAGTCGAAGGGATTCGTGTATGCATTTTACGCGCTTCGCACGATCTCATATATCATGAGCCAAGGCAGTGTCCTGTACATATCCGTAGCTTACGCGGTAAATCCATCACGGACTACCCAAAAAAGAAAAAAATTAAGAAGTTTTTTTACGACAAGATGTTGAACTTTACCAAAAACCTCTCTTTGTCAAGTAGGCAGATGTCGTGGATACCAGTAAGCGGGCGATTGCGTTTGCATGGATCACAGGGTTTCTGTCTGCATCTCATGTCATTGGAAATTTGTTGGCCCGTTTTCTACCAGAGAAGTACATATTTGCCGTAAGCAGCTAGACTTGAGATACGTAGACTACGAGATTACTTGAACGAATGACAATTCTGATGAAGTTTCTCGCAACAGATTTCAGTTTGCCTTTTGGCTTTCGCTTCTCTGTATATGGTGGTGTTCTTGCGCGAGACGGTCAAGTGTGAGCCTTCCACCGAAGAACAGATAAAACTGGGGGGTAAGATAGTCAGGACACTCCAGAAACGGTACAGGTCCATGAAAGAATCTGTTCAGATAATTATGAAGAGGTACTCCTTTGACATCAAGTCTCCCTACTCTCAACTTCCTAGAAACGCTGCAATTTGAGGTGTATTTGAGTTTGATATCCATAATGAAGTGCCAAATCACTTTTCAGCCCAACGCTGAGGGGGATTTCCATGGTTTCCTTCTTCTACAAGCTTGGAATGATTGGCGTCGGCGACATGTTGTTTGTGAGTATCTTGATCCTGAGGACATCATATGAATCTGCTCTTGCAATAAATCTGGACCGGAATCTGGACGTGTAGCTTAGTCTGCTCTTGCTCAACACGTAATTTATCAAATCTCTTTTAACTGAGTTGTCTGGATTCTGCTGGATCGTTCATTTATCAATTGGATTCCTTCGTGTTTTGTCCTGCGAGGTTGAAATTTCTTCTCTGTTTCATGTAAAATCTGAAATTGGCCATCGTTTGATCTACCGCCATGCAGTACTACCTCAAGGCTGTTTTTGGCTACACTAAGAATCAATTTTCCGAAATCTTGATGGTGGTGGAAGGAGGTGCAATAGTTTCTCAGGTATGCAAGGGGCAGTTAGAGTAATTCTTCAAATTTCTTTCTTGTTCTAAATATAGATTTAGATCAAAACCATCACTGAGTACTTCTCTTTTTCCCCTTTTAACAGATGGTGTTGCTTCCTATTGCCAATGCCTTTGTTGGAGAGAAAGTTGTCCTCTGCAGTGCCTTGCTCGCTGCAGTAGTCTATGTATGTACCAGTTGCAAGATAGATCGCTTCATGACGTAACATTGAATTTCTTTGATCGATAACTTCTGAAATTTTCATTTTGCAGGCGACCCTCTATGGCGTCGCATGGGCATCATGGGTATGAAAGCGAAACCTTCTTACTCGAAGTGATAACTCTTACAACCACTGATATCTATATCTAAGATGCATTCATTGTTCACGTAAAACCAGTGTCTTATGATCCTGGTCAGGGACAGCTAACATGTTGTTTGCATTACTGTGCAGGTATCATATTTCAGTGCATCTTTTGGAGTCGTATATATACTCGTTGCTCCTGCTGTGAGTGATTAATAACTCGGGCTCATTCCTTCTGTTTAGTTTTATTGATTTGTGGTGTCTTAGCCAACTGACTCGCTCGTTTATATGTGCCCGTGACCTTGCTTTTTCCTATCATAAAGACATTTGCCATAATCTCCAAAGCGTCAAGCTCAGAGCACCAGGTGAGGATTCTTCTTGTTGTCTTTTCCCCTTATTTTCCAACCCCTGATTGTCATTTCCAGTGTTTCCTCACTAATCACCTGTTTCGGGACTTTTGTGTTTTAAAGGGCAAGGCACAAGGAGCCATTGCTGGTGTAGAGGCCTTAGCCGGTTTTCTGTCTCCCCTTTTCATAAGTCCTTTAACAAGTAATCCTTCTCTTTTTTCGCTTAATTCTGTGCATGCAAGTTATGAAATGGCAGTAGGGGTAAATCTTCAGTCACTCCTATGAAGGTATACCAAAACAGCAATCGCAAAAAGTTTCAAAATTTCCTAAGGAGAACCTACGGTGTCAAAAATGTAGACGGGCAAAATGCATACACGTCAGTTCCAAACTGTGCACAGCGCCTGACCAATGATTAGTCCTTGCAGGTCGATGATTTGTTTTGCTCACGTGCTAGTTTCTGTTTGTGTATGTCCTCAGCCTGGTTCCTGTCGGACAGTGCTCCCTTCGATTGCAAGGGCTTCAGCATCCTCACCGGCGCATTCTGCATGGTGATCACCAATCATTTTATCTTTTCCATCAATCTCCCGACACGGAAGCGTTTCATTTACAGACACTGACATTACGCAATATCGTTCTTCATTACAGTTCATTGGTTTCATCTTCGCTTGTCTCCTTAAAACGGAATCAGTCCCCACTGAGAAGTCATCGGACGTAGAAACACCAGAAGATCAAGTGACTCCATTACTCGACAGCAGCAGTAGCTGAGTGAGTTACCTTCTGACCCTCGTTACACAAAACCAAAGAGCTAAAAATGTGAAAGGAAGATTTGCAAGCTGATATTGCTCAACAAATATTTGGGAGTGTGCAACAGCTCAATTGCCAACTCAAGAAAAAAAGGAAACAATATATGGCTTAGATTTTGACTCAGTTCTTAGCATGTCTGATCATCCTGCTGAAATGTGATTGTGGTTATTAAAAAAGAACTGCTGCAACTGCAACTGCTACTTGGGCTTTTACTGTAACATCTGCATCTGCAGATTCCTACCTTATCAATCTCATCCCTCTCCCAGTATTTTATCCTAACAAATCAGTATCAGCCAGATCGATTTATTAAGAAGGAAGAACTCATACTCAGTGGTTTACATTGGAATCGGCGGAACTAATCGATCGGCAGATTTCATGTTTACGTGGCAGCACAAACATATACTGCTAATAGTATCTCGATGTTACTGCTTGGAAACGTCTCTAAATGATTGAGGATGAAGAAAAGAATATATGCTCTTGCTTGTCGAGCTTTGTTCCTTATTAACGTTGGTTCGCAATATATGTCGGTCAAACTTAAAATACATCAACTAATGTCAATAATTTTGAGTTTGAAACTTAGAGTTCGATCCTTTTCGGACGAAATTTGAGTTTGAAACTCAGATTTTAAGTGAAATAATGCGTCACATGAAATTTGAGTTTAAAACTCATAGTTCAAGGCCAAAAAGAATAAGACTCGCACTTCATCCATTCAATTCGTCCGCTGAAAGTGGGAGAGCAATGCCGCCCGCAACTTCTTGCTAGGTTCGCGTCTCCTTTTCATGAAGACCCATCTCCTTTCTTGTTTCTGTTTTTTATTCGTACTTCTATTGATCTTTCAAAGGGAGATAAGCTCTAGGCACGGGAGTGGCATTCTCGCCTCGGGACAGTTTCGCAGCTGTTGGCCGGTGGTATTGCGGGCAACGTCAGCAAGATCTGCATTGCCCTCTTGCTCAGCTCACCATTTTGTTACAGAGTCGCTAGGACTCTGTGTTTAAAACTCAGATTTCGTTTCGTCCTAACCGAATTATGAGTTTTAAACTCATATTTCGTCCGAAAAAGGTCGAAGCTCAGAGTTATTCGTAAAACGAATTTTGAATTTGAAACTCAAATTTATTATTATTAGTTAACGTATTTTAGGTTTGACCGATCTATTTTACAAAATACTTAACGAATCAGACGTTAACTAGTAACAAACATCCTTGCTTTTCCAGCCTCACGTGCAAAACATGAAACACGCAAAAGAAGAACACAACAAACGTTTTACTCTGTCCTTTCGACATTTGCTTTGGGTTTAAAAGTTGCCACCAAAACCAAAACGAAACCGGTTAAGTTAGTTTGCACTCACCCTATAAATACAGCAACCTCGGACGTTGTACGAAACCCCCAAGCGGAAGCTCGCTGAACCTCCATCTCGTCCCTCCCGCAAGAAAGGCCCCCTACCATGAAAACCATGACCAGGTAGTCCAAGATCCAATCTTTTCTGTTCTTTGTAATCACGTTTGTAGTATCAGGAAATGGGGTATTGGTCGATTTGGTACCGGCGTTTGTGAATTCTGGGATGCGTGGACGTTTTCGGTGTCGTGGAGGCTGGGGATTGGATTCGAAATCTGTCTTCACATTTTAGCGCGATTACCCCAATGTCTTGTAATGATCTGGGGACGAATCATATCTTGATCAGATGCTGTTGCTCACGTTAGGGATAAGGGGAAAGATTTGTTGCAGTTCTTGGATCGAGCCAAGTTCGAGTTTCGGCCACAGGGAATCGATAAGTGATGCACGGATGGGCGCTCCCATTCGATGCGGTATATAACGTGGAAGGGTCCACTTTTGGGGTGTTGAACCCGAAATTATTGTTTCAAGTGGTATCAAGGCCGATTCTCACCTTTTCGAATGCAATATGCGGCGCGACAGGTAATTTCGGCGAAAGAGATTCCGGAATCCTTGTGATGCAGTTTGAAATTCAACATGCGTTTTCGTCTTGCATTTGGTTCTCTGTTAATGATTAGGTTATAATCCATGTTCAAAGGCATATCAACTTCATTTGAGAACTGAAGAGGCGTAGAAATAGTCTCAATTTCGCATCAGCAGGGATTGTTAGTCATTCCTCTGTGTCAGATTGCCGACTCGTTTATCAGGCACCCTTTTCTTTTGTCACACATTCGAGGATCATGAGATGGTGGAAGTCCTTTACATGAATCTGATCCATGCTATCTTGTACAGACAGTGGTTCTCAAAGTTGGCATGTCCTGCAATGGATGCGTAGGAGCTGTGAAAAGAGTTCTTGGAAAGATGGAAGGTGGGCCAATCTCACTTGACTCAGACAATGCCATCTGCTCTTTGAATTAATTTTGATGCTCTTTTTGTGTCCAGCATTCCTCGTGCAAATAGTTCTATGCTGATGATTTTTGCAATGCGGAATGATTTCTGTTTGCCTAGGATAAGACGGCGACTCACGTGTTTTCTTTCGTGTGATGGACCTTTCTGCATTTCTGCAGCATGTGACAACTTGTTAAATGGTGCTTTTGTCGCCCTTTATCATGCCATGGCAGCTGATCTTCTGAATCCAGGGGTGGAATCCTTCAACGTCAACCTGGAAGAGCAGAAGGTGACCGTCAAAGGCAACGTGCAGCCAGATGCGGTCCTTCAAACCGTCGCAAAGACGGGCTAGGCCACTTCCTTCTGGGAAGAGCCAGCTACAGCTTCGGACCCGTCAAACCGGCTGCTGCCGCTACATGACCCTCTGGCAGCACGTCGCTTTACACATGGGAATCAGCTGAAGGAAAAACAACACCAGTGTATAAAATTATGAAGCTCTTGTATTTGAACATTGTGAAGATGCAGGAGCGCTTCCATGACGCTTCTTCCCCGGCAATCGCGGACGGCAAGGGCGTCATCATAGCTTGTTCGCGGCCCCGGTGAGATTGGTAGAAGGTAATGTCAGCATCTTTTTTGTTTGCAAGGTCAAAAGGTTAAAAGTATCAATTATCCAAAAGTTTGTTACATTGGATCTTGTAATAAAGCATCATTACAATCTAATTATGACTCAAAAAACATGATCTAGAATTATAATTTTAAGAGGGTGATGCCACTTTTTTTTGAAAATTTTCGATTGAATTGAATAACAAAGGCTTTATGAATAATATCAAACTCATTTTCAATCAGTAGTAGTCCACTGAGTTATTGTCGGATGCCTTGACCAAACCCCTGTGGTTAACACTCCTTGGTACATAGGGCGGCCTAACGCACCTCAACAGCGCCCAGTTCACCCCGTTGAAGAAATCGTGCCGCTTGATCGCGGCTGCCCCAGTGGTCGACCCCATCCTCCGACTCGGGTCCTTGATCAGTAGCTGCGCGATTAGGTCCTTGGCCGAGGAAGGCACACTCGGCTCCTTCGGGAACTCTAGCGCCCTCGCGACGATGTTTGCCAGGGTCAGCTCGTTCTCAACGCCCTTGAAGGGAGTCACTCCGTAGAACATCTCGTACACAAACACCCCCAGCGTCCACCAGTCGACCGCGTTCCCGTGCCCCTCCCCCGACACGATCTCCGGGGCGAGGTACTCGTGCGTTCCCACGAATGACATCGACCTAACGGATAACGGCTCGGCCACGATGTCGAGTGCCCCGCAGAGGCCGGGCCTCTTCTTCTTCCTCCTCCTCGCCTGGCGCTTCTCGCTGGGGTAGAAACAAGGCACGTCCTTGGGGACGATGCAGTTCGGGATGATGCAGGAGTCGTCGTGAGGGGATCCGCCGCGTTCGTGGCCGGACCTGTCGAGGTCATCCGAGGGGACGACACCGTGCGGGCGCTGATCCTGCTGGCACTGCGAGACGATCTGGGCGGTCGAGGACAAGTAGTCGCTCTTTAGGGAGAGGTCGAAGTCAGTGAGCATGATGTGGCCGTCGGATCGGACGAGGACGTTCTCCGGCTTCAGGTCGCGGTAGATTATCCCCATCATGTGGAGGTATTCGAGCGCCACAATCACTTCCGAAGCGTAGAACCTTCCGGTCAATCATTACCGGCGCCGGCGGCAACAACAACAACAACCATAACCATCAGCCGTCAAGATCAACCAACAGAAAAAACTTTACACGAACCAATAATCATGGCAGCATGTAATGAATATGTGCTTGTCCGAAATGATCACATACAATAACACCCCATGACTCAGGCCTAGTAGGGACAAATTATTTCATTGTAATAAGTAGAAATTATTGCGATTTTCATCCCATGGGAAATAAAATAAAATTAACTACATTCAGAGTCTCCGATCTCTATCTAATCATTCAATTCAATTTCGAAAGGAAATTTTGTGAGTCCCCCCCCCCCCCCCCCCCAATCCCATCTGCAGGACAATAGAAAATAAATTCCATGGAAAGGGACTACATGCGAATTTATGGTTTCTATTTTTATAAAATGTATTTAAATTCTATTTATTATTTTTCGAATTTAATTTCGTCTTTTTAATTTTTTTTTTTTTTGTAGCAGTAGTTGTCTTAGGTGCATTAAATAAGGAAAAACAAAGATAAGGACTTCAATTTTTAATGAAAAAACAATATATAGGATAATAATATTCCAATAATCATTATGTATGCGCTCAGAACAATCCCAAATCATGCTTTTTTTTTCCTTTTTGTTCACTTTGCTTTTCATATGGTCCATGCCCAAATCATTATTAAGGAATTAAAATATAAAATGAACGAGTTAAATTTGGGTCGCTCACCGGACTGCGGGGTCGCCGAAGCGCCTCTCGGGCTGCCGCTGACGGAGCACGTGGAGGTCGCCCCCGGGGCAGAATTCCGTCAACAGACAGCACCACCTCGGACACTCCAAGGTCGCATAAAGCCTAGGCAAGAAAGGGTGATCCAATACCTCCAGTATCTCCCTCTCGACCTTAGCCCTGCTCTCCTTGTTCCTACTCACCAGCTCCCTCTTGTCCATCACCTTGGCCGCAAACACGCATCCCCCCACCCCGCCCTCCGAGGACGACGACGACCTCCCTCCCTCGCCCGTCCTCAGCTCGACCAGGTAAACGCTCCCTATGTCCCCGCTCCCGAGCCTGTACAGGAACCTCAGGTCCCCTATCCCGAGCGACGTCCCCTCCTCCTTCCTCATCCTCTCCACCACGGCTTCCCACCTAGGGTCCCCAGACGGGGCGTGGCGCTTCGAGGATGCGGCCCCGGTGGCCGTCCACGTCGTGACGTCCCCCCCTGATCCCGAGCTTGCACTACGGTTCTCCTGGTCGAGGGTAGCACCGGAGTCGAAGCTGAGGCAGTGGAGGTCGTCGGCCACGTGGTCCGCAGCCGAGTCCATGACGAAACAGCCAAACAAACCTTAAGGAGATGTAGCGAGCGAACGAACGTGTCTGTGCGCGTGTGTGTGTGTGAAGGGTGAATGGAAGACGAAGAGATTTGGCTTGGGTTGTCTGAATTTTGGAATTATTTGAGGTTGGTTATATATGACCGACCTTGGGGGGGTGTTTGAAGGAGGAATAGGAAGGAAGGAATTTAGGAAAAGGAGTTTTAAACATATTAAATTAATAGTTGGGCCGGCATGTAATAAATAGGAGCCATGTGGCCTGTTTTTATTGAGGATATGACCCACCAAGACACTATGGGCCCAACAGCTGTTCTTGATCGATCTTCCTGTTTTTTTTATTAATTTTAACAGTGAGATTGAGTTTGGTAATCATGGATAAAGCCAGTCCAGCAATGACATATACAATTCATGAAGAGACAAAACATCATGAGTGTACGGTCCTCGTCATATCCAGCCAAAGGTTTCTTTTCTTTGCCAGAGTGTCAATTTTGACCATAGTTTCTTTTCTCCCCCCCCCCCCCCCATTTACATCACAACAGCTGAATTGTTGTTACTTGGATTATATCCCATGGAGAGAAATGGACCGGAAAGGGGGATGATGATTCAACTGGATTCGGGATATTGGTTTTTGAAAAAGTCGTGTTCAAATTCCGGTGTAATATGGTTTATAACTCTTATTGCAGGACGGATCGAGGTATCTCCAGATCATCCGGATCGGTTACTGTGATTCGTGGCTATTATCGGGGGGATGACGATTTCGAGGTGTCGACAAGGCTTTGTCCGAAACCAGCCTGTGTTACCGTCCCCAAGAGGACACCCCAGCCAGGTGAATTCACGCTGTCCTTACCACGGAGTTACTTGACCTGCCTCTGATTAATCGGAAATAGGATACATGACCAGAAAAGTGGGCAGTATCAACAGAGGGGAGGTTGCAGATGACTTGCTTGGAAGGAACATGCAAGTAGGAACAGAGGGACTCCACCAGATCAAAATGTTTGTGTGATCACAAAGCAATATCACTCTCTCTCACACACACACACTCAAGAAGTAGAATTCAATCCAAAGGAATGGAACTGTAACCCCCAACCGTATCCCTCTTCCTTACCAATTTTCTTCCCTCCTTATTTATTCAGGTTGTCCTGTCCTGTCCTGTCCTGTCCTGCCCTGTCCTTTTTTCTTGCTGCCATAGCCCACACGACCCGTTCATTCCCCAACCAACAGACATGAAGAACGGCCTCGGCAGAGCTCAGTCAAACGAGGAAGATGGGGTCCTGGGCACTGCAGCACTGGAGACCGAGGAGGAGGCCGATATCTCAAGGGTGGCCATCTCCTCAATCGAAGCTAAGGAGAAGGAGATCGAGAGGAGGAAGACAGAGGTGAGGGAGAGGGTCGAGGACCGCCTCGTCCGTGCCGAGGAAGAGACCCGCCGCCTCTCTCTCATCTGGGAGGTACAAAAGTGGTCTCGAACATCAGATTCTCTACCTGCCCATGAAGCATAATGTCGTGGAATGATATTGTACACATTGACAGGAGCTTGAGGAGCTCGTGGATCCAATGAGAAAGGAGGTGGCAGCGGTGCGAAAGAAGATCGACGTCGTCCTGCGCGAGCTGAAGCCGCTCGGACAGAGCTGCCAGAAGAGGGTTCATCTCTCTCGCACTTTTTTTCTCGTGCGTAAGAACCAGTTCCTATTATAATATCAAATAACAAGAAAAAAACGACGAAACCAATCGCAGGAGAAGGAATACAAGGAGGCAATGGAGGCGTTCAACGAGAAGAGCAAGGAGAGGGCTCAACTGGTGTCCGCGCAGATGCAGGTATCGCTTTTAGGATACATTCGATCTCGATTTCTAACACCAAAAATGACCGAGTCACGCTAGTCGTACGACATCTGATCTATGGGTTCGCTTCCGCGCAGCTTCTGTCCGAAAGCGAGCAACTGAGGATGAAGAAACTGGAGGAGCTCAGCATGAACATCTAAAATCTCATCCACCCCCACCCCAATCCATCCATGCATGCATGCATGCAAAATAATTTGTTCGGGAAAAAAAATATTATTTATTCTAATTTACGTGTAGATGAGATAATATTATTTAATAACTGAAGGGGTCGCCATCCGACCAACTCAAATGAGATTTGATTGCGTGCTCTTTTCGGACAAATTGCAGGGTGCCAACTTGTTTTCTTCCTTAACAACAGTCCCCCCGCCCCCCTCAATACGTCATCGGATATGTAATAAACAAAACCTTGACCAAAGCATAGTTCACTTGGTAGACAATTTCACTCGTCTAACTTCTTAGGAAAAGACTTGGTCGGATTGCAAATGTCTCTGCGATGGACAAAAGTATCCTCAAAATGATCATGTATAAATTAATCGCATTGCACCCATTACGGAAAATCACTCACAGTTGAGACAGAGACATCGCTTTTAGGCCTAGGAAAACTTGACGAGGTTGTCTGAAGGGAGTCGGCTTCAAAACCAAAGAGACCATGAAGAAGGTCCTGATGCTCCCATGGCTTGCTCACGGCCACATCTCGCCATTCCTCGAGCTCGCCAGGATGCTCTCCCTCCGCGGCTTCTCCGTATTCCTCTGCTCCACCCCTGTCAACCTCTCCTCCGTCAGAAGGTCAGTCCCCGAGGAGGGCTCTTCGTCCTCCGTCAAGCTGGTCGAGATCAACCTTCCCGTTCTCCCTAACCTCCCACCGCTCTACCACACCACGAGGGGACTCCCGCCCCGCCTCATGAACACCCTCAAGAGCGCTTTTGATGCTTCAGGCCCTGCCCTTGCCGAGATCATCAAGTGTGTCTCCCCTGACCTGCTTGTCTACGACTTCCTCCTGCCATGGGCTCCTCTCGTCGCCGGGTCTTGCGGAATCCCTGCTGTGCTCTTTGCACCCGTTGGCGCAGGGATGGCGTCCTTCGTGATGCACATGTTTGCAGGGGGAGGCAAGGAGTACCCTTTTGATATCCACGTGGATGACTACTTCTTGTCACAGGTCAACGATCATTTGTCTGAGGAGGCCGAGAATGGGATCTCCGTCGAGGACAGGGTGACACAGTGCTTCGCGAGGTCCTCGAAGGTTGTGCTGCTGAAAACATTCAGGGATTTTGAGGGAAAGTACATCGACTACTTGTCTCAGCTGACAGGGAAGAAGGTCGTCCCTGTCGGTCCTCTCGTGCCGGGTCCGTCGCAGGAAGACGAGCATGATTTGATCCAGTGGCTAGACGAGAAGGAAAATTCATCCACTATTTTTGTGTCGTTCGGGACAGAATACTTCCTCAGCGAGAAGGAGAGGGAGGAGATAGCATATGGATTGGAGCTCAGCAACGTTAACTTCATCTGGGTCCTTCGGTTTCCGGCAGGAGAGGAGATCGCAATTGAGGACGCACTTCCTATCGGGTTCCTCGAAAGGGTCAAAAACAGGGGAATCGTAGTCGACACATGGGCCCCGCAGGCAATAATCCTCGCACACCCTAGCATCGGAGGGTTTGTAAGCCACTGCGGGTGGAGCTCAGTCATGGAGAGCATGAAGTTTGGGGTCCCTGTCGTGGCGATTCCAATGCACCTTGACCAGCCTCTGAACGCGAGAGTCATTGAGGGGGCCAGGATCGGGGTGGAAATCAAAAGAGGAAAGGGAGGGAAACTGGAAAGGGACGAGATTGCGAGGCAAGTGCGATGTGTGGTGTTCGAAGAGGATGGTGCGAGCGTGAGGCAGAAGGCGAAGGAAGTTAGGAACGGGATCGCAAGCCGGGGAGACGCGGACATAGATGAGGTTGCCAACGAACTGATTCGGGTTAGTGGAGTGTGAGGCGAGTCCAAGAGGAGGAAACACTGGGGGGGGGGGGGGGCTGGATTATTAGAATTTATTAACTTATACTTGACAAAGATAAAAGACGTGTCAAAAATAATTGGGCGAGATTGCTGCTGAATGCTTGGTTGTTCCTAACTCAAACATTTTATTCTCGCATTCCTGTGGGCAGCATGCTTCCATGACTTTTTTGTTCTTACCTTTTTCCTTATATGGTTTGAATTTACAATACGAGAAAAATTAATGGTCACATTGGCTTTTTCTCAACAGAAGAATAATGGCCTCTCAGCGGAAGTTCACTACGAACAAAGACAATAAATCCAAGCATATCCGGTTGGTCTGAATTCATGCCAAGCCAAACCCTGTTTTTGGGTACAAAAATAAAAAACACCCCCCAACACCAATTTCTTGAAATCATGATCTTGGCCATGAAGATTTTGATGCTCCCATGGCTAGCTCACGGTCACGTCTCGCCCTTCCTCGAGCTAGCCAAGAGGCTCTCCCGCCTCGACTTCACCGTCTTCCTCTGTTCCACCCAAGCCAGCCTCGCCTCCGTCCAAATGTCTATCCCTGAGGAGTGCACCTCCTCCATCCGCCTCATCCAAGTCTGTTTACCTGAATCCCCAGACCTACCTCCCCACCTCCATACCACGAAAGGCCTGCCCCCCCGCCTCATGAGCACCCTTAAGAGGTGCTTTGGTGCAGCCGGACCTGCCCTGCTCTCGGGCATCATCTCGGATATTTCTCCTGACCTGATGATCTATGACGGGGTGGTCTGGTGGGCCCCGCCTGTCGCGGAGGCCTGTGGAATCCCGGCCGTCTTGCTGTCTCCTGTTAGTACTGCCATCTCATCCTTCTTCATGCATCATTTGAATAGGCGGGAAGAGAAGTACCCCTTTGAGTCCATCTACTTTGACCCCTCCTTCGCGAGGAGGATTGAGAGGCACGCATCGGAGGAGATCGAGGATGGGGCCTCAACCGTGGAGAGGATCAACCGGGGTTTAAAAGCCTCATCGGGGATCGTATTGGTTAAGTCTTCCAGGGAGCTGGAAGGGAAGTACATTGATTATCTCTCGGATGTCATGGGAAAGAAGGTCCTCCCAGTCGGTCCCCTCGTGCAGGATATCATGGCCCAGGAAGACGAGAACAACCTGATCGGGTGGCTAGATGGGAAAGAGCCATCATCAACAATCTTTGTCGCATTCGGTACAGAGTACTTCCTCACGGAGAAGGAGAGGGAAGAGATAGCCCATGGGCTGGAACTCAGCGGGGTTCCCTTCATCTGGGTCATCACCTTCCCCGAGGGGGAAGAAACCAACCTGGAAGAGGCGCTCCCTGACGGTTTCCTTGGGAGGGTCAAAGGCAGGGGAGTCATAGTGGAGAAATGGGCACCACAGGCGAGAATCCTGGCTCATCAGAGTGTGGGGGGTTTCGTGAGCCACTGCGGGTGGGGATCAGTCATGGAAGGGATGAACTTCGGGGTGCCGATCGTGGCCATTCCGATGCACTTGGACCAGCCTCTGAATGCGAGGGTGGTGGAGGACATAGGGGTAGGGGTCGAGGTCAAGAGGGACGAGGAAGGGTGCCTGGACCGGGGATTGATCGCGGGGGAGATTAAGGATGTAGTGTTGGGAACGAAGGGGGAGAGTGTGAGGAAGAAGGCGAAGGAGATTGGGCATGGACTTAGGAATGAAGGAGACGAAAAGATGATTGAGGAGGTTGGTCTTGAATTGTTTGGCCTTCGTAGGAACATCGACTGAACATCCATAACCAAAGTGGCTGACCTGGACCCTGTCATTTCTTACTTACACTAATTCATAAACCAAAATACATTGTCCAAGATTTTAATGTTCGGGCAATAAATTTCTCCCCAGATCCATTGACAATGTAATAATATTTTAGACGTCTGCAAATGTTATGTACTATTAATTTTCTTGCGAAGAAAATTATAATACGTCAGCAAATAAAATAAAATACTTGTAGGACAAAACGTTCCGAATGTGCAAGTGAAATGAAAATCCAGATCCAATTATGATCGAGTGCCTTAAGTGGGACTTCTCTAGCAGCATACGCATGATAACTCTGAATATGTGCGGTGTTTTTTTTAGAAGCTTAATTTTTGAGAATACCCTTCTTCTTTTAACTTAGGACTAAATCTCCTTTTATATGGAAGAATCTAGGATATTTTATTCTTTTATAATGAATTAAACCCAAAACTTTGTCTTATTCATTTAGGTTTGCCATAGAATAAATAAATTAATTCAATTAATTTTGATTCCGGATTAAATTTTAATAAATATATTATTTGTAATAACGTGTTATTGTGAGTAATACTTTAGTTCTTATACACGAAGGCAGTGTAACTAAGGTACGCGACAGAATAATGCATATCAACCATAAACCACTATAATCTTATTATCGTGTAATTTAATCTCTTCATCTAACCGACATCCCAAATAATTCGTCATCACCGAATTGTTTTACTTGATTACCAAGATATAAAAGATTCACTTGAATATAAAATATTTATACTACAACAATGAATTTCAAAGATCAAAGTGGTTAGGATATCGACTCTATAATCCCAAAGATCGACAGAACTTATATTGACTTGACACTATTCTCTCAGTGTTTTGTCACACACCCAAGAACTGTATCAATCATAGTCCGATTGAAGACTATTTTTAACAATGTCAAACCATGCAAACTCCACAAATAGAAAAAATGAATGTCTCAAGTCAAAAGATTATTTACACTTATTCATAAAGGATTAATCAATGATGTTCAATATATAATATTCTCTAACACGAGTCATGTTTAGTAACCCTAATCTTATGGTAACCCTAAGTATAGCTTAAAAATACTTTCCATCTGTCTAGCTTGACCTCAACTATACTTTATGACGGTCTAGATGGTTATGTTCCATCTATACACTTATCTCATCAATGACTATTTCAGATTAAAATCCTCGTTAATTTGTGAGACTATATCATTAATAATTTTACGTATCGAAATGTAAAATAATCAACGACAAATATTTACTTTTAGTAATTATTTATCGACAAATACAATAAAAGTAAGTGCACGCACTAACATCTTCCGACTCCTAGAGCTTGTCAAGGGCCTCCCACCGCAACATCTAAGTCTTCCTTTGTCCCCCTCCCACCAACTTCAACACCGTCCGAGGTTCCATCCCCGATGAGTACTTCTCCATCTGTCTTGTTGAGATCCGCTTCCCAAACCTTTCGGACTTCCTACGTCATTACCATACAACCAAATCCTTCCCGCTACGCCTCATTCCGACCCTCCTGGTGGCCTTCGACGAGGCAGGCCTCACGCTCTTAGGGTCCTTATCGACTTGGCTCCCGACTTGTTCATTTACGTCGTCCTTCTTCCCTGGACCTTCCTATAGGGAGGTCCATGGTGTCCCTGCAGTCTTGTTTTTAATTGTGAGTACGGTCATGGCTTCCTTGTGGGGTGATACTTATAACTCTACGAAAGTACGGTTATTTAGATCAATTTTATTTTTAAATTTGGTTAAATTAGAAAAATATTATTAATATTTTTTGATATTTTACATTATTTTCAAAAAATTTGAATAATTCAAATTTTGAATATATCTTAGGAATAAAAGAGACCTCGTAACTGCACCAAAAAGTAAAAAAAGTCATCGTGGTGCACGAAATGAAGCAGCGATTGATTAGGATTTATTTACTTATATTTAATAAAGATTAAAAAACATGCAAAAGATAATTCGGCCGAGATTGATCCCGAGTGCCGATCGTTCCTCTCTCCACAATTTAGTGTTTGTCTGGTCGACCATTCTCGCATTCCATCGGGCAGTGTAGTTCCTAACTTTTTGTTCTTACCTTTTCCCTTATATGGTTGAATTTAAAATAAAAGAAATATAATTATTATCTTTTCTCCTATAAAGGAAATAGTTAATTGTATATGTATTTTATTGGACTATTCTCCAAAAAGAAAGAAAAGAAAAGAAATTGTCTTCCAGGGGGAACAAAGCCAATAAATAGAAGCACATCCGGTTGGTCTGAATTCATGCCAAGGCAACACCAGTTTTTGGGTACAAAAATCACCACCCCCCATGACAACCATGAAGATTTTGATGCTCCCATGGCTAGCTCACGGTCACGTCTCGCCCTTCCTCGAGCTAGCCAAGAGGCTCTCCCGCCTCGGCTTCACTGTCTTCTTCTGTTCCACCCAAGCTAGCCTCGCCTCTGTTCAAAGGTCGATCCCTGAGGAGTGCACCTCCTCCATCCGCCTCATCCAAGTCTGTTTACCCGAATCCCCCGACCTACCTCCTCACCTCCATACAACGAAAGGTCTGCCGCCCCACCTCATGAGCACCCTTAAGAGGTGCTTTGGTGCAGCCGGCCCAGCCCTGCTCTCTGACATCATCGCGGATATCACTCCAGACCTGATGATCTACGACGGGATGCTCTGGTGGGCCCCTCCAGTCGCGGAGGCCTACGGAATCCCGGCCGTCGTGCTGTTTCCGGTTAGTGCCACCATGTCGTCCTTCGTCGTGCATCATTTTAGTAGGCGGGGAGAGAAGCACCCTTTGGATTCCATCTACTTTGACCCCTCCTTCGCGAGGAGGATTGAGAGGCATGCATTGGAGGAGATCGAGGATGGGGCCACGTCCATGGAGAGAATCAAGCGGGGTTTAGAAGCCTCGTCGAGGATCGCATTGGTTAAGTCTTCCAGGGAGTTGGAAGGGAAGAACATTGATTATCTCTGGAATGTGATGGGAAAGAAGATCCTCCCAGTTGGTCCGCTCGTGCAGGATTTCAGGACCCAGGAAGACACGAACAACCTGATCGGTTGGCTAGACGGGAACAGGCCATCATCGACCATCTTCGTCGCATTCGGTTCAGAGTACTTTCTCACAGAGAAGGAGAGGGAAGAGATCGCCCATGGGCTGGAACTCAGCGGGGTTCCCTTCATCTGGGTCATCAACTTCCCTGAGGGGGAAGAAACCAGCCTCGATCACGCGCTCCCTGACGGTTTCCTCGGGAGGGTCAAAGGCAGGGGAGTCATAGTGGAGAAATGGGCACCGCAGGCGAGAATCCTGGCTCATCAGAGTGTGGGGGGTTTCGTGAGCCACTGCGGGTGGGGATCAGTCATGGAAGGGATGAAATTCGGGGTGCCAATCGTGGCCATTCCGATGCACTCAGACCAGCCTCTGAACGCGAGGGTGGTGGAGGACATCGGGGTAGGGGTTGAGGTCAAGAGGGACAAGGAAGGGTGCCTGGACCGGGGATTGATCGCAGGGGTGATTAAGGATGTAGTGTTAGGAGCAAAGGGGGAGAATGTGAGGAAGAAGGCGAAGGAGATTGGACATGGACTTAGTAATGAAGGAGAAGACGAAAAGATGATTGAGGAGGTTGGTCTTGAATTGTTTGGTCTTCGTGGAAACATCGACTGAACATCCATAACCAAAGTGAATTTCAGGACTTTTGATCCAAACTTCAAATCACACAGGACTACTTTAAAAGTTCTCCCTCCAGACTTTCTCCTCCATCCACCAACACCAAGAATTAAAAAGAGTCGTCATCTTTTCTTCGTCAACTAATCCAACCCACCCGACCTAAAGCCAATGGATAGGGCGAAGAGTGAGACAAGAGCCCTGAAGGTTCTCGGATGCTCCCATGGCTTGCTTATGGTCACACCTCCCCATTCCTAGAGATCGCCAAGAGCCTCTCCCATCGCGACGTCGTCTTCTTTGTCCCTCCCCTCACCCACCTGTAGGATAACTTTTCGAAAACTCGTTTCGAAAAAATTATTCGAAAACACAGTCCCGAATCAGATCGAATAATAAACACATTAAATAATTCATACGTAGTTGTTTGAAAACGAATATCCTAGATTAAATACTTCAATAATCTCAAGTGCACTCCTCTAAGAATATTCATACACGATATACGAACACGACCATCTCCTTTTATGCTAATCCTGGGAGACTCGTGAGTGTTTATTCTCGGAAGCCTTTTTCATGAGTTTTATCGATTGCGTAAAAAAACTCCACTTCTGTTCGGCCAATCCATTGATTTATAGAGTAGATTTCCTAACTTGTGCAGTACCGACGTGTGACTATTAATAATTAAATTTAATTACTGAAATAGCACGTAGCAAAGCTAGCTACAATATCTCAATAGCCAGTTGATTTCTTTATCCGCTAGGATAGATTTTTTAACAAAAATCACCCACGTAGCAATGCTACGATTTTGTCTCAATTAGCCAAATAGGCTTATAATATATTATTATTATAAAATTCACACTAAATTTAATTCGAAACTAGAATTTATACCTTTCGAATATTTTAGAATATATATGTAGTACAACAAATTCTATCTGAAACTTATATATTTTAATTCTAATATTCATTAGAATTAAATAATTAATGTCCGTCAACGTGCTTTTGTGCGACCATCTAGGTACTATATACGAAGGCGGTATACATCCATGTACAGACTGAGATAACCGTCTAGCAACAGTTTTCAGTCATCCAACATAATAAAATATTGGTCATGAACCAAAATCACTATGAACCGATTACTGTGTAATTGAATCTCATCATCTGACCGACATCCCGATTAATTCAGTGCATTATGTGTCATCACTCAACTATTTTTTTTACTTAATTTCTTAGATATAATAGATCTTAACTTGAATGATAAACATCCACGATCGTGTGTTTAAAATCATTAATATCTCGATCAAGTGACCAGGAGGTTAACTCTCTAATCCAAGAGAGCGATGAATCCTATATTGACTCAACACTATCCTCTTTATGCTTCGTTTTACACTTAATAACCGTATTACTCACAATCCGATCAAAGACTACTTTTAATGGCATCAAAGTGCATAACTCCACGCATAAAATAAATGAAAGTGTCAAGTCAAGAGATCAGTTACACTTATTTAACAAATGAAGTGACCAATGACACTTAACGTGTGGTATTTTTAATAAACGGGTAGTGTTCAGTGTACCTTAAACCTGAGCACCTCCGAGTATAACTTGAACATCCATTCATCTGTCTAACTTGACCTAAGTTATACTCGGCGTTGATCTAAATATTCATGTCCCCTCGAAACATCTATCCGATTAAGAACAATTTTAGATTGACAAATAATTAATCCATGGGACTTTACCGCAAATTAATTATGAGCAGAAAAGTAATTAATGAATAGTAAATACTTACATTTATTAATAATTATTCACATATGTTTTGGCACATATGTGCACAGTGCACACACTAACACAACGTTGACACCATCCGAGGTTCCATCCCCTAGGAGTACTCCATCCGCTTCCCAGACCTTCCGGACCTCTCGCCTCATTACCACACCACCAATGCCTTCCCGCCCCGTATCATTCCGACCCTCATGGCGGCCTTCGATGAGGCAGGCCCTGCACTCTCAGGTGTCTTTGCCGATGTGGCTCCCAACTTGTTCCTTTACGATGTCCTTCTCCCATGGGATCCCATTAACCTGCACAATATTTCCCCAAAATAGCATGTTGGATGTACAGAAGTCACACTTCTTTATATTGGCAAAAAATTTATGTTCTCGCAACGTTGAACAATTGTTGCAACTGCTTGATATGCTCGTCTTCATTATGATAATCATCAAAATAGGCAACCAGAAACTTCCCGATAAAAGGTCTGAAATCCGATTCATCAAATGCATAAAACTGCTAGGAGCATTTGAGATACCACGAACTTCCTCATTGTTGTGTGTCGGGAGAATATCCTTCTGGGAATTGATTGATTTTCTTTTCTGAAATTCGTTGCTGGTCCAGCTGCAAAATTTGTTGCCGGTGGTTGTCCTTTGTGGTTTCATGGAGATAAAGTAGGATGAGGGTGGTCCCGGGAGGATTGTGGGAATGCTGAAATCCTCCAGGGAAATGGGTCTGCAGGGGAGGGGATTTGTTGTATCTACATTGCAGCCTGGATCGGCCGAATAACTCAGGCTAGAGCCATGCCAATGTGGGTGATCAGGACCTGCATTGGTGCAGCGTGTCTCCTCACGGATGAAGCCTCCTTGATGTTGTCCTTGGTGATTATTGTACGCGCGCCTTCCGGCCTAGCACGCGCGCGGCGGTTCGAACGACACGAGGATCCGGGCCCGCTCCCCAAGGCTCAACCGGTCGGCGTCGCGACTCGAGCATCGAACGCTGCGGAAGAGAATTGGGTGGTCCCTCCTTGGATTCCTGACCGAGTCTGCCCAGACTTTTCACCGATCGTCTCCATACTCCATAAGAGGCGACGGGTGAAAAGAAGCGCATGGCCCGAGGAGGAAGCTTCTGGAGGTTCCAAGAGCGGCTCGCGTCGTCAGTCCCTCATCCAAAATGACTTCGTAAAAAATGTGTTGTTGTTTAACCTAGGTAAACTATTACGGAGTCGCCACCGACTTAATTTAAAAGCTTGGTTTAAGTCGGAAAACCAGAGTAGATTCGGGGATTCCTAGTTACTAACTCTTACATTTAAACATGCGAAAAGGTGGCGTTTGCTCCAAAAGGTTTGCTTTTGGTTGACGGGTGTTAGGCCCGATTCAGGCGTTGGACCCGAATTCATGTGTATTGATTTAGCAAATCGCATGCGACGATAAACCTATGTGCCTAAGGCATGCGAACAAGCACAGACAATGATTGAGATCAAAGAGGGCGGGGAAGGATGGTGACCGTGGGCCTATGCACTTGGACCCACGGCCCGTTACACGTGGAATTAAAGAAAATCGGGAGGCCCGCACCTCCCTCATGTACCTGAGGCCCGCCGGGATGGCTTTACATCGGTAGGGCTTGTCAGTTGAGGCCGCTCTCGAGATGTGCTTCCACCATGGGTTTCTTCACGCGCCTTCAGTCTTCGAAATTCGTTTTGTCGAACTCCCGTGAAGCTCAATTGATTTTCATGCAAATCAAACCAGAATGCGGTGGTCAGAAAATTCTAATTGAATTTTTGAAACAATTCAAATTAACTATAATAAGTCGGAGTGAGACTTACGGCGCGTTGTGTGGCCCGTTGATGTCGATCTTCCGTGATGTAGGAAGATAACGGGGCGTCGTGTGGCCCGTTGATATTGATCTTCAGTGATGATGAAAATAGATGTTCGGGGCGTTGTGTAGCCCGTTGATGTCGATATTCCGAAGTTGCATGCTCAGTATTCATGCAAAACAAAATGTAAGTGTGATTAGTTTTGTCGAATTTGAATGAAATTCAATTAAACCAAGTAAAGTAAGGCATGTCTTACCGTGTTGATTGATGTTGCTCAAATCGAATGCACGTTGTCGAAGACATCCGTATAATCCCATTGCATTTTCGATACAAAACAACAAAGAAACGGATGGACAAAAATGCGAATTAGCATATATACATATTGATGCAAATTTTAAGACGAGTAAGTGCAGATACTAAAAAGAATACTTGATTTATCAAATCAATAGAAGTCACGTGAACTTTGATAATTTCAACAAATCTAAAAATTAAAATTAACGCATGCCCAGGCAACATTCAAAGTGAATAGTATTTAAAAAAACATTTAACAATTAAAAAAAAGGAAAACTTACCTGGCTGAAAGGGGGAAGGAAGGCCTCGGTCATTCCTTTCTTCCTTTAGAAAAACCCCAATTGCGAACAGGGGGGTGTGGGTTTTCCACGATCGGCTGAAGCTTCCCCGTTTAAGGTATTCTCGCCGGGTTGTTGAGGAGACCGGATCGGAGCTGGGAGGCGGATGGGTTGCCGGGGACGGGCTGCCGTCGGAGAAAGGGAGCTGCTACCGAACTCGGGAGGTCGGGAGATGCGGGGGAAAGGTGGAGCCGCCACCGTGTAGCTCGGGGACGCCGGAGAAAATGGGTGTTGCCACCGTGATGCTCGGGGACGTCAGGGGAGAGGTTGATGCTGAGGGAGGACGCCGGAGAGAAGCGGGTTCCGTGTCCGAGGTGGCTGATCATGGCCGCCTTGTCTTCGCCGGGGACGGGTTGTTGGGGGTCGGAAAACTGAGATGGGAGAGCCGCCTTGGATGCCCATGAGGAACTGTTATGCTGCCATGGATGGACGTTCGCTATTGGAGGTCGATGCCGCTGTGGAGCTTCTGGTTGCCGTGGCCAGACTTGGGCGCGTCGGGGAAGCAAGGTCCGCCGCCGTGGGACCTGGGAACGCCGGAGTTGGGTTGTTGTCGAAGAGGACGCCGGAGAGAGGTGGCTTCGCCGTCGCCGTGGGGCTGGTCGCGGGAGGAAGGCTCGCCGTGGGAGACACCGGGGGAAGCTGGAATGTGGCTGTTGTTATGGCTTCGGGGGAGACCGTCGGGAAGCCGGGATGAAGAGCCGCCTTGGGGCTGGAAAGGGTTTGCCATTGCCGTTCTTGTTTGCGGCCGTGGCGTGGCTGTGTGTGGTGGCGAAAAGATGGGATTGGCGCACCAGGAATGAGACGAGGCTGACGCAACGCCAGGATTGGCGGTAGACCTTGGCTCGCAGGCACCGAAGAGGGAAAAGCCAAGGAGCGACCGGATCTGGTCACCGAGGTGTGGTGTCGACTTGTAACACTACTTTGGGCGTGGGTCGACGGTGACGGGGGTTGATCACCTGGGGTTGGCGGAGCCGTGGCTTCGTCGAGACGAGTCCATGGAGAGGTGTTCTTGGTCAATAGGAGAGGACTGAAAAGTCCGGGGACCGGTGTTCTCTCTATCGCTGTGGCCGTAGAATGGGGCTTCTACTGGAATTTGAGTGACGGCTATTTGGGATTCTGGGGAGTTGGGATTGCCGTTGTGCGGTCCCGCTGCGGTATACCTTGGGACACCGAGGAGTTGGGAATTTCGTTGTGAAATGAGCTCGGGTGCTCGAGTTCTTGATTGTCACCCGTTGTCTTTGCAAGCTGCTCAGAGAGATGGAGGATCCGTCGGTCGCCATGTTCTTGTGCAGATTGAATTACGGTGAGTTATTGTTGTTGATGCGGCTGAAGGAGAGTTGCCATGAGTTGGGCTGAAACCGGTGCGAATTTGGGGGACTTTGGCCAGGGTCATTTGTGATGGATTACTGGGAAGCGAAGACATCGTTCAATCTGTTGTTGGCTGGGAATGTCGAACCTTTGGTGGGAGGCTTTGACTCCTTGGGCATCCTGGTTGTTGCAGGTTGGACAAACTGACCAGAACGGGAGGCACCGCTTGTGGCTGTTTTCATGGAGGGTTGCATGTCTGAGGTCTGTGTTGTCCCCCCTTGGTTGTGGAGGTTCCTCCACTGTTAAAAGGAGTGAAGAAGGAAGGGAGAAAAACCATGGCCTCCTCAGTCTCTTCCTCTCCCTCTGGAAGAAAGATCGATCCCCCAGGAATTTGGTAAGTCTTTTGTAACTGTTCTCCCGTGCCTTTTCTTCTTCTTCTTCTTTTATATCCCTCGATTCCCTTCAACCGAAACTTGTAATTGGTTTCCTTTTCTTTGATTTGGGCTGTGGGTTTAACTAGCCTTCCACTTTGGGTCGGGCTTGTATATGGTTTTCATGGATTTGGACTCCTGTGCTTGACTTGATTGGCCTTTCGCCTTGGGTCGGGCTCTTATTTTTTGTTGTAATTGGTTAGGCATTTGTTGGCCAGGATGAGGCTGGTTAACCGTAACTATGTCAGAAGGCTTGTTAATACTGACATTGGAAGGGTGGCGAGCTGTTCACAAAGGTCACAAAGGGGAGGCTCAGAGAGGACGAAGGCAGGTGCCACTTTCAGCAGCTGATCAGCGCTGTGGATTTCTATCATAATCATGGGGTCTTGCACCGGGAGGAACCTCTGGTTCTAAAAAAAGTTCATGCTGCTTGTGCGGCTGTGAGAGATCAAGACTGAAGCTGGAGGGGATCGCTGCTTGGCAGAGGATGAGCAACCTGGTTGGCGACAGAACCTGCTGCTGAAGTTGCTGGTGCGCGCGTCCAGTAGGTGGTGGTCTGGAGTTGACAGGTGAGAACGACTTGTGGTAGGTTTGACTGTCGTTGTTTGATGTTGATGCTGTTGTATTTGTTGACCGTTTTGCGGCAGTGATGATTCCAATCTGTTGGGTGCTGGGTTGTTTTCCTCCTTGGGTCTTCTTTTGGGGTCGGCCATTGGTTCTACCTGGCTTTTTATTATTATTATTTTTTTTTGTTCCTTGGTTGCAGGTCGAAGAAATCAGCCGGGCGAAACCTTGCTTCGAGCGGCAGCCGCTGTAGATGCAGCAGATTGCTGCTGCGACTATTGTTGTGATTGTTGCAGCTGTAGTTGAGAAGCTTACAAGAAAATAGGACGGAGCTACTGCCACCGGTGTTGACGGTCTTTGGAGGGAGATACTGCCAAGAGGAGTCGAGAGCCAACGCTGCGATGATCCGGCGGCCGACATTGATACAAGCTGGATGCTCTCCGATTAGACTTTATGTAAAGTTCGCCTGCACCGAATTTTGGTGACTGCGTCGTGCTATTTACGACATTATAATTCACGCTTATTTGAGGTATTACAGTTTGCCCCTCCTTGTGAGGGAATCTGGAAAGATTTCCTCGCAAGGATATCAGGAATACCTCAAATTATGTTTCAAGAGCGTCATTGGTCGACATGTACCCTAAAAACTTTTTCAAGAAAATCATTAGTCACAACAAAAACAAAAACAACTGAATGTACATGCACATTATGCTTCGTTTTGTTTTCTTTTTAGGAGTATGTTTCCAAGCGAGAGCAGAGAAGGTTTGTCGATTCTCTCGTGTTTCACTCCCATTTCTGATAGCCATTTCGGTTGGATCTCAGAATTCCTTTGACTTGGATGTTCATGTACCGGTCGAATGAGACTTTACTTGGGTTGTAATGTAGGTTCGGCATAAGGCCGTTAGACTGAAAGTTTAAATTCTTTGTCTGAAAGAAAAAGTTTAAGGACCTCATCAAAAGCTACTGGATCGTAGAGGTTCCACCATTCAAGCAAATTTTCCATCCATTAGGCAGGTCACCAGTTGACATGTTCTGTTTGGGGATGAATAAATGGTTTACTGGCAGGTGTGATCAATCCACTTTGGGGAAAGCTTTGTTTTAGAAGGGTAACATCTTTGCTTTTGCGACCGTCAATGTCAGTCCCGATGCTTTGTTTTTGCTCTTTTGATTTTCATCTTGCGCTTTGCTTTTGAAGACTTTGGTCTTTGCGCTGATTTTGCTTTTTCTTTACTGGATCATAGGGATTTGCCCCACTCTGTTTTCTGGTACTTTTCCTTGGTATCTGTGCTCTTTGGGAAAGTCTTTGAGAAATTTGGTCCTCAGGAACGACTCAACTGGTAGGCCTAGTTGTCGATGGCGCCTCTCTGCTTGAATTTTAAGGAAGTGTAGCCTCTACGATCCGTTGCTTTCGGTTTCTAGCTATAAGATCTCCTTTAACCTCGATGTGAGGCGGTCCTTAGACTTGTTAGGTGTAGTGTATACGAAAACTTCCCCTTTGGCTCGGAAGGGGCTAGCAATGGTTGATGTTTCGTGTTTGGGGTAGAGAAGAAATGCTCGATCTCATTCCGGTTTAGAGCATCTTTTGTCAAAGGATTTGTCATCCGCCTGAATCCTTATGTATGAATTCTTACAGTGTTTGCGCTCATCACTCTGGGTAAGTGTTTGGGGATAGGTTTGCCTTCTCCATTCTCGCTCAGAAATATTTTATTTGAAATAATTTCAAATTATATGCAAATGGGCACACGAATGTTTAAGAAATGACTAGGTTTAGGTACTCAAACCTCCGTAGTGCTCTTGTGCACTTTGAGGGGGAAGTGTTTGCACTTTCATGCCCCAGTCATGTTCTTTTGAGATTAGAGTCAAACGGCTTCCACCCGACCACCCACGCCGTCGTCTAGGAGTTTGTACCGTACTGTGAGGATGCGCATGTACCTACACAGTTGACAACAGACAGAAACGAAGTTAGCTCATGTACTTTGACTTTCGCTTGGGAAGATAACAAAGAAATGAAGTATCCGCTGGGGAGATGAGGTGGATATGTCCGTCTCAATGATAGTTTAGGAGGAATATGCTTGTATGTTCGATCCTTGTTGAGGAATGCAATGCATGTAATCAACTCCAGCTTGAACGAAGGCAGGACTCCAGCTGGGGAAATGGAGATACGACTCCATCTGGGGAAATATAAGAAATTTGTTAGAGAGCAGTGTAGATGATACTCCCTTTTGGTATGATCATCTTTGGTGATGACAAAGGCAATTTCGAAGCTTTGGTTCGAAATTTTCCACCCAACCGCCCGCGCCTTTGTCTATAATGTAGGATGCTCATGTACCTACACTAGGCAAAGGACAGAGAACAAGTGAGCTCATGTAACTTGTTTCTTCTAAAGTAGGAATGGAGTTTGCTCATGTAACTTCACTTATATGAAAGGCGAAGTAGAGTTTTGATACTTCCCATTTCTATGTGTTTCGCCATTGCATCTTTGTCCGGAGGAATCAAAGGATTGACGAAGTAGTTACTCTTGTCTGACGTCTGTTGTGTAAAGAAGCTCATGTACCTATCAAACAGATGACGAGAAACAAGTGAGTTCATGCGACTTGTTTCTGTTAGAGTAAAAATGAAGTTTGCTCGTGTAACTTCATTTGTAAGAGAGGTGAAGTAGAGTTTTGGTACTTCCCTTCTGTATGATCTCGTCAATGCGTCTTCGTCTGATGGAGTCGAAGGTTTGACGAAATTGCCACAAGACTTTGGCTTGAAGCTTTGCCGCCCTGCCACGCTCGCCTTTGCCATAGGAGTTTTGTACCATTCGTGTGAGGAGCTCTTGTACCTGCCCACGAGACAAATGACGTAAACAAAATAAGCTCATGTAATCTCGTTTAACTTGATGAAGAGAGTAATGACTGTGTGATTTTCCCTTTTCATGTGTATTGTCGATGTTCAATGCCCCAGTTCTTTGGGGATATAAAGAAGTTTGTTGATGAAGGTTGTGTTCTTGTTTGAAGCTTTATTGTTTGTCTTCATTGTCTGCCTAGGGCGCTCATGTACCCTTTTCATGTAATTTGTTGTCTTGTTGATGACATGTTGTTTTGAAGCTTTGGTTCGAAATCCATTGATTGTCCGTCTAGGGTGTTCATGTACTTCTTTCATGTGATTCGTTAGTTTGTCAACGGGGAATTAATCGAGACTGCTCTGTCTTGTCCCGGGATAGCTTGGAGGTGATGCCCCAGGATCGCTCGGAGATATGTCCATGATCACTCAGAGATTTGCCCCTGGATTAGTCGGGGATTTGCCCTAGGATCGCTCGGAGATTTGCCCCAGGATTGTTCTCGTCTTGTCGTCATTGTTGTTTTGCCAACAAAGGCTGTTTTGAAACTTTGGCTCGAAAATTTTCCACCCTACCACCCTAGCCTTCGTCGTCTGTCTAGGATGTTCATGTACCTATAAGACAAGCCAAAGGGAAAAACAAGTGAGCTCATGTAACTTGTTCTGCAGAGAGGGTATTAGTTGATGAACGAATACTCCCTTTTATGTAGATTGTCGTTTTGTTGACAACGAATGATATTTTGATGCTTTGGCTCAAAATTGTTTCCAGGCTTTGGCTCAAAACTTTACCACCCTGCCACCCACGCCTTCGTCAACATGCGACAAGGGCTAAAATAAGTGAGCTCATGTAACTTATTTTTGCAAGAAAGAATTGATCAAGGAATAGATACTCCCTTTCATGTATTGTAATATCGAAGAGTGTCCACGTTGAGTATTTGTGACGGTTCTCTTCGATAAGATGATTGACTTCGGTTGAATGCCCCGGATGTGCAAAGTTGATGGCTTTTTGTGGTGCGCGTGGGCGATGACCGCAAATGTGGTGGGCGGGCTAGGGGATTGGCTGCTCATGTGGTGGGCCGAGATGCTTGTTTTTTTTTGCCCATGAGTGATGTGGTGACTGACCTTCTCTTTTGTTCTTTGGTGAGAGTCGGTGGTTGAATACTGTCGGGATGACCGCATGGGTGCCGTAAGGAATTCAAAGGGAATTACCCCAGTCGAAGTATGCGTCGTCGTTTGGTAGACATCATGCTCTTTGGTGTTGGTAAGCTGTTGTGTGAGCCCAGACGAGATATCTTATACCTGCGAGGTAAAATGGATGTCTTGGTGTTAGCAGTTTAAATATCGATAAGTTCATCATGTATGTTTTGAACTATTGGAAGGCGAATAGAGTGAATGGGAGTTTCTAATGCCAGTCGCGCTATGTGTTCGCCGTCGCTTGTAGAATCTCGTCCATGTTCATGTTTTTGTCGTTGGGATGCTGTGGGCCCGACATTCGTCAAGCTCTTGTTGTCGGAGAAACGATGAGGTTGAATGAAGTGTTCATATTTGGGGGTTGTTTCTCGCAGCTGTCCTGATCTCGCGATGCCGTTGTGAATGATGGGGTTTGCCCCTTGTGCTGGATTATGTTATTGAGTTGTAAGCTGGGGAATTGCCCCTGTTTGGAATGATGTTTCCGTTGGTGCCGAGGTTGTGCCGACTGATGACGTAGTGAGATTGCATCTGTTTCTTTGGAGCGGTTGTCGGATCAGTAGAGGCGTGATGTTCCCAGTGTGTCCGATTGTAGCATGTCCGTGAATAGCTCTATGGGCTTGTCATTAGCTCTGATGTTGACTGTGGTTGGCTGATGAAATGTAACCTCCTTGGGGTTTTCATGTTGTTGTAGATTTGACTTTGAACTTTGGTAGCCATTGGGTGATCTTTGGTGTTCGTTCTTGGCTTTGTTCTTTGGTAGCTGTTGATAACACTTTGGGATCTTGTCTTGGATACACAGCTTTGGACTTTGGTAGCCGTAATAGAAACTTTGGTCATTAGGTGTTAGATGTTCGACTTAGGGCCTTGGTAATCGTCGATGAATCCTTGGCATTCCTGTGCTTGTAGATTTGCAATGTCATTGTTTGTCTCTAGTCCCGTTCGAGGAGCCATGTTGGAGAATTAAACCTCGGAAGGAAAATAGAGAGAATGTTTGGATTAGTATCATGCAATAATGTAATCGATGCATGATAAGTTTTGTTTTTTTTAATCGCACTCATATATGTGTATGCATTTACAAATGAAATGCAATAATGTCATGAAACAATTATTGTAAATGATTTGTTAATTTGAAAACTGTAATTAGACAAACACTCATGTGGTTGCCCAAATGTATGATATGCAATTGGCGGTAACATTAGGTAGGGTAATAAGACAAAAGAGGCTTCCCGAAGCCCATTGTAATAAGCTCGACCCAACTGCAAAACGAGCATTGTTAGTTTTACAGTTATAGCAGACAAAGCGTACCTGACACATGTCCCTGCACAAGTAGCAGTCACTCAGTAACAGACAAATGCACGTGCGGCGTCTGGTACCTGTAGTGGGCAATCAATGCTAGACTCTCGGATGAAGGTTTCTAAACCTCCCTTGGACTAAGGGAGGCGGGGCCCCGGCCAAAAACCATACTGCAAATAGCAGCAGGCTGAGCCCCTCGGTGACCCCTCTAAAAATCCTAGCCCTGGGTTTGGGCACACCTGGATATGTCTAGGAAAGCAGTAAACAAACACAACCATGAGAGCATACAAAGGGCACCGAGCCAAGCAATTACACACGCAAACAAGAACTCCTCTCCGCATGTGGATTAAAAATGTAAGAGCGTTCGAAAGGAATCCACATGCATTTCCCCAGTGGAGTCGCCATCCGGGATGTACGCGCGCCTTCCGGCCTAGCACGCGCGCGGCGGTTCGAACGACACGAGGATCCGGGCTCGCTCCCCAAGGCTCAACCGGTCGGCGTCGCGACTCGAGCATCGAACGCTGCGGAAGAGAATTGGGTGGTCCCTCCTTGGATTCCTGACCGAGTCTGCCCAGACTTTTCACCGATCGTCTCCATACTCCATAAGAGGCGACGGGTGAAAAGAAGCGCATGGCCCGAGGAGGAAGCTTCTGGAGGTTCCAAGAGCGGCTCGCGTCGTCAGTCCCTCATCCAAAATGACTTCGTAAAAAATGTGTTGTTGTTTAACCTAGGTAAACTATTACGGAGTCGCCACCGACTTAATTTAAAAGCTTGGTTTAAGTCGGAAAACCAGAGTAGATTCGGGGATTCCTAGTTACTAACTCTTACATTTAAACATGCGAAAAGGTGGCGTTTGCTCCAAAAGGTTTGCTTTTGGTTGACGGGTGTTAGGCCCGATTCAGGCGTTGGACCCGAATTCATGTGTATTGATTTAGCAAATCGCATGCGACGATAAACCTATGTGCCTAAGGCATGCGAACAAGCACAGACAATGATTGAGATCAAAGAGGGCGGGGAAGGATGGTGACCGTGGGCCTATGCACTTGGACCCACGGCCCGTTACACGTGGAATTAAAGAAAATCGGGAGGCCCGCACCTCCCTCATGTACCTGAGGCCCGCCGGGATGGCTTTACATCGGTAGGGCTTGTCAGTTGAGGCCGCTCTCGAGATGTGCTTCCACCATGGGTTTCTTCACGCGCCTTCAGTCTTCGAAATTCGTTTTGTCGAACTCCCGTGAAGCTCAATTGATTTTCATGCAAATCAAACCAGAATGCGGTGGTCAGAAAATTCTAATTGAATTTTTGAAACAATTCAAATTAACTATAATAAGTCGGAGTGAGACTTACGGCGCGTTGTGTGGCCCGTTGATGTCGATCTTCCGTGATGTAGGAAGATAACGGGGCGTCGTGTGGCCCGTTGATATTGATCTTCAGTGATGATGAAAATAGATGTTCGGGGCGTTGTGTAGCCCGTTGATGTCGATATTCCGAAGTTGCATGCTCAGTATTCATGCAAAACAAAATGTAAGTGTGATTAGTTTTGTCGAATTTGAATGAAATTCAATTAAACCAAGTAAAGTAAGGCATGTCTTACCGTGTTGATTGATGTTGCTCAAATCGAATGCACGTTGTCGAAGACATCCGTATAATCCCATTGCATTTTCGATACAAAACAACAAAGAAACGGATGGACAAAAATGCGAATTAGCATATATACATATTGATGCAAATTTTAAGACGAGTAAGTGCAGATACTAAAAAGAATACTTGATTTATCAAATCAATAGAAGTCACGTGAACTTTGATAATTTCAACAAATCTAAAAATTAAAATTAACGCATGCCCAGGCAACATTCAAAGTGAATAGTATTTAAAAAAACATTTAACAATTAAAAAAAAGGAAAACTTACCTGGCTGAAAGGGGGAAGGAAGGCCTCGGTCATTCCTTTCTTCCTTTAGAAAAACCCCAATTGCGAACAGGGGGGTGTGGGTTTTCCACGATCGGCTGAAGCTTCCCCGTTTAAGGTATTCTCGCCGGGTTGTTGAGGAGACCGGATCGGAGCTGGGAGGCGGATGGGTTGCCGGGGACGGGCTGCCGTCGGAGAAAGGGAGCTGCTACCGAACTCGGGAGGTCGGGAGATGCGGGGGAAAGGTGGAGCCGCCACCGTGTAGCTCGGGGACGCCGGAGAAAATGGGTGTTGCCACCGTGATGCTCGGGGACGTCAGGGGAGAGGTTGATGCTGAGGGAGGACGCCGGAGAGAAGCGGGTTCCGTGTCCGAGGTGGCTGATCATGGCCGCCTTGTCTTCGCCGGGGACGGGTTGTTGGGGGTCGGAAAACTGAGATGGGAGAGCCGCCTTGGATGCCCATGAGGAACTGTTATGCTGCCATGGATGGACGTTCGCTATTGGAGGTCGATGCCGCTGTGGAGCTTCTGGTTGCCGTGGCCAGACTTGGGCGCGTCGGGGAAGCAAGGTCCGCCGCCGTGGGACCTGGGAACGCCGGAGTTGGGTTGTTGTCGAAGAGGACGCCGGAGAGAGGTGGCTTCGCCGTCGCCGTGGGGCTGGTCGCGGGAGGAAGGCTCGCCGTGGGAGACACCGGGGGAAGCTGGAATGTGGCTGTTGTTATGGCTTCGGGGGAGACCGTCGGGAAGCCGGGATGAAGAGCCGCCTTGGGGCTGGAAAGGGTTTGCCATTGCCGTTCTTGTTTGCGGCCGTGGCGTGGCTGTGTGTGGTGGCGAAAAGATGGGATTGGCGCACCAGGAATGAGACGAGGCTGACGCAACGCCAGGATTGGCGGTAGACCTTGGCTCGCAGGCACCGAAGAGGGAAAAGCCAAGGAGCGACCGGATCTGGTCACCGAGGTGTGGTGTCGACTTGTAACACTACTTTGGGCGTGGGTCGACGGTGACGGGGGTTGATCACCTGGGGTTGGCGGAGCCGTGGCTTCGTCGAGACGAGTCCATGGAGAGGTGTTCTTGGTCAATAGGAGAGGACTGAAAAGTCCGGGGACCGGTGTTCTCTCTATCGCTGTGGCCGTAGAATGGGGCTTCTACTGGAATTTGAGTGGCGGCTATTTGGGATTCTGGGGAGTTGGGATTGCCGTTGTGCGGTCCCGCTGCGGTATACCTTGGGACACCGAGGAGTTGGGAATTTCGTTGTGAAATGAGCTCGGGTGCTCGAGTTCTTGATTGTCACCCGTTGTCTTTGCAAGCTGCTCAGAGAGATGGAGGATCCGTCGGTCGCCATGTTCTTGTGCAGATTGAATTACGGTGAGTTATTGTTGTTGATGCGGCTGAAGGAGAGTTGCCATGAGTTGGGCTGAAACCGGTGCGAATTTGGGGGACTTTGGCCAGGGTCATTTGTGATGGATTACTGGGAAGCGAAGACATCGTTCAATCTGTTGTTGGCTGGGAATGTCGAACCTTTGGTGGGAGGCTTTGACTCCTTGGGCATCCTGGTTGTTGCAGGTTGGACAAACTGACCAGAACGGGAGGCACCGCTTGTGGCTGTTTTCATGGAGGGTTGCATGTCTGAGGTCTGTGTTGTCCCCCCTTGGTTGTGGAGGTTCCTCCACTGTTAAAAGGAGTGAAGAAGGAAGGGAGAAAAACCATGGCCTCCTCAGTCTCTTCCTCTCCCTCTGGAAGAAAGATCGATCCCCCAGGAATTTGGTAAGTCTTTTGTAACTGTTCTCCCGTGCCTTTTCTTCTTCTTCTTCTTTTATATCCCTCGATTCCCTTTAACCGAAACTTGTAATTGGTTTCCTTTTCTTTGATTTGGGCTGTGGGTTTAACTAGCCTTCCACTTTGGGTCGGGCTTGTATATGGTTTTCATGGATTTGGACTCCTGTGCTTGACTTGATTGGCCTTTCGCCTTGGGTCGGGCTCTTATTTTTTGTTGTAATTGGTTAGGCATTTGTTGGCCAGGATGAGGCTGGTTAACCGTAACTATGTCAGAAGGCTTGTTAATACTGACATTGGAAGGGTGGCGAGCTGTTCACAAAGGTCACAAAGGGGAGGCTCAGAGAGGACGAAGGCAGGTGCCACTTTCAGCAGCTGATCAGCGCTGTGGATTTCTATCATAATCATGGGGTCTTGCACCGGGAGGAACCTCTGGTTCTAAAAAAAGTTCATGCTGCTTGTGCGGCTGTGAGAGATCAAGACTGAAGCTGGAGGGGATCGCTGCTTGGCAGAGGATGAGCAACCTGGTTGGCGACAGAACCTGCTGCTGAAGTTGCTGGTGCGCGCGTCCAGTAGGTGGTGGTCTGGAGTTGACAGGTGAGAACGACTTGTGGTAGGTTTGACTGTCGTTGTTTGATGTTGATGCTGTTGTATTTGTTGACCGTTTTGCGGCAGTGATGATTCCAATCTGTTGGGTGCTGGGTTGTTTTCCTCCTTGGGTCTTCTTTTGGGGTCGGCCATTGGTTCTACCTGGCTTTTTATTATTATTATTTTTTTTTGTTCCTTGGTTGCAGGTCGAAGAAATCAGCCGGGCGAAACCTTGCTTCGAGCGGCAGCCGCTGTAGATGCAGCAGATTGCTGCTGCGACTATTGTTGTGATTGTTGCAGCTGTAGTTGAGAAGCTTACAAGAAAATAGGACGGAGCTACTGCCACCGGTGTTGACGGTCTTTGGAGGGAGATACTGCCAAGAGGAGTCGAGAGCCAACGCTGCGATGATCCGGCGGCCGACATTGATACAAGCTGGATGCTCTCCGATTAGACTTTATGTAAAGTTCGCCTGCACCGAATTTTGGTGACTGCGTCGTGCTATTTACGACATTATAATTCACGCTTATTTGAGGTATTACAATTATCATGTTTTGCATATCAAGGACCTACAGATACTGAGTTTGCTGAGTATGCTGAGTATGCTGAGTTTGCATATAATCAAGCGACAAGTTATACAAGAGTTCTCTGTTCAAAGTCGTTTATGGTTGAATCCGAAGGTTATGATGGGATTCTTGCCCATGCCAACAGATGAATTATGTAATGTGGATGCAGTTCAACAAGACAAGGCAATGACAGAGCTCCACGGAAAAATCAGGTCCAAATTGAGAAGCAAAATGAGTTGTATCGACAGACAGTAAATCAAGGGTGTAAAGAGCAAATATTCTATCAGGGTGATTTGGTTTGGATTCTTCTATGAAAGTGAAGATTTGCGGCTAAACAGATGAACAAATTGATGACTCATGCATAAGGACTTTTTTGAGTCACATACGAGGATGACGAAGCCTTCGAAGATTTAAAGGTGATTTTTTTTCTAGCAAGGAGGGAATTATGTGTTGTAAATTAGTAAGTCGGAACAGTAAGTTGATCAATCACGACAATATATGGGTATCCAGCTTATAACTCCTTTGTGGGGTATTACAGTCGGGTTTCTTTTTTTCTTCTGGGGATGAGGCTGGAGTTTTTGTTTGGATGATAAACTCTGTATCACTCGAGTTTGGAGTGTGGTGAATAGTTTAACTGTCAATTGTTGATGGTGACTGCGTCTGTATCCAACTCGAAGGTTTGAGGTTGTTGAACCATCTCACGGCAGTGTTTGATGTTGTTTATTCGCTCAAGTCGACTACGTTGATACGCAGTACCACACCAAGAGTCTACTCCACGAATTTACGCTATGTTTGGATGAGACAAATGGGTTTTTATGGATTTCAATCCATGTAGTTTCCATTCCGTGCTTAGAAGAGGGAGAGTTTCCTGCAAAATTACTCCACTGCTCTTTTTCCCACGTTTCCCTTCCCCTTCCTATGGGTGGCAATTCATGTTATTTTGCATATTCATGTTTCAAAACTTTCAACACGGGACTAACTAATCGTGTCATCAAATTAAATCCGGAAACTAACACAATTAATAAACGTGCTAACCCATTAATATATTAAATAAATACTATAATATAACATAAAAAATTATATTCATTCAAAATCCATGTATTATAAATTAAAAAATTACTAAAAAGATGTCAACTATCACCGACTTCCACCCCATTACTAGTTAAATCTTCGAGAAATTTTGCCGAAATCTCTAAAAAAGTAAAATTTACATTAGAATAATTAAAATATAATTAACTTAAATAATTATTAATTATTTTCTCCATAAAGTCAATCCCTTGTACAAAGACTGCCTCAGTTTCTGGTTTTAATGAACTCCGATATTGGTCTAAGATTCCGAAGCCAAAGTAGAAATCGTCGCACTTAACAGATCATGAACATGTTTGGATAGTGAAATTGATTATTTTTCCAATCTACCAACAAGTTTCGCGGTTCATCCAAATATTGTTCTAATTCAGATTTGTTTAACCAATGTCAAACTCCAATATATTTATTTGTTTGGGCTTAAACATGCTGATCCTAAAATAAAATAAAAATAATTTAATATTATCATTTTATTAAAAATTATAAGGATTATATATGTTTATAAATGTGTCAAATTTTCAAACTAGAACCCGAACATAAATTTTATAGTGTCTAATTGGGTTTTAACCCGTTTAGATAAAAGACATATTTAATCAAATTCGAACCTGCTCTATGTCGTGTCGGGTCGTATCCGTGTTTGAAATTATCACCACTCACTCCCTGCACAGCAAAAGCTCACGTTTAAATAACCATTCCTTATCGAGCTACCGTGAGCGTTATCCTAACTTGCAAGCACTCCTGGGTCAAACTCTCTATGGAAATTGAGTTTCCATGTTGATCATTTGTATAAATTTAAGGGGATGGTCACCGTGAACAAGCCAGTTATCTAGAACTCGGTCACTGAGGACTGAATTGAAAAGGAACGAATAGTTTAAGGACCATAATGTTTTACGAAACAACTTAAGATGACGTGGCAGACGAAACTGCCGCGTTCAGGGAGAGGTATAAATACACGAAGGAGAGCGGGAAGGGGAAATCGCAGAAAGAGCGGCAAATCGGAAAGAAAAGGAAGTGCCAATGAATCGCTCCGTCTTCTTTTTCGCGAAGGTAATTACCGTCTGGTCTGGTCTGGTCTCATCTCCCTCCCCGTAACCTAATGCTCCGATCGATCACTTGGATTACATTCCTTTCCTCCTGATTAGGAAGAGGTTCCTGAAACATCTGTCGCATTTTTGCGGTCTGTTGCGCTCGCGGATCACGCTGTGATGCCCTGTGGGGAGCAGAAACCCTAGGAATATGTTCTTGATGCTTCCTCGTGAGGTTTTTGTCCTGTGCAGGATGCGGTTCGAGGTCAGGCTGCTTGATCGGACTTATTTTTATTTCGTGTGCTGTGGATTATGTTTCTTCGGGGAAAGGGATTCGATTTTAGGTTTCTTGATCGAGCTTTTTGAATTTTCTGCGCTGTGGTTTGTGTTTCTTCGGGGGAGATCATTCAAGTTCATGTTTATTGATAAAAAATTTTCTTCATCTGTCGTGGCTTGTGTTTCCGTTGGGGAAGTGATTTGAGTTCTGGTTTCTTGATCAATGTTATTTTTTTGCTGTGGTTTGTGCTTATGTTAGGGAGCTGATTCTAGTGCTGGTTTCTTTTTTTAAATTTTGATTTTGTGTGCTGTGTCTTGTGCTTCTGTCGGGGAGGTTGATTGCATCCAGAAAGTGAAAATTGTCGTACCTGTAACTGTTACAGCACAATTGCATCCAGAACCAACACCTTGATTGCTCAATCTTATGAGCATGAATGAATGAATAACATCAGATCATGTGTTGATTTTGGTTCTGCTATCTAGGAACCCCATGATGTAATTTGGTTTTCCGGTTTCTTCATTTTTTGACTGAGGGAAAAAAATGAGAAGACGAACCCTTTATTCCTTGGCCCATTCTTCAATTAATGAAGAGTTTCTTACTGAATTTCAATGCAAATGCTCCTGTGTAGTTGGATTTGTCAGCTATTTCCTAACCATTTCAGATGATACGGTCAGCATGTCAATGGAAATCTGTTCTAGCCCTTGGTCAGTTATCCTTTTCTCTGTTCATCTTGCCTTTAGCTCTGCTGGCAGGAAAGTGTAACCTGGCCACTAAGGGCCGTGGTGAGTGTGTCTCACGCTCAAATCCTCTGACACAAACAAACCCTGCATATAGAAATGCATTTGGGTGATTTAGGATTGGCTCAAGAGATTGCCCTGTAAATTTTCACCCTGAAAAACTTCGCCTAACATCATGTGATACTTCTGGCTGTTATGGAATTATTTTTTCACTAAATGCATGGTGTGACATTGTCCGTATGTTTTGGGTTCTAGTTACTGAACGGAGAACTCAATCTAAGGAAGCAAGACATACCTCTCCAGAAGCAGTATTGAACTTCCTCAGTCGAGAGCCCTGGAAGACACAACACATGGTAAACAGCGGTTCCTTATCTCAAGAGTTTGCAAATATTTGGCTTACTCACCTCTAAATATAGCTGTAACAGAGGTTCCAAAGTAGACAGTCCTCCTCCTTAGGTTCCATATTGAATCTCTTGGCACAAATAATGGTTCAAGGCTAGATTGATGATCTGCGAACATCTGCAGTACACATGACTCAGTTTTTCAGTTAGTTCCTGTTGTAATATGGATGCAGTTAGCGCCCTTTTGTAATAGGAAGACTATCCAAGTTGGTACGTTATTGGTAGAGTGGTCTTTTTCTTTCTCTCATTCACAGAGATTCAAATAATGCCGGTGATGTCTTTCCCCATTAATTTGAAGTTGAGCTATCGAGCTTGATTAGTAGGTTATACGTCCAACTTATCAGTTGTTTGGCACATCTATGTATGGGCAAATCTTCGTATGCTTACCTCATTAACTTGGAAGTAGGTTCCATTTAGGGGGAAGCTTCCCCTCATTGCTGTTCTACATGGTATCTGTAAATGAAGGTCGACGTGGTCAGCAAAGACCTATTTCTTTTAGTACTATCAGTAAGGTGTTCCTTCATTAGAAAGAACTTATATTTTCTTACCAGAAGCGTTCCTCTCACGGTTTGTGATTGGGCCTCCCGGATACTGTTGCATGAAAAGCATGTCATCTCATTGCACAGACTTCCTGTATTTTGGAGTTTACATGGTTCTTGAGGTTGCTGAACTGAATTAGGAGTTTCTCCTAGCATTATGGAAGCACAAAAAATTCGTAAGGATCACAATCACCATGGAGCTGATAGCCTGTGTTGCCTGTCATGCCCAATATTTTTGCAATATATAAGGTATCTTTTGTATACTGACCCGGTGTCCAAATAGCGAGAAGATATGGACTGGGGTCATCTGCTTCTCTTTTCTCAAGCTGCAGTGTCGTAATGTAGTGAAAAATAAGGACACATGGTAAGTAAATGAGGCATAAGTATGAAAAATATACAAACCCCTTCAAGAAGTGGATGATCATCCGGAAGTTCGTACCTGTGACAGAAAAGAAGAGTGATAAACTATATTAATGCAAAAGCTCAGAATGAAATCCATAGAATTATCAAATGTGTTAGAACCTGGACTGAATTTGAGGAGAGTTACGCAAATCAGATAATTAAGGATTGGGTTGGACAATTTTTTAATCAATTTCTTACTAGATATACTCACCTCATAATAAAGTCTGTTACTCTAATCCCGTGGTGAGTTTCAGTAAGTTCTCAAGTACTTCTTTCATCTAATTCAACTTGTGAATTATATGTGAATGTGTTTGCATGTATGAACTTATTGGTCTCTAGAAAGATGCTTACACTTGGTGTTCTGTCCGCAGTCTGCTCACGTTCTTAAGCTTACGTGCTGGAATAGAAGCAGCTTCCGGATTTAGAGCAACTAAAGCCTTGGACATGTCTGCTTCCTGCAATTCCATATTGTTCTCTTGCATGAATGTTTGAAGATTATTTGTGAACTCTTTGATATTCAGCTTGATTGTCGGGATTTCATCATCATCTTCAGCAAATAAATCTTCAATGTCCCTATCCAATGCCACTGCACGTTCTTCCTCCGGAGTTGCTGGTTCCTCAATGATTGGATTGCAGTTACCAACAAGGGACACTTTGTCATTTGACTGATCCTGAACTGTAGGTAACAGCATTTGAGTTGCCACTGGCGAAACGGTGTTCTCCTTAGGAGTAACCTCTGAAGGAACTAGGCTTTTGTCCTCAGGTGCTGGGAGAGCTAGTCTTGCGCTGCCAAAACAAGGTCCAACTGTCATTTACTTATTCCGAGATTACTCATAATTAGCTGCTGGGAAATGGGTTGTAATTGGATTGCTCTGCTCTAGTAATTATGCATTGACATTTGAGCTTTATGGTGAATTCTGTGATAGACCTAAATGGCAACTGCTAGCTATTAACTTCAATTGAAAAAGAGAGTAGCTAAATTATTTATGCACCTGAGCACTCAAAGTTAGGCATCCGTATATCCTAATGTACTCTAAATAATGGTGTTAAACACTGAATGAAAAAATCTTCCGCATCATGTAGTATTTCGTTTTCTTTCTCTCCCCTTCTTTATCTTTATTTATAAATCTTTATAAAGGTAATGTTGCAGACATATACACACGTCCATGCATAGCCTGAAGTTCACCGAAAGCTTTCTGCCTACGAGATCCATGTTATCTATAATATTTCTTATAGATGCAGCATATTCTTTTTCTCTTATGATTTTGTCTCAGCTTTCCTATCCTCTTTTTGTTCCTTATGATGGTGGTAGGTATATAGAATGTCAAACCTTGCAAAGGCACTTGCAAAGTGTCTGCACTCTCCTCTCATTGGACAACCGTTGCAATTTGGTCTGCTCTTCGTGCAAAAGACCTGCATCAATGAAACTTGATATAGAGCTTATTCTTTGCTTCTTGTTCTACTTATTTTAAAACTCTTGAAGGAGCAAAGAGCAAATCAAAGAAGTTTGTACCTTGCCAAATGTAATCAGCTGGTAGTGGAGCTCATAACTGTTATTAGGAAGTGTATAAATATCATTAGGACTAGATAATACTTTGTTTAGATTAAACAAATGAACACTGAAAATGATTTGAGAAAGAAATTTTTTTGTAAGTAATTTGAGAAAGAAATTACAGGGTTGGCTGATCAAGTTTGCATAATCTTGGCCACAGATACTTCTGAATTGATTCCAGCACTGGGTAACTGCATAAGTTAAATGGTCATCATCAATCATGAAAGGCTCACGCATAGCGCAGTCCTTGCTTGGCCAAAAACTTACAGTTCCAGTAGATGCAACTGCAGTGACTCCGGTAGTGGCTGAAGAGGTACCCATCCTAGTCGCACTGCTATTCGTCCAACGTTGGTGTCAACCTGTCAAAAGATTAATAGGCCATTAATCAGTGAATTTCTTTCATCCTTAGCTGAGATCTTTATTGTCGTGTGAATTGGGGATCTTACAGGGAAAGCGAGATTGTGTAGCGTTAACAGCCTAACACATTCTACACTCTTCAAACCCAGCCCTCTTATACTCAGTAGATAATCCCTGCATTTCAGCTAACAAGGGTGAGCTCCCAGGCACCAGTAATTGAGTGATACAGATTTAACAGAAACAATCCATTGATGTTTTCCATTGTTCAGTCACTTATGGTACATGAGGCCATTTTGATTTATTTGGTTATTGATGCAAAGGAATCTCAGCAATATCTTATATTTCTTACTTTGCTTTGTCAGGGGGCACATCTCTGAGCCATTCAAGATCAATGCTTCCATGTTCTTCGACCAGCCGATCAAGAAATCCCTGCAAGAGTGTAATGACCATCAAATACTTCTCTCTTTCTATATCACTTTCCAGTCGTTTGTTAGAAAGCGACACATGCAAACATATTTACTTAAATAGTAAACTTCTCATGTTCACAGAGGGCCAGTTCATAAATATGATTAAAAGCCTCCCTTCAGTGACCCACTGAGAAGGGTTTGATGTGTGAAATTTCCTGTCACTCTGCACTAGTATGTTAGTGCCTTGGGCACTTATGACATATCAAATTTTGGTAACCAGGGAGTAGTTTAGGGGAGTTTACCTTAATTCTCTCTGCAAGCATGTTATTCATTCCTCGTTCTCTGATTGTTTCAGATATTGCGCTAGTGCTGGCTTGTCTTAGTGCTTCATAATCGATGGAGTCCATGGTGTCTTCACTTCTTTCCTTTTTTCCACCATTAACTTGCACCTCTTTCCTCAAGTTATCCCAATCAATCTTTCTGTTTTCTGCCAGAGATTTTCCACGCTTTGCTTTTGCAGGTGTTTGGGTTTCTTTAGGTGCGTCCAAGGAAGACAAAAGGTTGGCAGGATTTATCTCAACTGGCATGTCTTGTGAATGTAAGTACCTGTCAACTCCAGGGACTCTGCAATCTGCAAGGACTGTCTTCTGAGGGGTCGTTGGCACCAAATTGTCCTTTGGAGCCATTGTTTCCCTAAGACCATCAACTTCCGTAGCATAACCTGCTTCCTGGCTCATGGATTTTTCATTTTCATGGAGCTGCTGGGTGTAGGAAGATTGGCTTGGATTTGGTCCTGAGATGGAACTGGGGGAATATGTATTACTGGCGCTTGTGATTGTTGGTTGGCTTTCCATCAGTTGCTTTTCGTTAGAGCGTATTAAGACTCTCTGATTAACTTGGCTTCGTTGCTCTGCATCACCGGATTTCAACATTGTTAGACATGACTCTATGCTTTCCTCTGCAAAGAGATAATCCTCTACTCTTGGTTCTATAGAGTCCTTTAGTTGCATTTGACTTTCTATTGGAGGGGGTGACTGATGGACAGTGTGCTTATCAGAATTTATCGGAGAATCACACCAGGAGTAGCCATTAGTATTTTTCTCTCCATCCAACTGCCAGCCTTGGTGGTCATATTTGCTGCAGTTAGATTGCTCGTGTTCTAACGCGACTTTAATGTCGCTTCTGTGGATTTGTAGCTCCTGAGACATGGATTTCTCCTTCTGAACTGAAGCTCCTAAGATGGAACAAGAAATGTCTTCAGGCTTCTGATGATAAACTATATCCTCCGACTCAGAATTTGAGCCTGAAGACGACCTTACTCCCCCTCCCCCATAACCTTCCATAACTGAGCAGTCAAAAGTTTCTTGTGATGATGATATGATGTCCTCTTCTGAACTGTGAGGTTGACCCTCCAGCCGAGGCTGTCTTTCTATTCCAGTGAATTCTCGGTCGGTCCAACTCTCTAACTTGGTGTTTGTTTGTTGCATATGCTCATGAGAAACAAGTCTATCTCTAGGACTCGGCATATGCGGTATTGGTTCCTTAAACAGTAAATCTGCGCTGAACTTGTCAGGTATTGTGCTGTTTCTATTTGACCTCGAAGGGAATCGAGCAACCAGGGACATGAATGCAGAGCTGCATGATTGAAGAATATATTTAACAAGTTTTCCATGTCCATATTTTCCTTTGGGGATTCAGGATGAATAAAATCCTTACCTTGACAGGTGATCCGAGACATTCTGAGTAAGAAAAACACCGATGACTGAGTCAACAACTGATCCTTTCCATCGGGAGAAGCGCCTGTCACCTGGGAAAGGTAAACATGGTTATTTCCTGTGTGAATCCGGTCCTCCATTTCTTGCGCCATAAACCCCATTTCCTTCGTATTCTTCATTTGTTGGACTAGTTAATGGAAAAAAAAAAGTCTTTTTTGTGATACGCATTTTGTTTCTTTGAACCTACTGATTAGAAATCCCAAAACATTCTCCTATGGTGGAAATATGTTACATGCCAACTCATCTAGAGGAATGAAGTCTTGATGGTGAGATATGAGACAAAACCAAGCAATGCATCCATGCAAGGTTATGGGAAGACGAGCAGCAGGGAACGTCAGATGATGACAATGGCAACAACGGACTTCAGCTACGTTCTCTCATTGGGCAAGAATGAAGAGATTAGCAGCAGAACTGAGGATATGGCCATGTATATCCTAGTAGATCTAGTTGGAGAAGAAAGTAGTGATTTACCTTGAATTAAATGCATTCTTGCAATGAATGAATTTGCTCGACCTCGGAGCACTTCCCTTTCTTCTTGCCACCATTTCTCCTTGTCCTTGTCATTCTGCAGACCTTCACTTTCCTTCCCCATTAGAAGATTCCATATCCTATTTGTTTCAGGGTCAAGGTCTACTTTTGGCCTGGGTTTACGCCTTCTTGGTTCTGGACCTTTGTAGGGGATAATGGTACCATCTCCTTTATAAAGGACAATTGCATTATCTCCGTCTAGATTCAAGCGGCACAACTGGTGTGTGATCTGGTCGAGTGGATCGCAATTCTCCCTCTGTGAGCTTGAGCCTGATACAAAATCAAGGGAGGCTGGCCGTATAATCATCTGAACAAGTCTCAAACACAGTTTTTAGATTAAGGACATACCTTCTTCCTTGGTGCCCGGCATTTCCTTCTTGACATGCTTTTGTCTTCCTCTGGAGGGTGTTGGTTGGAGCTTAATCGGTGGTAAAGCCTTCACCGAAAGACTCTTCTCCTGCCGTTTGAGCGTCGCCTTGCGTCCATATGATAAAGTGTTTTCTCGACTCATCTGAATTTTACATTCCTGAACTGCAGTCAAGTTTGTACAATTGGCATTCAGGACTCGGCCAGCCACCTCCTTCCACTGCAGATATGGTTGCAACTGTGCAGAAGCATCATTTTCATTTTTTTTGCTGTTGACACCTGGATAAGAGTAGCATTCCTGAGGAAATCTGGTGATTCTTTCTCCCATTTTTCTGTAAATATCAAGTGCAGAAACGTTTTGCCGATCCGCGAGCAATTGTGATGGCATCAGGGGGACAGGTACATTGGACAGCCTTAGATGCCCTTGTGTTGAAGAATTGTTTGCCCCAGCGATCCAGGATGGCATGGCATCGCTCTGTGCATTCAGCCCGTTCTCAGTTTTCTTCTTCTTCAGTGCATTAAATAATGCAGGGCTAACACTAGTACTGTTCTGGCGGGATCTCGCTAACTGAAGTAGTTGCCAGATGGTCTGGAAAGTACTAGAACTTCCACTTGGCAGATATGCCTGCTCGTGATTTTGGTAGTAAGGTCTCTTTGATCCCCTTGGCCCCTCATTACTGGGAAATATTGATGCCTCCAATTGTCCCAGGGTTTGTTGAGATGTACCAGCAACTGTCAGACTTCTTTCACCTTCAAGGCTGACATGTCGGTTCTTGTAATGAGCAGGAACATGTCCATTCATTAGATCGCTAAGGCTATTAACTCTGATGGTGTCGCGTCCTTCCCTACCTCTCGTATCTTGAATCTGTTGGTCTTTCATTTTAGCGGAAGAGAAGCCTGTTGCCACCCCTTCAAGCACTAGAGGAACATGAATAGGCCTTTGTTCCGCACCAGTAGTATACCCTTGTACTACGACGGTTTGATTCTGGATTGATGTGGCCTCTTCTCGCTGAATCCGTGGAGCTGTTGTTGCACCATGCATAAACCCGTTGACTGTGGAATTTTCCGTGGTTTGGCAATGCACATATGAGTCAAAACTTATCTGATCTGTTGACTTCATCTTCTCCTGTTCACCCATCTCATTGGCTGGCTCAAAATCAAAATTTAGAGCTCTGCGACTTGATTTTTTAGTGGCTTGATCTTGGGACTCTGCAGTTCCTGCAGCATCCGGCTGCGGAGTAGCCAATTCCTTCACTCCCTTTCTGCGCACATACTTTCTCTTTGCTGGTGTACTTTCCTTCTCATGAGCCTTTTCTTGAGCTTCCTTTGGCTTTGCTCGTTTAGGCTTGCCCTCCACAACCACTTTCGGCCTGTGCTTTTTCCGTTTTGGGTGTTTCATCTGGGGTGTCGCATTCAAGTCTATCCCCTCGACATGTTCGACAGGGTTCTCTTGACTCTTTCTGGAACACTCACCAAACTTCTCCAACAAAACCTGTGAATGGTTTTGAGTTCCTTCTGCTGCATCTTGAGGTATCACTTGTTTGTTACTTTCTTGTGGAAATCTTTCATCTGGTGTATCGTTCGCTGAAGGCCAGAGTGTTCCCATCTTTGCCTGATCTGGTGTTTCAGGTACGTACTGCAATGAATTGGTAATGCTTGGCAGTGCATTTCCTTCAGTTGGTGGCATGGAGTTCAAATCGTACATGGGTCGCAATGGCAAAGGGAATGCACCTGCAATAGAGTATCACATCATTTTAACAGGCACATACTGTAAGTTACTGCATCGAAATGCATCTTCTTCAATTTTTGCCTTAAAAAACAATCCCATTGATCTTGTTTTGCTCCACCTGTCCACCTTAGTATCTCTGCGTAACATGCATTTCACAAACAATTTTGTTTCATATGGATATGCTAATATCTTGCAAGTTATGTTTATATTTGAATAGTTATTGATTGCTTTTGCTCTTCATTTGGTAATTCACTCCTAAATTGTTGAATGTAGATTATTAGCATGGAAGGATATTCTACTCACATTGAGATACTTGGGCAGGTATGCAGTCGTTCCACGGTGTGTCCATTCTGCCAGCATGCCCAAGATTGACATTTGGTGTACTGCCTGATCTGAGGTTACCGCAGTTGCTGGGCGCTGTTAGGTTATCCAAAGACGAAAAATCCTGTGCAACGCCTAAACCTACACCTGAACCTCCTGTTGTCAAGGGGCTAAACCCAAGGCTAGCAGAGGCCAGAATATCTGTAAATGGTCTGTGGCTCCAACTGATGCCATCAACTTCAAAAATGTCGGAGGGCGGACCAGCGTTCTGCTGGGTGATCTGATTGCCTCCAGTAAAGTTGTCATGCCTGAGGTGATGATCGCTCTCTGATGCCACCTCATTGAGGTTCAAACCTTGAGCCGAACCACTGCAACTCGGCATCTCTTGTAGGTATCCGTTGGCAAGGCCCGACATGGCCAACTGTGGCCAACTATTATCAACCCCTGATAGGTGTCCCATCATCTGAATGGTAGAAGCCGGGTTAGCATTCGACACCGCCAGAATGGGCTTCTCTGGGGTGAAAGGTGCCCAAGTCGAACTCCATAGGTCGTTCTCTGGCGGAACATAGGATCCACCTTGGAGATTCCACTGGGAATTCATGTGAGCACCCCTGCCGTTCATCAAGTCCTGAAATCCAACAGACAGTGTCTCTGATTATCCCCTTGCAGCTTTGCGCTCAGCTGCAGAAGGGTCCCCAGAAGTACCGATTCCTCCTGCCCATAAACCCTTCATCAGTGCTGCCACATTTGCTGCAATTGGAGCTGAGGTTAAATCCCCCCCCCCCCCCCCTAAACCCAATTACTATCACTTGTTGCGACAATTGCAGAGGATCTCAGCTGATCAGGAGGGCTTCACCACCTGATAAAAGAAACCAACAGCCATTGGGGGAGCATAAATGGTAAAAAGATCCCCAGATATTTTCTCAGACATTGCCCACCGACCCAGTCAGTGATGGAAACCCATAATTCACACACGAATTAACCCCCCCAAACCAGCAAAGAATCCCCACCCTTGTAGCACACCAATTAAAACCTCCGGATTACGTCCTAAATAAAAACCAAAAGAGAACCAGCAGATTACCCCCTCCCCCAATTGAATTAGGTTGTAACCGACAAACAAAAACAGGGGAACCAGAATCCTGGCAGCTTCAATTGAAGATCTTCAAACATGGACAGGATCGTTTATGGGTATGGGGTCAATGTGGGGGGGGGGGGGGGGGCGAAGCAAGTTTAGGGAATGAAGGGATGAAAAGGAGGAAGGGACATTGAATTCCCGAGTAGAGGACTTACCGATCTGGGGAAAGTGTTGAGTCGTCTCTATTTTTTTTTTTTTTTTGTCTCGGGAGGGGGTTAGGCGGGTGTTGGGTTAAAACGTTCAGGAGCTCCAATGATCGTCAAAAACCAAGTTATGCTTCTTCACCAGAAGAGAGATTAATTAGAGAGAGAAGAATAAGAAGAAGAGCAAAAGAGTTACAGCTAGAGAGAGGTTTATCTGAGAGAAAGAGAGAGAGAGAGAGAGCTCAACATGTGTGTGTGTGTGTGTGTAGGGGGGGTTACTTTTTCCTTTTGTTGGTTTACTTATTTTCGATACTCTTTTTTCAATTGGGGATAAAGAAAATCACTGTACCACCCGCGGTGGTTTGGGTTTTTTTTAACGGTATCTTCCGCCCTTTTTTTTCCTTTGGTTTACAACCGCTGTGTAGGCGTCTGTCTCTTCGTACTTTCCTTCTTCTGTCACACTGACTGTATTCCTTTGTATGCTGATTATACTCTCGCGAAAAGCGTGACTTTGTCGTCAGTGACACCGCGGGAATGGAAAAAGCAGATTTTGATTTGTCGTCCGAGGAATCGTGGGTGCCTAGAGACCAGTAGCGATCTTATTATATTATAATTTGTGGTTGGAAAAGAAGGATTTCGAAGGTAAAGATTTTGTTGGAATGGCTTTTGTGTGTGTGTGTGAAGGCTAAAGTTATTTTGAGAGCAATAGGAGGAGGGCGGAAGTGGCTAACGATACGTGCACGTAACGGTTACGTAGTTAACTAAATTCGCTTATTTTTTTTAGTAAATTTTACTAAGAAATCACTTTTTTTAGTAAAAAATTTGTAAATTTTACTATTTTTGTTACGGTTCATTTTTAGTAAATTTTACTAAATCCGCGTTTATTTTTACTAAGAAATCACTTTTTTTAGTAAAAGGACGACATAATTAGTAAAAAAAATTGTAAATTTTACTAATGTTATTACTGTTTATTTTTAGTAAATTTTACTAAAATAGAAATATACTAAATTACGAACCTAATGTCTGGGGGTAAAATGGTAATTTCACAGTGACATTAGGTTCGTAAATTGGTTCGGGTTTCACTGTTCGAATTAGTAAATTACTAAACTTTTTAGTAACAGTTTATAAAATTTTTCTGTAAAATGATGTAGAAATCAGTAAACATTTACGAAACCGTACAACTTTACTAACACTTTTACTAACTCAAACAATGTTTTACTAAATAACACAATTACTAATTTTAATTATGTTTTACGAAATAAAAGAAGTAATTTTTACTAAAAGTGAACAGTGAAAAATTAATAAATATTACTAAAAAAATTAGCAAATCCGATGAAAAAATGAAAACTTTACAAATTTACTAAAAATGAACGGTAACAACATTAGTAAAATTTACAAATTTTTTTACTAATTGTGTCGTTCTTTTACTAAAAAAAATGATTTCTTAGTAAAATAAACGCAGATTTAGTAAAATTTAATAAAAATAAACAGCAACAAAATTAGTAAATTTATAAATTTTTTTACTAATTATGTCGGCCTTTTACTAAAAAAAGTGATTTCTTAGTAAAATTTACTAAAAAAAATAAGCGAATTTAGTTAACTACGTAATCGTTACGTGTACGTATCGTTAGCCGCTTACGAGGAGTGCAAGTATTACGGTGAATTTGACCCTAGGTAACTTTTAGACGCTCTATTGCTGATTTTGATGATGCGTCTGTGCAGAAAGGGCAGGAGGCATCATTTAATTATGTGGCCTCCGAGGACAGGTAATATTTGTGAAATATTTCCTTATACGAAGGAATGGGGTGGGGAAAAAAAAAGGAAAGGGTGTGCGGGGTAAAATTCCTCGGAATTGAAATTTACATTTAAATTGATTTTCTTTAATGCTACTCTATCCCCACCCCCTCCCCTAGTGATCAACGTTTGTGCTTTCTCGCCCATTTTTGCTGCTGTATGTATTCATTTATTTGTTTTACTAAATGATATTTTGGGGTTTTCCATAGATTCTTGCATAGGACGACGACTCAGGCACATAAACATCAGAATCGACAAGTGCTTTCCTAAATCTTTAGACCAAGTCAAACCTCTTTCCGTATAACCCCGCGGTTACTTTTACGTTGTCGGATTTGTTGCTTCCATTTGTTTCCTTTTTTGTTACTAATTTTTATGACGATATTTTCCTATGCTTGAATCGTGATATAATAATGGACCTTAAACTGATAGTAGTTTGTGGTAAGCATAAAATGTATTCTTTTTTTTTCTATATTCGTCTTTTTTTTTTTCAAGTCTATAAAAAGGACGTCTAGTTTTTGGAAATACACCGGTAAGAAAACCGCACGTCCAATAACGTTCCGACGTGCTTGAGGACAATTGCCTAAACTCTGCTCTGTAAACAATGGAATGGGTTATTGACACGTGTATTATTATAGTTGATCTTCCCGGTGTGCCCTGTCCGAAGCACCTGATTCGGTGCTTTACTTTCGATCTCGAAGACGACATGACACACAAACCATTATCCAACTAATGACCCAAAACGGTTGAAGAGACGAGTTTGTTAAAGTCTTGCAAGGTTTTTGGGAAGAAAAAAATGAAGAGGATGGCCACATTTGATGCATCCAAGTTCCACGAATTAAGTGCCATGCAGTCTACGGGATCACGTCGATCCGATCACGATATCAAGGCATGTGTCGAGAATGACGTGACCTTCGACGGATCATTCGCGTGAAAAGGAAAGAATATCCACGCATCTTGTGACCCAATTGACAGAGACTCGAGAGACTCGAATCGGTATCCGTATATCACGTGTTTCTTCGTCTTTATACGACGACAACATTCATGCGTAGTTCATTTATCGTGAATAATTGTTGGATTATATTCACATAAAATAAATTTAGTTTATGATGAATATTGTAATAAGAAAATATTATGGTTTAATAAAAAGATCGTGTCGAATAAAAAAAGGAATAAACAAAAAAGCTTTGCATTTTTTTTCTTTAAATTTTCATCCTATACTGAAAGAATAGCAGAAAGATGTTATTTTTAAAAAAATAGAGGGAGAAATTGTTTTTTTTTTTTTTTTGTGAAACAAATGAAAGTTTTATCGGGAAAACAAAGGCATTTAATCATATGGATTAGTAAAATGAGGAAAGAAAGGGCGAATCTCCTCCAACTAAAAAAAACAAGGAAAGGGTAAAGTGTTTAGGGCCGGCGGATTCGACGCCAGTCAACGTTGAAGCGTGAAGACGATGCAAACGACGGTCCTTTTTTCTTCTTTTTCTTTTATATTAATCTAATTCAAAATGGAGGAAGAGGCAGTATCCGAAACATCAGCAAGAAGGTACAAACAAACCTTCTTATAAAATACTAAATTTCCTTGACAGGATAGGGTAGAGGTCCCCATTATTCCCATGCAATGGCGTCGAATGATTTATTTTATTTTAATGTTCCCTCCCTCCTTTGTATATCACCCACACGTAACTTGAGTTTTTTTGTAAAGCTTAAACTCAATAAACAAGATGAGTTTTATTTTCATTAGAATGAGCTTTGCATTGTTTGACACGGACGCACTCCAGGAACACCTAATGATTGATTGGCTCGGAACACCAGAGAGCCGCCGGGGGGGGGGGGGGGGGGGAGTCATAGAATGGTGGATGAAATGTGTTGTTGTTGTTATACACAACGCAACAACGGCGTTGTTTTGTTTCATTTTATCTTATTGGGTGGGACGGCAGCTGGCCGGTTGATACAACTCTGTGGGGGCGCTTTGTTTGAGGCTACCCAAAATAACCAAAAACAATAATAAAATAAAATAAAATGGGTAACATTGTGAACTCCCTCCCTCCCTCACACGATGCCCAAATAATTCAATTATAATAATAATAATAATAATAAAACAACCCCATCCAAATCTCTTCTTCTCATCAGGAAGGAAGGCCGGTTGCTTAAAAAAGGTTGGGCTTTTAAGGCCCATTCATAGTTGGGCTTAATTTATATGGGCCTCATCTCTCCGTCAATCATTATTTTTATTATTATACCCATCATCATCATCATCATCACAATAAAAGAAGATCAAGGTTGAGGTTTTGACTGTTTGGTTAGGGAGGGCCCCTTCCTTCCTTCCTTCCTTCCTTCCTTTGGTAACCGAGATTTCCAACCCACGGATAAGTAAAATATGTCATTAAAGACTTTCTCGACGCGGTGGTTGGGTTTAGCTAACATCATTATAAATAAGAAGCTCGTCATTATGCCAAATTAATACAATCCATCACTTTAGTCAAACCACTTCCCTACTTGAAAGTATCACCGGCGGGCGCGGAATTGTTTTCCCCGCAATACGTATCGAATTGTACAGTAATTTGTGGTCGTCGTAAAGTAAATGAATGCAAGTTGAAAAGTAAACACAATGTTTGAAATAATTAACAATGTTGAATTACATATTCTGAACCTTTACAATACTTATAAATATGACGTAAACGGAAAAAACAACAAAAAGACTCGAGAACGGCTGCGGGGTGCTTCACGACGGTCGACGGACGAACTACGGCTACGGCATATCCCTTTAATGGAATCTACCTAGGACGTAACGAAGGTGACAGTGGTTTCGGGATGCTATGGGGTTCAGGACACAGGAAAAAATAGAGAAAAATCTGAATTTTGTGTTTGAGTTGTGTTCGTTGTCTTTGGGTTGATCGTTCTTTCCGTCTTTTATGTTCCTTGAATCTTGCAGTTGCGATTGTTTAGTTAGTACGTGATCTCCCTAGATCGTGTGCACGATCTGATTCCTATTTTGTAGGAGCCATGCATATTGTATCTTAAATGGCTTCTCTAAACCTGTCACGTGTTCTGCTCCATCATCGTGGCCAGACGTGGATTTTAGTAAAAGGGCGTTTCTCGAGCTATGGTTTGAGTCTCGAGTCACGCGATGCTTGAAGCTTTCGAGAATAACTTTTCGAGTGACGTTATTCTTGGACTTCTCGAGTGATGTTAATGAATTTTACCTCTTTGGCCCATAAAGGATAAAGACCAAAATTCATGTCTCGACACATACACGACTTGATGTCATGCTCGGTTTTTGGCCTTCCTTCCCTACGTGAAGCCGTTGTTCATCTCAATTCGACTGCTTTCCTAGAAACGCCTTATATATTAAATTACTCATGGCCATAAGCAAACGCATTAAAGTAGCATACATCAAATCAAGACTTCAAGAAACAGTCAAAAGTGTCAAGGGTATACAAATCAATCGGGTCTCACATAGTAGATAGAGATAGGAGATCTCATATCAATATACATTTCATTTAAAACAATACTCTCACTACCCGAAGATCATACATATACCACGGTGTACATTCCCTTCTTCTTAGGCTATTCTCGTCTCGCTATTTGCATGCATATCATAGATTGAGGGAAGTCCATGTTGGTCAATTGATGACCTCATCCTAAACCCGTATTTGGGCTACTTATGTTCTAAGTTTGACCTCTCTCGAAATTATGTACATTTAGAAACCCTGTCGTACTTGCCAGTAATGCTTTCGTGCTGTTACCCAAGGTTTAGCCATGAATGTTCTTTAATTCGGCGCCTCCATGTTTAACATATCTATTCATAATATCTTTCTTCCCTGGAGTGAGGGATCTGGGAATATAGTTCCACCTTAAAAAACTTGCAAGGATTGAGGAGGAGTTCGGGAAGATTGCAAGCTCCTTTTGTTTGCGTCTGGTGCTCTCTGCTGGCTTCTGCTAGATGTATGTAGCTATTTCTATATGGAATGGTCTGAGGTTGCAGATGATGTTTGAATATGATGAATTCTATTTCAAAAGTTGATTTCCATACCATCGAACGTTTTCTGGGTTTCGGTTAAGTGCAGGACATCGGTCTGGGTTACTAAAAATCTTCACTCACTGCGATCCTGACATGTTCCTAATATCGAGTTCCTCGGGCACTTGTAGAAAAGGCATGGGTTGTATCTGTAAGAGGTACTGTGATGCCTGGTATATCTGTAAGAGGTAGCAACCTGTCGGAGCTATGAAGAACCTATGTGCTAGGACCTTCTGCAAATCACAGACGACGAGCACTCTAGATCACTCTTAAATTCTTGTGCTGCTCTTGGTTCGTGTAGTATTGATATGATCATGTTCTCCAGGGGGAAGGCTATGCAGCGATAAAATGCATCAGAAGATTGTATATACATACGGAGTACTTGGCCGATTCATGCCATTCAGAGGGAAAATCTCACATTCGCTATAATCTGTTGCCAAGAAGCACGACGATCTGCTGTTCATCCTGCTGCTGCTTTGGCCCTGATTCTCTGGCCTCAGGTTGGAGATCACAAAGCTCGGTGTTGCAACATGTCCTAGAAACTTTCAGAATTGCGAGAGAGGTAGTACAAGCGATTCTGTCTTCCAACAATTTCCTCAAAATGCCTGCATGCACATTAGCTACCATTTCGAACTGTCCTACCGTGGAAAATGCTGTATTGTTATATCTGGCCATGTTCCTTACCATTATTTCATTTAATTTTTTTGATGGGTTCCGCCTCCTGTACTCATGTCCCTCGGCGGATCCCTCGTTCAGAACTCATACGGTTGGGCGTTAACTTCGGTTGGATGTGCTCTTAACAGGCAAAGGAGGCAGCAGAAAAAAGGTCAAAGATCCACAGCGGACTTACACAGAGAGAGAGCAGTAGAACAATCCTGCTGTCAATCTGGCCTAGAAAGCCATATGGGAAAAATGCAGAATAACAGTCCTCCGGATGCAAGGTTCACATTTTCTAGCCACGGCAACAGCACTGTTGACATCGAGAACAATCCCTATTTCACTCCCCAGAAGTCGGCGCTTTCCTTTCTCTAAGATAAAAGAATCCAACGGCTCATTCAGACATGATGAAAAGTCTGATCTTTTAGTATAAATTACTATCGTTGCCGATGACATATCATCCCATGGCTCACCCAGTCATATATGTGCAAGCACTACAGGAAGTCCAGTGACAAGAAGGAATTGTCATCTAATCGGATCTTCATCCTCAGTGACCGGACCTCGCTTTTCTGATGTGGTCCATGGTTATTGTACAGAACATATAACAGATGCATGGAAGTTTCGGCAGAGGATATGAATATGTAACAAAATTCTTTTTTTTTTTACCTCGGCCATGTGGACTTGTGATCTCCTTTGCCCTGAAAAGCAGTTTTACCATGAAGAATCTACCTCAAGAATACGACCCATCAAGAAGATTCGGGATCCTAAAAAGAGAGAATCTCGATTGGTGGACTTTTGAGTTAATGTATTCCAAGAGGACATCGAAGCATCTACTAAAAGAGGAAAGGAGAGGTGTTAAACTCTTTTCAATCCGGTCCAGGCATTCATATACATAGCAGCTAATAGGAACCGGCATCATCCTGAGGATCCGGGTCCTGATCATCCGATCCCTTCCTGGCCTTCCTCTCCTGCCATCTTCCCCACACCCACCTCAAGATAAGAAATCCCCCCAGGGCATACACCTGGAAAAGTATTCAGCGGAAGTCAAGTCACAAGACAACAGTATCAGAAGCCATCTATTCATGGAATACGAACTCCGAAAATAGCACAAACATCCCACCAGAAAACGAGATAAAGCAAAGAACAGGATCTCAAAATGCACAAACTCTCCACACCGTGTGGCACTAAGCTCAACATGCCCTTCCATGTCCTAACGGAACCTGCTCCTGTTCGAGCAAGGATCAAACCGAATACGCCAATACTAGCATGCAGAAACACAAACTCTCCTTCTTCAGATTACACTTCCCACTCTTCCTTTGATTGATCAACCATGCGAATGGCGATATCCACACGGAACGTGTCGAATCAAATCGAACACAATCCACACTCCTTTCCAACCTCAGGAAGCCAAATATATCTCCACGGACAAGGAAAAAACAATTGACGAAAACACGAACGATTCCCTCCGAAGGAAAAGCAGCACTTGTTCTTCAAAAACAAAACATCAAATTCAACCTGCCAGAGGACGAGGGGATTGGAAGTCTTCCCGGACTGGTCCTCCTCGACCTCGACCTTCAACTGGGTAGACGTCGGGTTCTCGATCTCCTTCCTCCGGGTAAACCTAACCAGCCCAGGACTCTTCTCTACCTCTTCTTCATCGATCACCCTCACGACTTCCCCGATGACCTTCTCCGGTTCCTTCTTCTTCTGGAAGTTGGGGAAAGGGAACCTGAAGTTCTGCAAGAAGGCCAGCGGGTTGTTGTCGGAAGTAGCACCGCCGTCGCCCATCTCTCTTATGGAAAAAGAAAGGGGAAGAGTTTCAAACTTCGGGGAGAAATCGAGGTGGGGAAGTGTTGGGTAATCGAATTTTTGAAGAAAATATAGGTCGGCGGAGAGATTTAGAGAGAAATAGATGAAGTCCATGATTCGGAGTGAAAGCGGCTGGTCGGGTCAGGGAAAGCAAAAATTTCGGATAACGATCTCTAACATTTTTTTAAATTTCGGGAATTCAATCGCTATTTCGATATTTAGCATCGAGAGTAAGTTTTTGTTAAAACGTATTCGGTGTTGAGATCGGTATTGAAAAATTAAAATTTAATATTTATCGAATACTGAATTTTATAGGGTTTAAACAATTTGGCCCCCATTTGACAAAGCCTCGTCTCATCGTGAAAATAAAGTTCATTTGATTTGATCCATGCAGCCCACCGATCCACGCAGCCCACCGATCCACGAGTTGCTCTCCCCATGAGTTTTTTACCCATGTGAAAGAAAAGTCCATAACATGGAATGCCCAGCCGACCGATCCACGAGTTCCTTACCCATAAGTTTTTCCCCCATTTCGTCGCCTCCGCTTCGTCATCTTCCTCTTCGCTTCCTTGTCGTTGGTCTCGCCCGCTCCGAAGGTAAGCATTCGCCTGGATCTCGGGGGACCTCCCATCAAATTCTTTCTTGGGTTTTCTTTAGAATTTTAGGATTTCGTTTTGGGGATTGATTTTTTGTTATTTGGGGGGGCTTTCTTTCGGATTGGGACCAAGTTTGAGGAATAGGGATTGGTGGGTTTTCCAGCAGTTTCTCTGCCAGGTGAGTGACTGGTTTTTGTTTGATTGTTGATTTCCGTCTTTGTTTGTGTGCCTTAGTTTGAGGGTTTTCTTGGGTTGGGGTTGTGTTTGTTGACCTGGGATGAGAACGAACATGATGAGGATGATGATGAAGATTTTTGTGTTCTTAGTGATTTGTATCCTCTTTGAAACCCAATCGAAAGGACAGGGGTGGACTACCTGCTTTCCACTATCTGAAATGTTGTTTTGGTTGTAGTTGATATGTGATTTTTGTTGATGATGTTTCTGCGACTCAGATAGATCGGGGCATCTCACGGGGGCGGCTTGACCTCGTGAGATGCCTACCTATGCACGTTGTCGTGGATTATAGCTTTGGCATTTTCTGTTATCTTTGATGTTCCTGTCGTGTTATTATTGTTTCTGGCTAACCTAACCGGCCATGAATTTTGGTTAAACTATGGGTGTCCAACCATGGTAAGGAAAAAATTCGGTAATTTGGTATTTACCGAAATACCGAATTAAAATTCGGTATTTTATCGAATATCGAATTTTAAATTCGGGATCAGGATCGGAACCCAAAATTTTAAGGTTTTTGAAATTCGATATTTCGATATTCGGTATTTCGGTTTCGAAATACCGAACGCTCACCCCTAAGTCGGGTGGCGGCTATTCTAACGCCGTATGCAGTAGATTTTCTTACTTCACTAAATTAGTTTGTAAAAAGAGTATGAAGTGCTTAGTATTTTTCTACGTAACAGTGTTATTGGGTCTCATAAAGTATGAAGTGATTTCGTAAAGTACAAACCACTTCGTACTTTTTTATGAAATGGTTTCGTAAAGTACGAACTAATTTCTACTTTTTTACGAAACAATACATTTTGACCTCGTAAAATCGAACATGCTTTGGTTCGTAAAATACAAAGTGGTTTTGTAAAGTACGAACCATCTCGTACTTTTTTACGAAACAGTACCTTTGATTCACCTCAATCCTTTTGATCAAAGCTAGATGTATGTAATTAGGCTTGTTGATGTATATAATCGTGGCACTGCCACTATCTAATGACGTTGAAATTGTCAAGAATCGTGACATCCTCCCATTTATTTCCTTTCGAGAGAAGACCCACTTCGGCCTCGTCCTTCACAACCGGGGATATTACCTAGTTGGTCGAGTTCCAAGGCGAATACGAAGGGTCATGGAAATTTAACCATTTCCATACGGAGCGTTTGCAGAGTCAACGTAAGGGTGATAGAGTTCTGGCTTCTTGATTAGGAGCCAAATGAAGGTCGTACTTTACGAACCAAAGCTCATTCCATTTTACGAAGCCGAAAGGTACTGTTTCATAAAAACGTACGAATCAGTTCGTACTTTACGAAACCATTTCTTAAAAAAGTACGAAGTGGTTCGTACTTTACGAACCAAAGCCTGTTCAATTTTACGAGACCCAATAACACTTTTTCGTAAAAAAATACGAAGTGATTCATAATTTACGAAACCAGTTCCTAAAAAGGTACGAACTGGTTTCTTAAAGTACGAACCACTTAGTAACTTTTTTACGAACTGACTTCGTAAAGTTTGAAATAGTAACCTAAAAAAGTATGAAACCGTGGATTACTCTTTCGTAGTTATCTACCGCCCACGGTAGAATAGCCGCGACTCGGCCTATCGGGTTTTGGTTGTAAATAAACTCCACCAAATGGAATGGAAAGAGGAAAGTTCTTATTTACCGTCTTTTCAATAACAATTACAATTACTTTGAATATGGTAAAAGTAATTGCAGAATACCAATTATATAATTACAAAATCGTATTTAGAAATGCTATTTAACATTTTATAAAGAATTTTAGTATTTTCAAAACGTAATTTTTTTATTGAAATATTTTTTAGACCTTTTTCTTGAATTTTTTGAAGACAGTGGCATGGACGAAGAAAGATGTTTGTACATAATTAGGGTAACTTTTGGAAAACAAGTGTGAAGTACAGTTGGAGTTTGTAGATGGTCAGACGCAGTTCCTAACCGCGACACTGGTTTGGGAGGGCGGTGGCTCCGTGTTATTGGGAATCGCGTTTTTGATCGTCCAATTTAGGGAAGCGGCTAACGGTACGTGCATGTAACCGTTACGTAGTTTACTAAATTCGACCAAAATTTTAGTAATCTTTACTAAAAATCGACCTTTTTTAGTAAATTACTAAAAAACATTAGTAATCGGTTACTAATTTTTCACTGTTTGACCATTCGGAAAGTTACTAAACTAGGTTTAATAAATCGGCGGAAAAATTTACTAAACTTTTTAGTAACCGATTACTAAAAATAACGGTGATTTGACAGTTTTTTTTAGTAATCGTTACTAAAATTTCACTGTTCAACTTTAGTAATCGGTTACTAAAAAGTTTAGTAAATTTTTCTGCCGATTTACTAAACCTAGTTTAGTAACTTTCCGAATGGTCAAACAGTAAAAAATTTATCTCCGGACGACCTACCTGGAAAATTACTAGTAATACAAATTTTACTACAAAAAATTAGTAACGGTTACTAATTTTTTGTAGTAAAATTTGTATTAATAGTAATTTTCCAGGTAGGCCGTCCGGAGATTTTAGTAATCATTTACTAATTATGTAACCGAAATTTGTAAATTACTATTTGACATAGTAAAGTCGTTAGTAAATTACTAAATTTTTTATTTTTTTTTCCGTAATCGTTTACTACATTTTGAACAAAATTCAGTAATCAATTACTAAACTTTTTAGTAATTTTCGTAAATGAACAATACATTCCGAACCTAAAACTAAACCTGTTTTCAGTGTGAAATTATCATTTTACCCCTGCGATAAATTATAAAATCGTTTACGAATTTTCAGTCCGAACCTAAAACCGAACCTATTTATAATTTTACCGTAGGGATAAAATGGTAATTTCACACTGAAAACAGGCTCAGTTTTAGGTTCGGAATGTACTAGTCATTTTAGAAAATTACTAAAAAGTTTAGTAATTAATTACTGAATTTTGTTCAAAAAGTAGTAAACGATTACGAAAAAAAATAAAAAATTTAGTAATTTACTAACGACTTTACTATGTCAAACAGTAATTTACTAATTTCGGTTACAAAATTAGTAAATCATTACTAAAATCTCCGGACGGCCTACCTGGAAAATTACTAGTATTACAAATTTTACTACAAAAAATTAGTAACCGTTACTAATTTTTCACTGTTTGACCATTCGGAAAGTTACTAAACTAGGTTTAGTAAATCGGCGGAAAAAATTACTAAACTTTTTAGTAACCGGTTACTAAAGTTGAACAGTGAAATTTTAGTAACGATTACTAAAAAAAACTGTCAAATCACCGTTATTTTTAGTAATCGGTTACTAAAAAGTTTAGTAAATTTTTCCGCAGATTTACTAAACCTAATTTAGTAACTTTTCTAATGGTCAAACAGTGAAAAATTAGTAACGGATTACTAATGTTTTTTAGTAATTTACTAACGATTTTACTAAAAAAACATCGATTTTTAGTAAACTTTACAAAAAAAAAAAAATCGATTTTAGTAAACAACGTAACGGTTACGTGCACGTACCGTTAGCCGCTTCTTCCAACTTAGTGTCTCAATTTTTGATCGTGACATCGGCACACCAAAAAGTTTTTTCTAAGTATGTAAATGACGTGATTGGAAACCCGTCCGTAATAGAAATGCCACACTCATCACTAAGTTGGCGGGTCCATCTTTCCCCAATTACACTTAAGATGCATTGAAAAACGCGTATTCTTTATAAATTGAGAGATGCGATTATTGACCGTACCGTAGAGATGACATTTTAAGTGTTTTGCAAATTCGAACACTACTTTACGAATTTTTTTTCAAGACAAATCGCATTTTATACAAAGCTCGTCTTATAAGCGTATAATATTATATCAGCTCCGGCTCACGACAGTCCGACTCAAAAGCCGACCGCAGCAGATTGCCGCAGTCGGCATGTCATCAGTACATTACATGTAAGCTCGAATTCCGTTTTGCAAAATAATTAAGGAATCTGAAAGTCCTACATTGAAGTCTCGCTTTTTTCTTCTTTGTAACAAGCACGGAATCAATACCAGCATGGCCTCAGTTGGCTTCGACGCGGTCATTCCTGACCCTGATGGCTCCGTGTTTAAGAGTAAGGATGATGAATTCCGACTCAAGAATGAACAAAATTTTACCGCATTTTGCTGTCTTGGGGAAGAAGTTTCCCAGCTGGAAACATCGATCGATGGTCTCAACGGCTCTGAAGCCCCTCGATCGCCTTCTTCCACTGCCACGCCCTTTGTTTTGGATCCTCGAACAACATGACCTTCTTAGGCTGCGGTGACGGCAAAGGGTCAATTCAATAAAATCAAACACAGCAGCAACAGATTAATTTCAAGAGCACGAAGCAGTGAATTACCGTGGAGATCTTGAATTGCGAGGGGCTGGTGACTTGGATGCTCAGCTCGCTAGGATTGTCGGACCACATTATGTTTCCTTTTGCGAGCAGTTTTGCTGGGTCCACATAAATAAGTTTCGGCTTGTTCGTGAGAATAAGCTGCACTTTCTTGCTAGTTAGCTTCCTCAATTTCTTGAGGTTGGAGATCATGATGATCGATTCCCCTGGATCCAAGAATTGTTGCCTGTCACATTTCGAAATGCTCAGGACGTCTATTCGAATAGTGGAATGGGAATCAATCTCATTTCCCAAAGAACAGAGAAAAAGTGATGCGGATTGCTGACAGAAAGAGTAGTAATTACGATACCATTTTGAATCGAAAGAATCGATGGAGGCGAGCCTAGTTATATGAGGTGATGATTCAGATGATGGACCAGCTGCACCACTATTCCCATCGTTTTGCCTCATCAAACCATCTCCGACATGAGAAGGGTTCCACGAATCTTGAGAATCATCACGTTCAGGAGATCGAATCTTAAACCAGAGATATTTGGTCTATAAGGAAAAAGGGTATTCCAACCTCATGATGGCAATTCAAAATATTAAGAAATCACCTTCTCCAAAGCGAGTCTTGGCGGGATCTGCTCTCTTAAATTCTTCCAGTCGATGCCTTTGAAGAACGGATGGGACTTGAGCTCACTGTAGCCATCGGGTCCAGCTCCTGGCCTCTTTGTTGGTTCATCGTCCTGCATATAAACATTTACTTGGACGAGCCCCAACAATAAAAGGTTAAGCCTCCTCAGCAACAGATTGACAACTTACCAACAACTTGTCAATGAGATCTTTCGCGTCATCAGAGAAGTAATTTGGAAATTGAATGTCTCTTGCTATAATTTTCTGGAAAGTAAGCCACTCACTTGCATCCTTGAAAGGAGAAGTCCCCGAAAGCATTTGGTACAAAGTACAGCCAAGTGCCCACAAATCATTTCTTCATAAACAAGACAAGAAGATAAAAAATCAATAACTCGGATTAAACTCAAAACTGTCAAAGGATCGCATCCAGCTTAGCTGAATATAAGTCCCAGACCCAAAAGTAGCAGGGGATGAATTCAGTACTTCTGGCGGAACATAAGCTGCTGTCCCAACAAATGTGCAAGCTTTATCATCTGAAAACATGGATAGGGAAGATCGGCCTTCGCTTGAAAATAAATATTTTGGAAGTTCTTCCAAAAGAAAATGTGGAATCTAATTTTACAAGATTCCAGATTGGTTGGGAGAAGGCTCATGCTCGCATACCAACCTGATGAAGCATTCGGAAGGACGGTAATAAGTGTATCTTGCATTGGCTTTACACTACCAAAATCGGCAATTTTAATATGTCCATCTGAGGTAAGTAGCAAGTTTTCAGGCTGGCAGGAGAAAGAGAAGTCAGCAATTGCAAAAAAAGAAACAACAAGCCCAAGCCAGCATGTTTGGACACCAGAAAAGTACCTTTATATCTCTATGTAACAATCCTAGACCATGAATATACTCTAAAGCATCAACTACTTCGGCAGCGTAGAAGCGAGCCTCGTCTTCAGAGAATCGACGCTTCTGGAGGTAGAAGCTTCTAGAATGAAACCGCAGAATGGACAGAGATGAATGCCACACAGGAAACACCCATAATTGACTTACCCTATTTATTTGATCAAACAATTCTCCGCCTTCGCATGCTTCCAATGCCATGTCTTAAAACAATCGAAGGAGAGATATCAGGACATGAGCCATGAAATATTTCGAAGAAGGAAAGTCATGGAAATCATCATGACATCAGTACATGGTTGAGTTAGTCACATGAGCCCAGCTATAAACAAGAACACTGGAGGAAGGACATCGTACATAACGAAAAAGTGTCTTGAAACGTAAAGAATAGCCGAATAATTCCCGGATGATCAAGCTGATCCAGCACAATCCTCTCTAGCTTCACATAAGCTGTTTTATTCTCTTTTGTGATAAACTTCTTGTCCATTATTTTCAATGCATACACCATCCCAGTGTCTTTCTTCTTTGCCCTAACAACCTGCGAAAGTCCATGGGCATACATGTAAAGAATGTGCCAGTTCAAATGCGGCACGCATCGTAATCCAACCTGCTAAGTTCTTCATTCCAGAAAACCAAATACACTAAAAGTCTAACCATGCCAAAATAAAAGCCTTTTCAAAGCTGCCAGAAATCCCAGGCACTTCATATGTCTCTCAAATCTCATGCGACTAAATGACGTGGGGTCATTCCCTCTCATCCCATCGCCTTCTAGAACAAGGGAAGCCACATTAGTGAGAAAGATGAAGGCTTTATGCATGATTAGCGGATACACATGCATTCCTTGCAAACGAGAACAACCAACCAAATCACACAAAACAGCTCTTCCATAACTTCCTTACATAAATCATCCGTCATTCACCACCTACATTCCTCCCAGCTACGATCAAACAACACGAATGAAAGACAAAATTTAAAATTCAAAATAAACAAACTTTCCAAATAGGAACACCCCAAACACATCAATCAGCCAGCCAACGAGATCACCATGCAGATATCACAAAGAGAGCCAGAATTCTTTCCAAATAAAAGAACGAAAATAAACGAAAAGAAGAAAAACAAACCTTGGAATAAGAACCAACGCCATACATCTTCCCCAACTCGAAATCCTGAATGCTGAAATTCTCCTGGGGCGCCCTGAACGCAAAGCTCTTGGATCTCTGTACGTTGCTGTTATTATTATTGTTACTATTAATATTAACATTGCTGCCCTCGTTATTGTTATCATTGTTATCAGAAGCCCCGGAAGAAGAAGACGATTTCTCCTTCAAGCTCAGCTTCGAATCAAACTCCTCCGCCGGCGCCAACATGATCTCCTCCTTCCCCTGCAAATCTCCCCCCTCTCTCTACTTAAAAATATCCCACCTTTGAGCGTTCAAACGGGGAAGACAACAAACCAAGCAACCCCCCTCGATTGGATCATCAAGTTCGAACCTTCCGCCGATCAGGGGCCGAAATCCAACTAGAAAACAACTGGGTCGGACGAAATGCCCCTCCTTTATTCCTCCCCCTTCTCCTCTGGCAATTCGGCCCTAGCTTTTCCGGCGTGCCCTGCTTTTTTTTTTCCTTTCTGGGGCGAATTTAATTCGATTTGGGGAGATTTTTGGATTGGTTTGGGGGGCTAATAATCATGCGTTGCGGAAACTGAGGAAGGTTTGTGGGGGCGATGATGATGGGAGGATGGGAAACACAATTTGGGTTATAGGGATTGAGGAATTGGTGAGAAAGGGGGGGGGGGGGGGGGGCACAGCACATGGAACAGAATGATGGAGGATCGATCGATTTTGTCTCTCTTTTGTCTCTGTAATGTTGATTTCTCTAGTGATTTTCAGAATTTATAGACGGGAGTTTTTGATGCCGATGCTTGTCTTTGATTGGACAAGGACAAGTGGCCTGTCAGAAAGGAAAAGGAAATAGAATTAGTTCTGTTAAATTGTAAAAGGAAAAAAAAAAAACAAAATTGGTTTTCATTACATGGGCTTGGGTAATTTGATTTGGTTTCAACAGGAGATGAACAAGAAAGTTTCTGCCGTTTGGATGAAGAAATGTGGCCCCCACTCGACCGGACTTATCCATGTAAGAAGATGGTCCAAATCCATTTCATTTCCAAATTGAATGGAGTGATGTCCCATGTCCTGGCTGGCTAATCAATTCAAAATCATCTGAATAACATAAAGGTTGTCTCGGATCCAATCAAATTCGAGTTCCTGCCATAAGAATGTTGAATGAAGCTACTCAAAGAATCTACGACTCTTCTTCTTGCCTGTCTACTACCTTCAGTCCCCAGCTGATATCCTCGCAGTGTCTAACGTGGGGCACCACGGCGCCTGTGTCTATCCCCTTCCTCGCTTTGCAATCGTAGTAGGGTGGAGCATGGAAGCACGGCTCCATCGACAATGCCCGGTGGCATGGCATGGTGGGTCCGGCGTTGTCCGGTTCTCCGGCTTGTAGAGTATCCATGGAGTCTTACCGCCTAATCCCTGAGCGACGTAACCGAAAGTCGACCATGCGCTCGTGACCAGCACATCGCACAGGCTCAGTAGATACATCTCCGCCCATGCCTTCTGATTGTGCAGTTTCTTCTCTGTTTGTTGGAATTCTTCGTGGCTCGGCTGGTACACGGCAACCACGTCCCCAGTGACGGTCGGGTTTTGCCAATACACGTCTCTCAACTTTTCGGAGTAGCCTACGAACAGAGATGTCATCAGGACAGCTCTGAGCTTCGGGTCCTCGGGCTGATCAGCGGCAGATGATCCTCGAGAGTCCACTTTAGGCAGCAGGTTCTCCCTCTGAGTGCAAGACAGTATTTGATCCATGACATAAGGAAAAGGACCATCTCCTGTATCGAAAGTCCTCACTTGGATCCCCATTCTCTGGTCGGCCTTCGCCAGATAAGCTTCATAGTACCTCCTGATCAAACCCCAAACCGGATTGGTCGGATGGAACAGGTATCTTCCCAGATGGTGAAAGACGGTTTCCTTCTGAGGAAATAACTTATTCAGCTCCGACTCAAAAGATTGCATCAGAAAGAGAGACGGCACAAAATAATTGTCCGTCCGCATAATCAACCAAGGGACATTCTCCAAGAGTTTCTGATCCTCATCACACAAGAAAAGCTTGTCATGGTCACCGTAGTCGTGAGCCAGATGGATATAAACATGCGACCGCAATCTCCTCGTGTCCTTATTCTTCACCATATTCCCATAAGAAGTGGCCGATTTCTGATCAAGGCGATCAAACTGCTTCCTGATGGGTTAGTCCCTGGGCAGTAACCAAGAGGTTTCTGGAAATGGCTCGCAGAAAAGATCCGGGAAGTCGTTCCCAGGGTCAACCAGCAAGACCCGATCCGTGAGGAGGGCATAGAGAAAAGCAGCAGCCACCGTGAGTATCCGGTTCCCTAGTCCACTGTAAGATATCCAAACCACGTACTTACATTCAAAGGAGCCTGGGTCGCTTGATGACTTCATCTGTCGCACCACTTGGTTGTATGCAGGGGTACGAGGGCCGCAGCGCTTGTGAAGCTTCTCGTAATCCCTAAGTCTTGAGATGAGATAAGAAGACGGTTTGTAGGGGGAAGCTCCACGAATCAGGGAGGACTGGAATCGGCTTGCACATTTCTGGGTATCAAACTCACGGGCAAAGAGTCCGTCCAGCAAATCACTCCCCCGACCATCGTGGCGTCGATCCGAACTCTCAATCGAACCTGGGGAGCAAAAAACACAGGAAAAAGTAACCAACTAACGTTTCTCCTCGTGGATCACACACCTCAACAAAAAGTCCCTTACACCAGGAACTCTGAAGAAAATCAATCTCAATTAAGGACCCTGATACACGACCGCAGCCGATGAAGCTATCATCCAAATCTCGAGGAGTCTAATCGGCAACATCAGCGAATCCAAAACCAAAGAATACATGAACGTCTACAAAACAAAAAACGCATACTAATCATCCATAACCAAAAAACCCGACCCAAGGTGAGATTCTCCAAAACCCCAGCGTGTGCGTTCCCGACAAACCCACCGCCGCCTCCTTCGTATCCCCTCTCGTCCCGGAAGACGAAGGAGAGGGTGGCGATGACAGGGAAGACGACGAGGGTCATGGCCAACGCCCTGTTCACTCTCATCTCTCAGACTCCACGCAATAGCTTCACCGTCGCGACTAAGGTGGACAGCCAGAGGAGGCGGAGGTTGGCTGGGGGATCGGGATCCGTTCGGAAGCGACGCGGCGCGATCAACGGGGGATATATTGAATTAATTGCATATGACTGGACCGTTGTGTTCCCTGGTCAAATTGTCTATGATTTTCCCTGGATGTCTATGACATCCACGACCTTTACCAATTCGGCGTTTCCAACATTTAACTCACTGTTACTTGAGCGAATGTGTGCTTCCAAACTTCGGGGGGATATGAATAACACGACAACAAGTTCATGGCCACCGCGAAGACCTTTAAACAACGACCTATGCCTCGATCGTTAAAAATAACTGAGTTTTTAAATTGACCAAGAAATTAATTGTTTTTAGCAACGAATTCATTATGCGGCGGTGAATTTTCTTTTTATGATAAGTATGGTGAAAAGTTCTGTTAGAAATAATGAGTTACTTAGTCAAATTATGGAACTCGTCATTTCTAACAGTAAGTTCATTATGCCGCTACTATATATTTTCATTGAAAGCTAACGTTAAAAGCCAAATTCGGTTAAACTCGAAATTAGAATATTCAAGACGCGAAGAAGATCAAATCAATTTCAGAGTATTATAATATCCAATTCATAGGAAACAAGTAAGATACTAATGAAAGTACGAAGATTTAAAGAAGTTTGATGAACAACACGATCAGTCGTTCTATGGACGTCGCTTGTGTTCATCTAGAACAGTGAGTGGCACTATTCCCGACATCAGTTGCATTAACAGCGAGATTATCGCATCATCGTGGTCTGATACATGGAATTAGAAGTTTTTTATTCGCTTTAAAGGAGCCGAGGGAGTGTTAGACGAGGACGGTCGACCAGAATCTGGAGTGAGGTATACATCTCCCGGTATTGGTTCTTCAATGAAGAAGGTTGTATTGTCGATAGCATAAAATCTAAACTCCTTTTTGAGGCCCTCATCTACTCGTTCCTCATTCGTCTCATCGGTAGGGGCTTCATTGCCAATTTGCTCGTGGTCATCTTCATTTGCATCCTTATCTCCTTGCTTGGGCTGGTTATGTAATTATTAGTATGTTTTTGATGACGTTATACATAAGGTAAACTTTTGCTGTGTAGAAGGAAGTTTCTACTACTATGTAGAAGGTTAATCTACAGGGATAGTCTATTTCGTACCTTCTGTCACCTAATCATTACCACAAATTATTTAAATTAATCATCTGATTATTTAAATACATTCATATGGTATTACATGTTAATTAAAAAGGTTTTAAATCATTTTGATTATGATTTATTTTCATGTGAGTTGATCTACTAGGAAGAAATCACTTTATATATGGAAAGCTCTGATGCAAGGTTCTGCTGACCGATCTGTAACTATCCAACAGTCATTCAATCCTTCCTCTTGTATCTAAATACGTCCAGATTCGTTATGAATCATGGCAAAGAACAATCCATCTGAATATGGACGCACCCCACACGTGTCTGTATCCAGAAGGTCTGCCAACCAATTTTAGAAACCAAAATTATCTGATTTCCATTTACAGAAGCCTGACGGATATTATCTGTCTGAATCTTCTGCAAGCCCTATCACCTAGGATCGTGAACACAATCATGACCAGATGGCATGATTAATCCTCAAGTGATATGGAGCATCTCTCCCGATGGGGGAATGTTTTATTTGGCTGATATTTTGTTTCTATGTTTTGCAGAGACTTTCGTCAGCCAATGTACCTTCTGTAAATATGTAATTTCTATTTTGTATAAGATAGGATCATTTGTCAGATAGAATACGAGACGACTTACGTGTAGAGTGAGTGTATTGTATTCAGAGAGACTTGTGATTTTTCGTTCTCTTTGGGTTGAGCATTCGGTTACAGAAGGTTGGTGCCCAGGGTACAAGCTAGACCGGACATGAATGAGGCTGCAAAGGATCTGGCTGCACTGTAGCGTGGCGGACGTGCATCAGGCTTAGGGAGAAGTCGGTGTATATGTGCCGGGGCAGTGAGCAGAAGAAGGGCTGTGTCTGGAGGAATTTGGTGAGGTATTGATAGCGATTGTTTTGTAATCGGTTTGCTCATGTGTGTAGAAAGCAGGTGTCCATAGTGAAAGCCGTGCCGGGCGTGAGTGAAGTCGCGAAGGATCTGGCTGCATTGTGGCGTGTCGGACGTGCATCAGACTTAGGGAGAAGTCGGGGTGTATACGTGCCAGGGCAGTGAGCAGAAAAAGGGTCGTGTCTGGGAGATTCACGGTGAGGCGCTGATATTTGTGTTTCTGCAGAAGGGAAGTACCTGCTACAGACTTTGGAGAAGCCCATGGGTGCTGTCTACTTCTTGAAGTCTTGGTGAGGAGTTAAGCAGGTTGTGAAACCGCCGGAGGGAAAATCCACTATTGGACAGAGGGGTTGTCTGCTTGCGTAGGGCCGCTACGTGCTTGCGTGGAGCTGCCTCGTTTTACAGAACCCCAACCACAGGGATTGTAGAGTTAGTCACTATTTTCAATGCAGAACCTCAACCAGAGAGTTTCTGGAGTTAGCCACAAATATCTGTGCACGACCCAAAAGGTTACTGATCACAACCCATCGGGTTTCTATGAGTAGAAAAGTCGACGGGCTATCTGCATCGCCTTCTACACTACAGAAGTATCTCAGTACCTTCTGCTAGAACATCCATTGTGGAAAAGCCGAAGGGCTATCTACAATACCCTCTGCAGGTGTGTTTTACTTCTTCTGTCAGTCTTGTATTTTCGCTATAAGTGTTCAATAGTGAATTCCATCCTATAAGGGTGAAGAGTGGAGTAGGCAATTGCCGAACCACTATAAACCTTCCGTGTCTCATTTACTTTCTGCGCAAATGGAAAAACAAATTAATAGACACAAAGCAGAGACTCCAAAGGTTCTGCATCAAACATCGTACGCTACAGAAACCAATCGAGTTCTGGAGTTGTTTCATTCGATCTAGCTCTTGCAGATCATCTCTTGGTAGTGCAAAAACCTACAAGATTCTATAACAACCTTCTGTTACTACAAGTATCTTTCAGATCTTGGAGTAGACGTTGCTGATCACACTTAAGGTGGTCGAATTTGTAGAACCTTGATAGAAGAAGCACCAATCTTCTGAATCAACCTTCTACTACTGTAGAAACCTTCATAGGATTGTATAATCATATCTTATATCAGACTTTGGCTGGTCGTTATCTCATCAAGCAGTTCACTTCGGGATCCGCTGTGTACAAGGGTTCTGTAATCTACAGAAACCTAACATTTCGCTGCTGAATTCTATTAGTTGTAAAAAGGGCTAAAAAGTCTATTACACTAATTCATCCCCCTTTTAGTGCTATTGTTACACCAACAATTGGTATTAGAGCAGGTTTCAACGAAAGCTTTACAGCTTGTTGAGATCCTACAAAAACTCTGACCTTCCGTGTGCTCTTTGATAACTACCACTTTGTTGTTTTCTACAGAAGTCTTTTCTCTGTCAGAAACCAACAATTTGTATCAGAGCCCAACTCAACGTACGCCTAATAGCTAGTTGAGGAATGGTCTTCACTCGACAGAAGCTTTCAGCTCTTCGAGTTTCTACTTAAAGTCTGCAGAAGCTCTATGCTCTGCCAGAACTTAAAAATGGCTGATTTTGGTGGACGACCACAATTGGATAATCCTCCAAAATTCGATGGCCAGAACTTCTCTTACTGGAGAACCTTAATGAGATCTTACATGGAAGCGATTGATGAGGATATGTAGAACATTATTGAAAATGGTCTACCCTCTACTCCAATCGAAAATCAATTAGACTCACAAGGATGTCATACTAGAGAATTTCAGAGACTTACGAGACTCAACTCAACGGCAAAATATATGTTATTTAATGCGATGTCGCCGAGTGAGTTTGCAAAAGTTTCTACGTGCAATACTGCACAAGAAATCATGGAGAAGCTCGTCACCATGTATGTTGGGATAATTCAAATCCGTGAAACAAAGATGAACATTTTGGTTCATCAATATGAGAATTTCACTATAAAAAGTGATGAGACTGTTCAACAGATGTATGAGAGGCTAATCCTTTGGTAAATGCCCTGGAACATCTAAGAAAGTCACTCACAAATGGAGAATTGGTGAGAAAGGTTCAATGCACCTTGCCCAGATCTTGGGAAGCCAAGAAAACGGCTATAGAGGAAGCAAGGGATCTCACTACTCTCTCCTTGGAACAACTTATGAGTTTCTTGATGTTTTATGAGATTGAGAAATCATCTCGCCCGGACATCAAACCCGTCTTTGTGGCTTTTAAAGCTATAAGAGAAACATCAGAAGCTTCTGATGATGATACAGAAGCTGAAGTTGAAACGGATGATGAACTTGTGATGATTGCAAAGCGACTTCTCAAGTTCGCCTCCAAACGCTGGTTCAACAAGAACAAAGGCGAAAGGAAAAGACGAGCTATGCTTGCTTGGGGAGAAAGTGATGAATCTGATGACGAACAAGAAGAAGCACTCGTCTGTTCTACAACTCACACAGAGTTAAATCACACAACAGAAGGATCGCTCTGTCTAAGAACAGAAACTAAGGAAAATAAGTGGTATCTGGACAGTGGTTGCTCTAAGCACATGACTAGAGATCCCTCAAAATTTTTCAACCTCACACTGTAGAACGGAGGTTCTATAAGTTTTGGAGAAAACAACAAAGGTTCTATAATTGGAACAGGAACCGTTGGTACTTCAGAAACTATGGTTATTGAAGACGTTCTGCCGGTGACAGAACTGAAGCATAACATGTTGAGCATTAGTCAGCTCTGTGATAAAGAGTATATTATTACCTTTGATAAAGATTCTTGTTTTGGGATACAAGACAATAAAGTTTGCTTTATTGGCAAACGCAGAAAGAATATTTATTCTCTATCATCTAATAGTTTCTGTAATACAGAAAACTATCTTTTGTCTGTCAAGGATGAAAGTTATCTTTGGGATAGAAAGTTAGGTCATACCAACTTTCGGTTGCTATCCAAGCTTGCTTCAATGAATTTGGTGAAAGGACTTCCGAACATCAAATATGAGCAGAAAGCTTCTGTGAAGCTTGTTCTCTTGGTAAGCAAACAAAAAAATCATTCAAACCTAAGAATGAAGTCTCTACAACTAAACCTTTGGACATTCTGCACATGGATCTTTTTGGTCCAACCAGAGTTCAAAGTGTTGGAGGAAAAAGGTATTGCTTTGTAGTGGTTGATGACTACTCTAGGTTTACCTGGATTAAATTCCTCGCCCACAAAAGTGATGCTTTCGAGGATTTTGAAAGCTTAGTTAAACTTCTGCAGAATGAATTTAACTCTTCTCTAAAAGCTATAAGGACAGATCATGGTATAAAGTTTGAAAACCATGATTTCGAAACCTTCTGTAGCAAATATGGTGTTCTCACACTTTTTTTGCTCCCTATACTCCTCAACAAAATAGTGTTGCGGAAAGGAAAAACAGAACTCTAATGAAAGGACCATGATCTGTGAGAGTAATGTTTCACAGAACCTTTGGGCAGAAACTGTGAATACCGCATGCTAGATATCCAATATGGTACTTATTAGACCCAAGTTGGATAAAACTCCTTATGAACTTCTCAAGGGAAGAAAACCAAACATACTTTCATCCTTTTGGAAATGTCTGCTATATATTGAGACTTTCTAAGGATAACATGGTAAAATATTTTCTTTTCTTTTCCAGAAACAGCATTCAAAATTGTGCTCCCAAAGTTTATCAACATGTTTCTCATTTTATCGCAATACATAGAGATTCATCCAAATCCACTAATCACCTGGAGCACTAGACTCAACACTAGTGGTTTAAAGAATGAAATGGGCGTGCAATCGAATATGAACTCGTGGACGAATGTCAACAGGACAACTCGAAAAAGATTAGTAAACATGATTCTCAACAGTACAGAGTAAACAGATTAGACAGCATATGTCAAATAGATAAGGCTTAAGTGAGTCAGCTGCTTGTTTCAATCTCATTATTAGGCAGAACCATGTTTACATCTGTCACGGTGTGGAAACAAATGTTCTAAAACAATGTAGCAGCTAAATTAATGTTCCACGAGCTTTTAATCGCGATCCAAGCAAACTGTTGACAAATGCTGCCCCAAAGTTATATGATCTATTCCACCTTGAATTTGAATCCACAAATCCTTGCCATTTGAGAGACTGATGAGACACAAGGTAGTCTCCTTTTGCAAATAGCTTGGAATAATACTCATTCAAAAAGAACCAAAAACTAGCATTAATAGAAGTGGCAAAACCTCCTATCAGCGTTATTTCGGCAATAAATAGCACTCCAAGGGACATAAGTGGACAAGGATGCGAATTGGGTAGAAACATTTCAAAGAACTACTCAACAGCATCCGGACATTTCTAACTGGTCGAGGAAGAACCTGACTTTGTTTCGTAAAAAAAGAAATATCATGATGCTACATAATATCATGATAGAGTAGAAGTTTTTACCTCTATTTGATGAAATATATTAAGTATTCAATTGCATAACAAGATGGCTAATAAAGTACGCAGTATTTGGCAAAGTTCATCGTACACAATTTCTTGATAGCATTTCTTTGTAGGGTATGATTTTGTAATAGAGATTCGACGGATATATAGTAATGGTGAAATTATCCGAAATTTAGCCGGAAAGAGGATGTTTCATGGAACTGTAACGGCACTTCGGTACAAGTCATTCCTCATGCCATTTGAAATAGGATTTTGTACAAGGTCGTGCTTACTTTTCTAAGTTGGTAAGGGGGTGCCCTTCAAAATGAATGTATATGACTCATGAAATGATTTGATACCTTGAGGAAAAAAAATGCGAAAAGATATTTTGTTGTTTGTAAAAGTAGCTCGGTCAAGGGGTCGATGCAAAGGTTATAACTGAAGTATTATTTGCTCATTTGTTTCCCTAATATACCATGATCCATTCTTTGTTGCACTTTCTATGCATTTGAAAGATTGTGACCGCCGTCAATTCTACTAGATAGTGAATAAATTTTTCTAATATCTATTGTGATTTATCTCCTATTCCAGACAACGTTGTTTGTGCTTAATTCTCCTTTGAGTCGAGGCCTCTTGCGGACTAACTATTATAGTTTATATGCTTGCTTGTTGGAGGAACAATCGCTGATTTTCACTAAATTGTTTCCACTCTTCTATTTGTAGGGTATCTCAATGCATTTCTTACCTGGAGTGAACCTACGCCTTCTTTTATTTTGTGGATGGGCAGTTTTTCTACTAAGCTTTTCCATCATGTATTTACCGTTTGTAAAAATTATCCAAAGAGCCTATTATTAAAGGAATGTAAAAGCTCTACATACGATGATCTCAAATTCTCAAAGAGGCAGGCTACCTAAATCCTACGTACACTTGAATCACATATATTCTAACATTTCATGACTCAACACGTCAACGTTACGTCTACACAACGGACAAGTTGTGTTTGCGGAACACAACCACCTAATTATGCATTCGGTGTGAAACTCATGGAGGCACGGCAACTCGGTCACATTCGATCCCCGGTCACCGTGGACATCTTCAAGACATATAGAGCAAGGGCCGGCGGATTCCCTAATCTCCAGGGATGGACGCTCCCTACCAAAGTGCTCTTCGTAGGAGAAGAGGTACAATGTAACATCCACACTAATGCAAGGGCCGAGCGTTGTCGACAAGGCACTCGATATGATCGATACCATGGAAGGAAAGAAATGGCGCTCCACGCCTATGTCTGAAAGGAAGGCCTCCAGCACACACTCGACGACCCCGGGGCGGGATAGGATACCGGGAGACATCTCATGCCATGAGTCGACCAAATACGTCTTTGGCTCCGCAACGTACATATCAAGACTGGCAGACTGGTGACATCGTGTAACGTGGAATGCAAAACCCGATTTCCTCGACGACATAGTAACCGTCGCATCCATGTCATAATAGTGACACATCCGGACTGTCATCGCGATATCCCTGACATATCACAACAAGCCTTGTAAGTAAAACGGGCAAATGACTTATCAAAAAAAAAAAAAAAAAAGAGGGCAAATGAAATGCCTAACCAGGATCGCTAAATTGGATTTCAACCATGGGAATGCAAAAGCACTTAAAAAAAGAAAAACTATATGAGTTTATAAACAAATCCAGGTCTGAAGAAGACAAACCGGATTAAGAGAACTGCGGGGAGATGTTAACTCGGAGAAGAGTGAACGGGAAAAGACATAGCCCAGAACAGAATACGGCATCAAATTGGATCCTCACCAACCCTCCTTACAATTTTTAATGGAGGAAAGTAAACCCATGTTTGAAAAATGAAACACAAACAGAACAGAAATGTACGATCTGCTTCATACCAATACACTGAAAGCATACAAAATTTTCATCAACCAAAACCAAGAAACAGGGCACGAATACAATGCCCACAAGAAGAGGAAGATACAACCACCAGCAAGAAAAACCATCCGAGTTTCGTATTTTCATGATTCTTTGCTGCGTTAAACGAGAAAAGAAGTCTGACAGAAACACCAACACAAATGCGTTTACTACCACAATCAGAAGACTTACCAGTCCCGCGAGAAGAGAAACCCGAATTCCCGATCACAGTGGACGAAAACGAAACCCGCTGGAGAAATTGAGACGGAAGGTAGAGGGGGAATAATCGGAGAAGGAAGAAGGAGTGGGAGGGGATGACAAGTGATGTTATAAAGACAGAGAAGTAGCCGTTGAGGGGGCGGAGGCCAACATTTTTGGGGGGAAAACAAGAAAGAAAGGGCGGGAATTTCGGCCGTTGGGTTCAGCATAATTTGGGGGAGATTTGACAAATTAGGGTTTCTGAAAGCAGGCGTCCGGGGGACGTCGGTCCTTCTAGTCGACAAAAGCGAGGTCGGCCTTGCGGTGGAGGAGGAGGTGGATGCATGTGGTGAGGGGGAGGAGGAATGAGTTTTGAGAAAGAATCGCGAAGGTTTTAGTAATTATGGGAAGAGACAATTGAAAACAGGAATCCGGCAAATTAACGACATCTTCTCGTTTCTTTTGTTTGGAAACTATAGAAAAGAAAAGAAAAGAAAGGGTTCGTAGAATATAAGACATGTGGACGGTTGAGATTGATCGGCCAAATTCTTCGATCGATCTCAGCCGTCCACGTGTCCCATAATCCTATAAATCATTTCTTTTCCTTTCTTTTCCATGGTTTCCAAACAAAGCATTGACCTAAGACATTTGTTCAAGCCTGATGATGTGGTGCCATCTCCTAAATCTGGCATATATTTATAGAGGCAGTACATGTATACTGCAATGAGTGTGATGACAATAGCAACCGCCTCTCTTTCCTGTCTAATTTCTGTGGTTTTAATTTTGCAGTTGACTGTATGGAACGAGGGTTCCCTCCTATGAGGATCAATTACTTCAATTATCCGAGGATTCGGCACGGAGAATTTTATTCGCATTATACACTCCCACGGGTGTAATTGCTCTCCATGTAAGAAAGAAATTTCGTTGTGACTTGCAATGTCCTTGGTTTTTTAATTTTATGACAAGTTATATTAAGAATTACTTAAATAGATTTTACGGTTTCAACTTTGTCATTGCACCATGAACAATGAACATTAGTTTTGTATTTGAAAATATTGCCTGATTTACTACCAAATGCTGCTTTTTTATGTGTGTTGGCATGCCAGTTGGGTAAGTGAATCTTCGGTATGGTGTTGATCAACGTGACAGCAACGCAAGTACTTTTCATGTTATTCTAACATGGCCTATCAAATTCTACCATATCCAAGGTTCTGATCTCTATTCAGAAGCAACAATGTGATGCTGCAGAATTTAATTTTGATCGACTTTAAAGGTTTAATACTAAGAAATCATTGGTTACAATGGCGTTGTGGCCCTTTAATATTTTTTGAAAACGGTATTTCCGACCATCGCATATGTTTCATGTCTTGTTTTATGATTCTCCATATCACATGAACTGCTGGTAGAGGAGTGGAATTCTAAGTCGGTCCACCAATGATCTTGGTTCTACTATTGTAGTTTATTATAATATTGTGCCCCATGGAGTTGACAGTATCCTTGTTATCTTATATTTGGCTTAATTATGGAGATGATTCAATGTGTTGTTTAGATATTGAAAGACCTGAAGCCATATGCTAAACTAATTACACTAACTACCGTTGGACTTTGTTTGGATCTCTTATTACGACCAAGAAATATTTAAACTTATTTGCAGAGTCGCGTCAATAAAGTCCATTAAACCTCTAACCAAGTGCAAAAAATATAATTCTTTCCATGATAGAAATTTTATTAATTTTTGTGGTATTGCATAAGTTAGTATTTAAAATTTAATAGAGTTGTCTAAACTCAAAATTTTGATGAGATATTATAAGTATTCAATTGCATAAGAAGATGGTTGATAAAGTGCGTAGCATTTGGAAAGGTCAATTTCATGATAGCATTTCTTTGTATGCGATGATTATGCAATAGAGATTTGACAGTTAAATAGAATCGATGAAGTTATCCGAAATTTAGCTGAAAGATGAGGTTTCATGGAATTGTAATGACATTTTGGTACAAGTAATTTCTCATGCCATTGAATTAGGATTGTACAGGTCGCTTATACTCATCTAAGTTGGTAAGGGGCTGCCCTTCAAAAGGAATGTATATGACTCATGAAATCACTCAATACCTTATGGAAAGAAATGCTGAAAGGGTTTTTTGCAATTTGTAAAAGCAGCTTGCTAAGCGGGTGGATGCAAAGCTTATAACTTAATGTAATATTTGCTCATTTGTTTCCCAATATACCATGATTGTTTGTTGGGCCTTATATGCCTTTGCAAGAGTTGTGCGTTACATTTTGATGGTTCAGGTTTGACAACTTATGACCCAAGAATCGCGCCCGCTCCACTAATCTTTTCAGATCTTGTCGGGGGAAATAATATATTTTCCTTCCTTATCTTCAGATTTTATTGTCTTATCTTTTATTTTTGTTTCCCTTATTATCATTTCTACGGGCGGCTTATATAAGCCCTTGCAATGTAACCCTTGAGGATGGCTTATTTTGAATACAGAAATTAAACTCAAGAAAATTTTTGAGTCTCTCTTTCTCTTATCGCCCGGTGGATTCCATGTGTGACGAGATTATCCGAGCGTTCATTACACCGATGGTGCGTAGCTGTAACCGGTCGTGGTGACGTTCAACCCCGAGTCCAAATACGATGGTACTGTTCGCGGTCCGATCCGGGCACGTCCATTCAATGGTGGTGGCATAGCTTGTATCCGAAGGCTGGCACGTCATTTTCCTTTATTTTTCAATTTATCATCCTCACCAGTCTCCGTTCGCCATCGTAGTTCGTTCTGTCGTTGAGCAACCAAACCATCCCACCCCGTCCCGCGTCACCTTTTTTGGTGCAGCAAAGTTTTACTAACAAAACAATCTCCGCCACTCTTATGTATCTTCCGACCTACACAAGAGAAATATCTAATTCAGCCAGACCCCCTATATTCCTATGGGAATTAATAGTTAAATCAAGTTCATTAAGTTTCAATCTTAATCTGGCTACTAAGACAAGTAATATATTCTTATAGTACTCGTTAAATTAACTTGATTCCTCGACGTTAGCCTATGTTATTTTATCCTCCTTCTAAACCTAAAATTCTCTTCCCGAGTTCAGATAGGTTAAGAAATTAATATGGATTGTTGATCAGGCAACCGCACGTGTTAAGAACAAGATAAAATAAGTAAACGAAGTACTAAACGCATTAAATCAAAGAGCGTCCAAAGTAATTCGGCTACATATTGGGTTCCGTCATAACCCGATAACAAAAACTTAGTTCATCATGAGATTGACGAAAAACCAGAAAATAAAACTAGACATCATTCGAAACGAAAACTAAGAAAACTAAAACTCCCTTTTCGACGACTTTCCTCTGGTCCGCCTCCCTTTTAAATTCACTTTGAAGCTCTTTATATGGCTAGGGTAAATCATGAAAGATTAGGAAATATTCTAGAAATATTTCAGAAAATATTCTCGCCTCGTCTGGCCACACCAACCTTTCTGTGGTGGGCTGCTTCGCTTGTGTGGCTGCACCACCTCTTTGTATGGCCACACAAATCATTATGTTTAAGTCTGCGCCTCTCGTTGAATATCTCTTTTCCTTTTGAATACTCTTGACAACTATTTCCTTCCATGCTCCCGAGATCTTCGTATCGCCCATTAACCTTCGTCTGTAGAGGTTTCCTCGTTCGATCAGTTGACTGTTGCTCCATCTATTTGTGTCGCGGTGACCTTTGTTGCTTGGTAATTGTTCGCCCACAAACCTTCGCCTGTCGTCTTTATGCAACTTCCTCACTATATCTTTTTAAACATGATTCTCGCATCATATCGATCACTTCACCTGCAATGCAAACTACAAAATCCGAAAGTATCCATACAACACAACTAAACGAAAATAACATGCAAACTTACTACATGTACCTATAAATATGGAATATCTAACACTAATTAAGCCCGTAAATGCGACATATAACTATAATTTCTTAAAATTAACAGTATGGGAAAGCACGTTAATATTGACGTGTTCTTAATATTGCATTGGTCACAAGACCTCACTATTTAAAACAACGAGTTCTTTACGAAATTGATGAGATCGTTGATTCAAACAGCGAGTTTCGCATGGGTAGACCCTTAACTCGCCTACAACGAACGCGAGTTCCGCATGTGTCGACCTTACCTCTCCTCAGCTTCGTATCTCACCCATCATAGCCGGTATTTGGGCCTCCGTACATATTTAATGTCGGGCTCCATTCCACGAGCTCCTTTCTCGGGAGTTGGGGTGCAGGTGACGCAACCGGTCACGACACGAGCAAGCCTCCACCCGCAAAAGCAGGGCGAGGGTGTGTTTGGGTCTTTGCTTTGACCACAAAAGGCAATCCAAAACCTCCCATTTTGATTGCTTGTTTGAAACAATTCCATGAGAGTAACCCACCTGAGGCCAAAGCATAGCTTGTGATTAACCAAAGTACTCTGTTTCTTTTTTTTTTTTTAAAATCCTCGTATCCTGTTCCCTTTTGTTCCTTGGACTTTGGATCTGGAATAGAAGCAAGAATAACTTGTGGTCGGGGAAGTAAAAGATTAAAATTGTTTATAGCCAGTTAATCAACCTCGACATGTGGAATAAAGCTGCTAAAAGCTTCCCCGCCACCCTCCCCTCCTCCCTCCTCATCATTAATATTAAGGATCTGAGATGGTATTATCAATGTATGGTGGCGTTTCCTATATATATATATATATATATATATATATATATATAGACATCTCACGTGGGGAAGTTCCATCTTTTTTTTTGACAAAAATATATAATTGGTTGATAAGGTTTGGTAACATTTGGTGAACCAATCCATCAACAACATAAGAGTGAGATCTGATGATGATGATGAAGGGATCAAGAAACAGACAAAGTTTCGGAATCCTATGTAGGTGATGTGTAATAACTCCTTTTCGCACGTTCACCAATGTGTAAGCATGTAGCTTTTATTGTTTCTTGTTCTTGCATGTGTTTTTATCTGGTGGTTGAGCCTGAGCCTCCCCACTGATCATCTATCCAAATCATGCTTATAATTGAAGGCAATCTTGATAGATGACTACTATAAGACACTGATAGCATCCCTCAAATCGACATTTAATAATTATATCATGTAAAGCAGTTGTTGGGGGGGTGACCCCATTTCACCAAAAGTGTCATTTAAAACCTCCCAAATGGGAAATATTTGGCACCAATATTTACTATCTCATTAATGGAAGTTAATGTATAGACTCAAACAATTCATCACAATCTAATGTTACTATTCCTTCAGCTCTCTTGTGGTATAGAATATGATAAGTTTTTTGTTATAGGAAAACTCTGGTTAGAAATATTATATTTCAAACTTTGATCTCTTACCTTCTCTTTTCTAACCATTTGGCTTTTCTCCTCTTTTCTTCCTCGTACACGCATACACACGTATATATTAACGCAATTCATCGGATCGGTTCCTCCGCGATCCCTCTTTCCCTAGGAGAAGAAAACCCCGATAACACAGCCACCTGTCCACTATGTCGGATCTGGAGCTGCCGGGGCTGCCCCACGTAGCCTCGCTGAAGCTGCCGCGATGTGAGGAGAGCCACGCCGGGTTGGGATCCGGGACTGTGATCCGAACTGTGGATGTTGAGGAATTCCCTGAGGTGGTTGAGGACGGGTGCCGGACCCCGACCTCAGAGGACTCCAAAATTCCTGCGCCGTCGACCTGCCCGCCGGCGCCGCGGAAGACAATAGCCAAGAAGAGGTGGAGGACGAGCGAGGCCAAGGCGGCAAGCTTGAGCCTGGCGGAGATCGAGGAGTTCTTCCGTGAGATCAAGCGCGTCACCAGGGATCAGGAAAGGATCCGACCGGTTGTGGAGAAGGATGAGGGGCTTAGGGAGAGGTCGCCAGTTCTCCACCGACTCCGGTGAATCCATATGATTCCTTCTTCCACGCGACAAAAGAAAATCCGCAGACCTTACTTGTAAGCGATTCTTCTCGAGGGATTTCCAGTCTCTTCCAGTAAAAAAAAAAAAAAAATTGTAATTGTTCGTCTAGTTTTTTTCTTCTAAAAAAGAAAGAGAGTAAAAAATCACGAGCTCCGGAAGCAATGAGGAGGGTTGATAGTCATGCGCATGAAAGTCAGGCGGCAACCCGTAATTAATGTCTTCAAAAAGAAGAGGAGGAGGAAAGCCAAAGGAAACTTGAAAGACAACCTGTCCATCGATGCAAATGACGACGAATGACTCCTCTCCTTGGAGTTTAGGAGGAGTTGGTGATGAAGACGCGTAACATGATGAGATCGACTGGTGGTTTATTTTTTCTTAAACAAAAGTCATTACGGTCGCCATCTAACATGACTTCTTCCATAAATTAGAAGTAGGATCGTAAAAGAGGGGGTCAAGATTTGGTTGGTGATGGATGGGATTGGATGCATAACCATGGCACGGCGCTGAAACCAACGGAGTGTGAAGGAGAGGAGGAAGATTTCATTAGTTTCAGTCACATCCTCATGTTTTTTTTGGGTCAACTGACTGACTTGCTTCGAGAATACGGGCACGGGCTTCCCAGACCCCCCCCCACCAAACCATTAGCCACAAAGGGCTCAAATTTAATTATTAATCTCTTAGTTTTATAATTTTAAAATGTTTAAAAATAAGAAAAAATACAATTTATAAAATATATTAAATGTAAAAGCATAACTTATATTTACAAAATCCATTTATAATATATAAGACAACCAAAATCACCTTAGCTTGCAAAAAGAAAGCTTTTTAATCAAAATTTGATAAATTTTCAATTTATCGCCGACACTACTAATAAAACGTTCTTTTACGTTATTTTTTAACCGTCGTGATTCCAAATCCAAATTCCAATTTTGGACTTTCCATTTTGTAAAATAATGGTTTAAGATTATGATAATTAAAGAATATTGTTGTTATTCAGAATAAAGTCTTTCAAATTCTGAACATTTTGCCAATTTTAAACACACCCTGAGATCGAGCCCCCCATGACTCTCCAGGAGAGGGCCCGTGTCCTCCTAAATCTCCGAGTTGCCCGCTTTCTAGTTTCTGTTTTCGTGTTTTTTTTTTCTTCCTTTTTTGTTTACAGTATGGAGTAAGCTCGTATCACCTCTACGATCGGAGCACGACACAGCGGGCACTTCCCTCCGCCGCGTACCAGCTCGTTCGCACACTTTGAGCAGGTGCACATATGGCCACACCTGCAAGACAGAACAAGCATGAGAGAATGAACGGGAGCCATCACTGAGTGATTCCTCCCCGCCAGGAGATGCACCTGTACAAGAGGGAGTCGATGTTGTTGTCACAACACACACAACAGGTTCCTTTTCTGACGAGACCCCAGTTGGACCCGTCAACAGATGTCTCCGGTCCTGACCCTGCGACAACACCCATATGAGTTTGAGAAGGTAAGCTTTGCCTGATTTCTGGAGGGTCTTCCCAGTAACTACTCGCACCTTTGTCTCCTACAGAACGATTCAAAGCAGCAGAAACCTCCTGTCGTACTGAGCGCTGCAACTCGAGTTGCATATCCATGCAGGCTTCCAGCATCCTCTGCATGTGCCCCATGCCCTGCTGGAGTCTCGCCATTTCTCCTCTGAGATCGTTCATCATCTCCCATTCCTAGTAGGAAAATTTCCGGATAATTAAAATTTCTAATCAACTCGGTCAAGACTCCGAGCCACCACATAAGTCATCATCGCGCATTGTGTAGTAGCTTAACTTTATAAAAGGATACCAACGTAAGTTGGGAAAGGACATGAACTCACGATTTCTGATCGATGGATGCTATGCCGTGACCAGCCCCTGTGATGGAAACCCTGTTGCCAAAGTGGCTGAGGAGGGGGAGTTGGTGGGGTTGGCAGAGCTATCGATGGTCCATTGTCATTCTCTGTCTGGTCATTCCTACGGGGTTCTTGTTCCCCTTCCAGATTGGAAGGACTGGGCGCCATCAAGCTTCTGTGAAGATCCCAGTCAATCGTAGCACGACCCTGCCTTTCCGCATAGGATTGTATTAGTTGATCCAAACTTTCACGGAACCCACTCCGAAGAAGGTTGGAAACACTTCGTCTGAATCAAAGCAGCATAAACAGCATCATCCATGGAAGGGAACAGAGTTCTCAGGTCAAGAGGTGGAAACTTTGAAACCAAAAGGTTCAAAGAAAGAAGTACCTGATCAAAAGTTCCCTGAGTTCCATACTGTACACGTTATCATCGCCAGGAGGGTTAAACCTACTGTACCTTCTCAGAGGAATCGAGCGGAGATTTCTACGACGACCCAAAGGTCCTTCTCCCCAGTTACCAGGGACCTCGCGAGAAATTGGCACACGAAGAGCTGCCTGGGTCTGTAAAATGTTTACTTCCTCATTATTTACATGATCCCGATTAGGCCGGGGATCAACAGAATTGTCTTGCCAATTCCGACCATCCATTTCTTCAGGATTTCCACCACCAAGACCAATAAATGGACCGAAATCGGACTGGGGACCAACTGCATTCTCATCTAGAGCATCGATTTCTGCTGCAGCCTCTCCTTGATCGGCATGTTCTTGGACATGCCTTTCCGAAAATACTTCATTGACTTCATTATCTGAATTTTCTATAAGATTGCGACTACTTTCTACAACAACTGGTTGCAGAGCCTGGTTTTCCAAGCTCATTTCCTGCTAAGCAACAGAAGTCCTGTCATTCCACAAGTTCTGAAAATCACCGTCACATTTTGTGTCGGGCTGACTTCTTACCTGATCAGGGGCAACATTTTCTAGTTGGGGACGCAAACCTTCCCTGCAGAAAAGACAAGGACAAAATCCTTAAATACAATGTAGGAAAGAATAGCAGCTTGTAGCAACGGCATTTATCGAATAATGTACCCAGAAGAAATGTTTTACCGTAGACCAGAAACAGAGTGTCTTTGTCTTAGCTGTACTAATTCACTGGCAGCATTAGATGGTGGCCTTTCAGTTTCGGCTGGTGTCTCATTTCTCAAGAATCTACCACGAAGTAATGACTGAAAGAAAATGAAGAATAACGAACTTGAAATTTCTTGGCTGAAAAGGGAGGAATGAAAATTCCAGAGGACGTGAACATGAGGTCCCAGAAGATGAGATCATTGCATAAGTCCAGTATAGTCCATTGCTTTTAATCTCTAACAAAAAAATAAAGGCATACGAGGCAAAGACCTGAATGCGGTTGCGATGAGCAAAATCAGAGACAGCTCGATGCTCCAAAAGTCCCACCAGTTCTCTCTGCCTCTCCCTACCAATCCTAACGAGTAGATCGACCATCGCTTGTCGACCACGCAGCCTTCTCATGTCCCTGTGATTGTGCTCGGTCTGACCTTCATCTTGGTTTACAACAGCAGCTTCATGGACCAAAGAGCCCTGCTCGCCTTGTCCTGCCACCTGATCTTCCCTTTGAGTACCCTGAAATCCTCTTTGTTGACTTGTCATTTGCATCCATTCCCGAATGATCCTCACTCTTTCACGCTCTCCTTCCCCCAGCCATTCCGCCCCACCATTATTACTTCTTCGAGAAACATTAGTGGAACGCTCACTGACTGCACTCTCCATCCACCGCCTTGCTATATGTCTCACTCTCTCCCTTTCTGTTTCACCTAGATCGGGAGACTGCTCCCTACTAGACTCATTGCTGTCCCTCCAGTAACTCTCTGATCCCATCTGATCGCGTGTCCAAGTTCCATAGTCATTTTCATTCTCGGCAACATCTCTCGCCGCTCTCCCCTGGTTCATCCTACTATCAGAAAAGTTACCAGCTGATATATCAACATTACTTTCAACAACCCTCTCTTGCCGCCTCAACCTCTCCCTGACCCTCTCATGAGCCGGACTCAGCAACTGCTCATCCTCCAACTCCCGCCACATCTGTAAGATAGCAGACGCCCTCGTGCTCGGCCGTTCCGTACTTCCCTGCCTCCCCGAAGTAGGGGACTGCGACTCCCTCAAGAACGATGAGTCAAGCATCGAAACCGTATGCAAACGTGCCAACGCCATCAACTCCGAATCCCTATTCCTCCGTTCAATATTAGTAATCATATCCTGTGCCTGCCTCGCAGCCCACCTGCTCAAAATCCGAGAGCGGCATCTGCGTGCAGCCGAGGACTCTGCCAAATCATCCCTGTCCAGGCCAGACCTACGCCTAGTCCTGACCAACTGCTCACCACCATCCTCATCCTCGACATCAGTCGTACGGGGGGAGCTGCAAGACGTGAACGACAAACAGTCGTCCAGATGGCCCCGCATAAAATCCTCCAACCCGCTATCGTAGCCAGGGTGTGCATTCGCAGATTCGGGTTTCTGCTGCAACAAATGAAAATCGGCCATCTTTCCTACTCTCTACAAAAATTCAACCACCGACAGCCCCACTCCAATTACGACTATCTCCCCCGAAAGGGTAATAACAATCGCAGCCCTTCAAACAATCTCCCACGAATCCACCATTCCCAAAACCTCCGCCGCGTGGCCAAAACAATCCGCCATCAACAATCCAGACCGACGCCTTCTCCCAAAGGAGCAACTCCCGCCGATTCCATCAACTGGATAACCAGAACGCACATCCCCTGACAAAATCATCAAGTCCAAAGAATTCCCACAAAATCAAAACCAAGAGACAGCGTACCCCAATTGAAAAGACCAACAAACACTTACACCACAAGAAAAAGAAGAAGAAAAAGGAAACGCTGGAAAATAACCTGGTAGATTCATTAAATCGGATGAATTCAGCGAAAAGGTGAGGGACAACGACTGCCCCGCGAAATGGGTCGACTCACTATGATCGAATTGAGATCGAAAGCGAAGGAAAGATTAGAACTTCTCTTCTTGGGTGTTCCTGGTTAGTGGTTAATAATCGTTAAATGCCTCGGCGTTCGGGCGGTGAAATAGGGAACCGTTCCCGGGTGGGGAGGGAGGCATTGGAAGGCTGAGAGACGAGGATAGAGAGAGAGAGAACAAAGGTTGTAATGATTTCTCTCAATCTTTTATGGAGTTTGAACACTCTGTGTGATCATTTCATTACACTCCAGTTTGTCTGTTTATGGATCATGTCTTTTTTACTCTTTAAACTCTTTTGGTGAAAATACAGAAAGAGAAACCGCTCGGGTGGTAAATCAAAGATCCGAAAAAATCGGTTCTTCGAGAATTTTCCAGCCCTTTTTCATCTCCATTGGAACGAACTTGTAATCATCCCCTCCAAAGAAGAAAAAGAAAGAAATTTTGTTAATTCCAAAGTCATCCGGGCGGGTGTATTTCTATTTCTTCGTTCAAACGTAAAGGTAATTGTTCCACATTTACGTGTGAATATGGAAATAGTTCAATCAAGATCTCCTTGTCAAAAGCGGCCGCCAGCATCGAGGCGCCAGTTTTTGGGACGTTAGGCCCGGCCCATTTAATGTTAATCGGGCCCCCATTTTGGGCCAGCAGATTTCACCGTCCGCGCTCTGGTAAACGTTTGTTCCAAGCAATGAATGTTCCTGGAGGATGTTAATAATGTTGAAGCTACTCGAGCAGTGCCCAGAAGAATCAGGCAGAGCAGCCTACCCCAGGAAGCTGCCGGTGAGTCTTCCCCCTCCAGCGGAACACTCTACTGCTAACGGTGTCATGCACGGGAGAGACCAAGAAAGATAGGATGAGCTTTTAGTTCTCCATATTTGACGACAGACCAGTTCACTATGGGGGCTGCCAGAGTTTGGGTTTGTTATTCTGAACATCATCCCGGCAGGTAGGCGGATGGAGCTTGAGGGCTGTGCTAAGGTGTTGAGGCGAAAAGTGGCGTCTTTCGCTGGGGATTCAGCGGTGAATGCAGGAGGCATGGGGAGATTGCCAAACATACGACTAGCTGCTTTCAGGAATGCTAATAACTTTTGCGTATAAAATAATTTGTCATTTTAAGACAGTGACCTTCAAAATTGAAAACAATGAGGATTTTTTTTCTTTCTAAAAAGGGTCAGTCGCTGTTAGAATGTAAGATTCTAATAACATCGATACCCTTCCCGTGCGCATGATTTGGGAAATCATTTGCATTGTCTATCTGGGATTAGGACTTCGTCTAGAAGCGATTTTTCAAAAAAAAAACGGAAAACTAACAATATCGTGAGAGAAGAGAACAACAATCGCGAATCGATAAGTTCTTAAAAGAACTGTTTGTAAAAGCGAGAATTAGTGACAAAAACATTTCGCGGGTTTAGGAAACAAAGCTCGGGGCGTTTTCTTCCTCCTCCGCACCTCTTCTCCGTTCTTATCTTCCCAATCTGTCAGGCCCTCCTAGGCCCAATGAGTTCCTACATCGGGCCTTTGTGGCTTCACCTGGGGTTAGATTAATTCATGCACATGGGAAGGCTTAGCAGATAACTAAATTTCATCTTGATCTCTAATTAATTAATTAATTAATCCCACTTGTGTAAGTGGAGATTAGGTCTTGCCCAATTTGCCAAATCAGACTAATTATATGGCCAAATTTTTACATAGGCTCATCTCACCTGGGTGTATATGGATATGGAGCATGGGTGGCGCTCAAACCCAATATTTATTTATTTGCACAACTCCCTTTGATATTAAGGACCAACTGTATCTATCTAAGTCACATTATCACAATAGCTGCTGCCTTTTCCTGTGGGGATAGCTTTTTTTTTATCAAATTCTGTTTACAAAGAATTGGGAATAATCAATGCCCGGTTATTGTATGATTAAAAACTATGTGATCGGTCCGACCACTCAAGTTTTAGTTATGACAATCCACCAGTGCCGTGACCGAGAACACCAGCCGTGGCAGGCCTTGTTGTTTCTTCGGCTGTGGCGACACGATTCGCTTGCTGTTGCCTGCCTCTTGTTTCCTGTTGTGGTCTGCCGGGGCTGGCAAGTTGAGATCCAGTTCCCAAGATACGAGGCTCCCGGTCCTCATCGGTGGCCCCTTGCTATCAGGCGGAGTTGCAGGCGCTGATGAAAGCCCTGGGCTCGTGCCTGGAGGTCCACGATGCCGCCTCATGTGACCGCCAAGGGCTTACCCTGATGAGAATTCTGCGCCGCAATCCCACACACGTGAACTTTTGAGTTGTTGCTGTTGTTATATTTACCGGGGGCTCCATACAAGTTCCTTGAGCTATTCGATTGCAGGTAAAGACTCGATGATGGCATGTTGCCGTATCCGCCCCTTGAAAGATGAGCGGTCGGTGCCTCAACGTCATCGTGATCTTTTGTCATCAACAGGGGCAGAACGATCAGCTTCTTCTCTTCCGCCATGGCGGCCTTAGGCTTTTATAATGACTCGCCCGATGGCCACCGAGCGCTTGGAATGATGGGAAGGTCCGATTACAAGTCCTGCACTCGTAAACATAATACCCTATCTTCCCACCCCCCGCCCTTGCCTCCAGGTACCCTTTGCTGTTAAACTTCAGATCCTCCCCATCAAATGTTTTCTGCCTATCATAAATAGGACAGTCATGATAACCGACCTCTGCCTCCTCCTTCCCGAGATCCCCCGACCGACCTTGAGCCAGGAGTATCAAACACCTCGCCATATCTTCCTCCTCTTCTCGGTCGACGCTCTCCTCACCATTCCCGATCCGCTCCCCGGGCAAGAACTTCACCCGGTCGCTTTCCAATTCCCAATCACAACCACCTCGATCCCCATCCCTGACCGAACCAATGCCCGGGGTCTGATGGAAGGGAAGGAGGAGGCGTGGGGAAGAGTCGATGAGAAGAAGATATGGAGAAGGGGAGAAGTGGGAAGGGGGGAGGAGAGTGTGATATGTATCATTCCCAGGTGTCGTTCATTCTTCCATTGAGACCAGACCTTGTTTTTCTACGACTCCTAGGTTTATTTATAGTCAATATTGTTGTTATGTTGTGTGTCCTTGTCCTGAAAAGCATTTGAAGAGGACTCTCCTTTCTTTAAAAAAAGAAACAAGAGAAGGAAGAACAAAAACCAAAACAGCTAGCTGGTCTGTGTTCTGATGGTATGGATGCCCCAAACATTACACAATTTTCTTTGCTGGAGTACAAACTCTTCTATGTTGGAATAAGAAATGCAGAAAGATACAATGTTGGCGTAGAACAGAAAAATTTATTCCCCTTTCCAAAAGTATCAACCTTAACTGGCCAACTATTGGGCCTTGATGGGCTTTGAGCATCGACAGCTGGAGTACTAACTTTGGGCTTTATTATATATATATATTACATGTAATTTCCCATGGAATTGATGTTAACGATGGGGCGAAAGAGGACCAACCAGACACTTTTGGGGGAGAATTTTTTATATTCCTCCCAATTGATTAATGGTATTTAGAAAATGACAAAACACTGGGAAACAAAAACAAAGGAACAACAAGTTAAAACCCATTTTTTTACGGAAGAAGAAAACATCCGATCGATTATTTATTGCCATGTCTCACTCCAAAGGAAGTGAGGGAAGAAATGAAACAGGGGTCACCAATGGCTTGATGTGATCATCATCATCATACTATTGATTATTACTATGCTTCTTGGAAAGTATTACTACAATAATACAAAAAGATGGTACAAAGTTACGAATTACAAACAGCGGATTCGACAACGTGGGACTGTTCGTTACATGTTTCCTCATCATCGTCACTCACTCTTTTGAAGTCCGGATGATGTTAAAAGAATTGGTTTTTGTTTCTGTTATGACTGGGATCAACGGAAAACGGAGAACACTTGGAGGAGCGGATCCCAATTTCCCTCGCTAGGGACGTTGTTACCATACTGTAGTAGCCGTGGGGTCGTCGACGGCTGCTCGTTCGGCCAGCCGTGTTGTTCAATCCCCGAGACTGGGTGGTCGTGATTTGCCTGAGAGATCGGAGGACTTGTCGTGTTCGCCTTCCAGCTCCTGATCGACGAGGACTGCTCTACGTCGGGGTACTGGAGGGGGTCGATTGTGTAGGATGTTAGGTCGATGCCTGCCCCCATCGTCCCAGGCCAAGCCTGGAGAAGGGACGTGATCATTGACTCGGCCGTAGCCTGTTGTGCGGTGGCGGCGGCGGCGTTGTGATTGTCGAACGGGATGTTGACGAGGGCTGCCTGGTTCATGTGTGCGTCCCAAGGGACCTCGAAGGTTGTCTCATTAGCCCAAGTGACTCCCCTGAGCGCATCGGAGCCCTGCTGCAAGGGATGAACCTGGTATGGGTACTGGACTGAAGCCATGTCCTGCCAATCGTGGCTGCGGCCGTCTTCAAATCGGCTCTGGCTCTGGCTAGGATTGTCTGCCTCTGCTGAACCCGAGTCAATCGACACCTGGACCAGCCTCGGGGCCACCTGAGGAAGCGGAGGCTTGTGGGGTTTTGTGCTCTTTCTGTTCCGCGACTGTTCTGGAGCAGCTGCGACGCTCTGCTGCACCTGAAGCACCGGCTTATTGTTTAATGGCGGGAGCATGTTATTGAACGGCTTGCCATCAAACAGCCTTGCCTTTAGTGCCCCGACCAACCCCTCCGACTCGTTCCCCGTACTGCACATCTGGTCGAACGAGAATGGCTCCAGATTATCAATCATGTAACTGCCACTCCCGTTTCCCCCAAAACCATTAGGCTGGTCGAAGTTCGTCCGTGCGTTGGCTCCTCTCAAGGCCCTGGCAGCCTCGTCATAAGCCCGTGCCGCGTCCTCAGCCGTATCAAAGGTCCCTAACCAAAGCCTTACCTTCTGAAGGGAGTCCTTGATCTCTGCGACCCATCTCCCTGACGGCCGTTGCCTCACCCCAACGAATTTATGATGCCCCCTCGACGAAGACTTCTTCCGCCCCCGATTGCCATCCGCTCCTTCTCCCCCACCCATATTCGCTCAACACAGATTGATGAATGAAAACTTCCTGGAACTTGGACTGAGCCTCAGTGTTGACAGAGGACGGACTCGACTATATAAACAGATGACTCCATTAACAACCTGCTGGATTTCCAAGCAAGGGACAAACAGACAAGGACAAGGAGAAACTGGACAAAGCGAGGCTCAATCCAAACAGCTGACGATGATTCACAACGTGCAAGCAATCCGCAGGCCTTAACATTGTGGTCATCGACCGAGGAACGCAACTAAAGAACAGGACAAGCTGCGAGGGGGTTAGCAACATACGATGAGTCGATCCAGGAAATGTTTCCAAGTCATGACATAAAAATCCCATTCAAAGCTCAAAAACATCAGAATGATGGACATCTGCTGCATTAAAGTTTCCCGTCTTCTGCATCTGAGAATCGATTCCCCTGGTTCTGGCCATATAAAGGCATAGCAGTAATATACATGATACCATCGATGTGGCCGAACCTCAGGAAAAAGGATTAATGAGATGTTCACGGAATTAGATACTGTGACATATTATAACAAACTAAGGATGCAAGAAACTTGGGTGCATTGAACGAGATGTCTTAATCGCGGGCCGATGATATTTTAGTCTAAAGTTCTATTGTTGTGATCTTTGGGAATTGCAGGAGACAAAACATAAAAAGGGATGAGATTATCAAGGTGATTTACTTTAGACAGGTCCGCCATCAATTGAAAAACGAATGCAACAACTATAAGGTTACAAGAAAGTTTGGTTCCTACGCTCGGACGGAATGCTAATGCCCTTCAGTGGATCATATCTCATCGCCTACATCGAAGCCATTCTTCCATTCATTTCTATCGCAGACCAGTGATCAAAGCAGTTGTGCATTTGCAACCAACCACATTTACATTTAAACATGAGGAAACCCACCCGTGTACGGGTAGCAGCCTAGGACCCATGGCCGTAAGCCTGACGTGAGTCGATCGTCACCGTGAACCACCTCCCAGGTTGAGGAACAAGGGGAAAGAAAGTTAAATAACAATCAGGTCAGGCTGATATTGCCATGGGGAAAATGGACAACATTCTTAGGGCCCAGGAAAGCAAAATGTTGTCTGATGGTCTTGCGTTAAGCAGACAGATTAGACCTAGGCGAGAATCAGTCAAAAGGAACAAAGATCGATGTCATTCTCAGCTATGAGAATGAGCTGGGGGAGGGGGGTGATTGAATGCCCTCGCATTCTTTGTCGTCGTCGTCAGATGGTTTGTTGTGTTGCGGGGGTTAACTTTAGTTGGTAATGGTTTTGATCGATCTTGGCAGTTATATCAGTTTTATATATTATTAAGGATGATCACTTCCTCGTTAATTTAATCGGATCATATGATCTGGAACTTGTTCCTGTCTGGTTATCGACCCCGTAAGTAGATAGGTTAACAACGATCCGATCAATGTTGGTAACACCATCGTTGAACGACAAATCATTGCCTTCTTCCTCATCGGTGTAGACCAGAGTTGTGCACCGCGTGCAATAGTCACCCTCCTTGCTATTCTTCGACAACCCCACTTTCCGGGTGCGGAAGAAACTTGATGCGCTATCAACCGCAGAAATGGAAAAATAGTACAACCGCAACGAAACGTGCGAACGAACAAATCGAAATAAACAAACGAAACGAAAGAAAGGGATTGAACTCGGATTGCCACTGGATACAGTCGAAGCACAACCAGGACTGCCACGAGGGTTGAATGCCTCACAACTTGATACGAAAACACCACCGATTATGGGAAAGCTCAGATAAAATCTCGCTACGCTTGGAATCCACCAAACGATATGAGAAAGTTGCGTAAAAATCTCGCAAGAACTTGATGACTGCCAAATTGTGGGCAAAATATTCAAAAGGTTCTATTCTAACTCTAAATACAAAAGTCCTATTTATAGAGGACCAAAAATACGCTAACCCTAACTTTCAATTAGGCCCAAAATAGAAAAAACCAAACAATAATTAAAACGAAGTCTAAAAGCTATAAACTAATGAAGCTGCGCTTGACGTCGGCTGGCATGCCTTCACGCGAGTCCCAGCTCAAAGTGATCCCGAGTTTCCCCTAAGCGAGTGGAAGCTGACCTCGGGACGGACACCGTCTTCCTATGATTGAGATGGTCCTCGTACTCTTGATCTCGAGACAGATCTCGAGATGATCTGTTGTCTTCTCGAGTTGACGACGTCTTCTTGATCTCGAGATGAATTCCTGTCTTCTCAAGTTGAAGGCTCAACTCGACCTCTTCAATACCGTCAAGGTAGTCCCAATCTCGATTGCTCCTTTTGATTCGATCTTGACTTGGCCAACTCGCATCACCTTCATTCGAGGGATACTAGTGTCCTTTTGAGTTCCATTCACAATCGATCAGATAGTTGAAATAAAGGTAATCCCGCCTCCATCTACTTCGAAGGGAAGTATCTAGAGTTATTCCCGATTTCGCATCATACTCCCTTTATTGAGAAAAATTTGCCCTCAAACTTGTGCGATCTTCATTCATTCGAATATAGGTCTCCGATAACACTTGGGTATGGACGTGGTTTCGTTGCATCACGTCCTCGATCTCTCGAACTAGCTGATGCCCTCTTATATAACTCTCCTGATCCTCATCAAGCTCGATGAGGCTAATCAACTACTCCTTTCTACCGACGTTCCCTATCAACTCGATCAGCCTCAAGTCCTCCTCATGATCTCCCTACAGGATCGTGGTCGAGTTGAATGGGGTGGAGGGACAGAGCGAGATCCTCTCATGGATGTCTTTCTCCCGATTCCACCACTGAAGCTCGCCTGGTTGGGAGTGGGTTGTGGTTGCCCATTTCCACTGCAAGACTCTGATAGTGGAGGCTATCTTGTTGCCAATCTCTTTATCCACCTTCATTCGACATCCCTTGCTTTGTTCTACGCAACGACTGAACAAGAGGCATTGTCGCTTGTCACCCTTATGCAAATCCTCTTTTACAGTTATGATCCCTCTACTTGCCAACAATTCTCCTTGGTTTGGTTCCTCAAAGCATTCTTCCTCAACATCTCGCAGATGTTCGTATTCTTGGGCATGACCCTGATCCTTGTGATTACTCAAAGTTGGAGTTCTCGAGAACAAACTCGAGATTGGTCTCGAGGACGAACTCCCTTTGCTGAAAGGAGTGTTTCTCACAGCTTGTCTCACAAGCGTGCTCCTAGCTTGTTGCTTACGCTCACTCGAGTTAAGGGTTTCGAACTTGGGCTAGGGATTCGTTCTCGCGGAGGCACTCCTCTCAAGGAGTCGTCACGAATAACGGCTTTTGGTTCATCCTCATCAACTGTTGTTTCTCGACATCGTCGCGAGATTACACACACGTCTTCAAAACTCCAGTAATGTTGTAACTCGACCTCCTCAACAATTTTGGGCTTCAGTCCCCTGATAAATCAAGCGATCATCTCCTCCAAGGGCTCGGTGATATCACATTGTAGCATCAACTGCTCGAACTCCCAAGTATACTTAAAAACACTCGAGGACCGTTGATGCAGAGTGTTCAATCGAAGAAATAAATCTTGTCGATACCGCTCGGGTAGGAATCGTTTCTTCATCTCGCTTTTCATTTTATCCAATGAGCGAATCTTCTCCTTTCCTTCTCGACAACGCTGTTGGTTCAGGTTCTCCCACCATAAACCCGTGTACTTGTGTAGTCGCGTGGTTGCCATCTTGACTTCTCTATACTCTGGAATCTCCTCATACTCGAATACTTTCTCGATGACATGCAACTAGTTGAAAAACTCCTCGGGATATGATTTTCCTTCGAAATCGGGAATGTCCACTTCCACATTAACAGGACGTGCGAGTTGACGTTCTCGAGTTTGCCTCTCGAAACTCTTTTCGTCCCCATATCTTTCCACAAAAGGATTTTCTTCGCCCTCAAATCTTTCTACGATCACATTATCCTCTCCTTCGCTATCAAGTCTACTATTGGACGGTGACGAGCGATGAAAGACTTCACTTGACTGAGTCCGCGCTTGATTTTGTCTCTGTACTCTGGCACGTCTCGTCGACTGACTTCTTTCTCGTTCATTCAGTCGATTGTAAGAAGTGTGAGATTTGCCTCGGTCAAACAAATTTCTCAAGTTCAACTCCTCTTGAATGAAGGTGGAACCCGTCCTTCCTGTCAGCATGTCTAGTATTACACAGTCTTCTCGAGATGGATCGAAAAGGGTCGACTCGAGTGACTCTGTTCGCCTCTCTACTAGAAATGACTTAATAGTTGAACTGATGTCACCCTTTAGCAAGTGTACTCTAATTTCTTCTACTGAGGTCTCACAGTCGACCTCGATGCTCCAATGAAATTAGTAACTCGAGAAAGGGGGTTTCATCCATCTTCAACGACTCGAAGTTAGCTTATTCAGCGAAAGCCCGTTTGTATTCATCTTCCATCGAACACTCAAACTGTTGGGGATATTCCACTAGAAACTCGAGTATTAACTCTTCTAGGATCACTTCCTTCGACTCCTCAATACCTTCAGAATCCCAAATCGGACCCGAATCCTCCTCGATTCTTCTCCTGTACCAAAATAAGTCTCAACTTCTTTATTCTGAATAATCACTTCTAGAGCTATCTCTTCTGGGCAAAGATATTCTGAGGTGGATGTTAACTCTTCTCGAACCTCTCCACTCCAGGGGCTCTCTTTGTCATCACTGTCGAAGGTGAAAAGGATAAGTGTTTTGTCAAAGGTGAAAAGGGGATTGAAAAACATCTCATCTAGGCAGTTGTGTACAGGACAAGTGTTTTGTCAAAAAAGGTCCACCTGCTCTTCAACTGGACAGTCGAATAGAGGGTTCTCGAGATACTTGTCTGAGAGTCGAATGGAGATTCGACCGATAGGGACTTTCGTCTTCCACCACAGTACGGTCGTTTGTTGAATGGTGACGCCTCATCGGTTCTCAAATCTTGAAGTTGACATCTAACATCCTCAATACGTTGTTCAAGTTGAGCGACATGCAACATGTACTCTAGACATGCAATTTTCTCTTACAATGTCATAAACGCCGCAATCTATAAGCCATCACTTCAATTCGTGTGTTCAATAAAAACATGCGCTCTCCAACATCCCAACGCTCATCACAACAACCGTACACTCTGAACAACCCAGCGTTCTACACAGCCGTGCGCTCTCCAACAACCAAGCGCTCACCACAACAACCGTGCGCTCTGATACCCACTGATGCGCTTTCAAACGCGGAAACGAGAAAATAATACAACGACGACGAAACGCACGAAGAACAAACCGAAGGAAACGAACGAAAGGGATAAAACTCGGATCGCCGCAGGATACAGCCGAAGCAGCACCAGGACTGCCACGAGGGTTGAACGCCACACAACCGGATACAGAAACACCATCGATTATGGAAACACTCGGATAAAATCTCGTCATGCTTGGAATCTACCAAACAATAAGAGAAGTTGTGCAAAGTTCTTGCAAGAACTTGACGACCGCCAAATTTTGGGCAAATATTCAAAAGGTTCTATCTTAACTCTAAACACAAAAGTGGATCAAAAATGGGCTAACCCTAACTCCCAATTAGGCCCAAAATAGAAAAAACAAACAATAATTAAAACAAAGTCCCAAAGCGATAAACTAAAGAAATTGGGCTTGACTTCGGTTGGCCTGCCTTCACGCGAGTCCCGGTTCAAAGTGATCCCGAGTTTTCCCTGAGCGAGTGGAAGCTGACCTCGGGACGGACACCGTCCTCCGATCATCGAGATGGTCCTCGTACTCTTGATCTCGAGATGATCTGTCGTCTTCTCGAGTTGATGACGTCTTCTTCATCTCGAGACGAATTCCTATCTTCTTGAGTTGAAGGCTCAACTCGACCTCTTCAATACCGTCAAGGTAGTCCCCATCTTGATCGCTCCTCTTGATTCGATCTCGACTTGGCCAACTCGCATCACCTTCATTCGAGGGATATTGGTGTCCTTTTGGGAAGCGGCTAACGGTACGTGCACGTAACGGTTACGTAGTTTACTAATTAATACTAACGAAAAGTAGTAAATTTTACTAAAAGTTGACCGTTACTAACGAAGTCAACCCATATTTAGTAAAAAATGTAGTAAAATTTACTACTTTTCGGTCAACTTTTAGTAAAGTCAACGTAAACTTAGTAAAAAAGTATGTAAATTTTACTACTTTTTCACTGTTCATTCCAGTTCAAGTTTACTACTTTTGCGCTGACTTTACTAAAACATTTCCGTTAGTAACGTCAACGCAGAATTAGTAAAAAAAGTAGTAAAATTTACTCCTTTTTTTACAAATTTTGTGTTGACTTTACTAATTTTTTTCGTATTTTAGTAAAGTCAAACCAGTTTTAGTAAAAAAAGGAGTAAAATTTACTACTGTTTTTACTAATTTTGCGTTGACGTTACTAACGGAAATGTTTTACTAAAGTCAGCGCAAGGTTAGTAAAAAACGTAGTAAATTTTACTACTTTTTACTGTAGAATTAAGCCGATAATTAGTAACGGTTTACTAATTCTGGTGTTTTTTTCAGTAAAAAAGTTTTCCACTTAGTAAATTTTACTAATTTTGAATTATTTTTACTAAAAAAAGTAGTAAACTGTTACTAAAAAATGAAAGTGTTTACTAACGAATTTACTAATTTGAACAGTGTTTCAAAACCTAACTCCGAACCTATTTTTGATGTGAAATTACCGGTTTACCCCCGTTACAGGGGAGAAATTAGGTTCGTAAATAGGTTCGGATTTCACTGATTAGTAACGGGGGTAAAACGGTAATTTCACATCAAAAATAGGTTCGTAATAGGTTCGGAAACACTGTTCAAATTAGTAAATCCATTAGTAAACACCTTCATTTTTTAGTAACAGTTTACTACTTTTTTTAGTAAAAACATGTCAAAATTAGTAAAATTTACTAAGTGGAAGAGTTTTTTACTAAAAAAAACACCAGAATTAGTAGAGGGTTACTAATTATCGGCATAATTCGTACAGTAAAAAGTAGTAAAATTTACTACGTTTTTTTACTAACCTTGCGCTGACTTTACTAAAACATTTCTGTTAATAACGTCAACGCAGAATTAGTAAAAAAAGTAGTAAAATTTACTCCTTTTTTTACTAAAACTAGTTTGACTTTACTAAAATACGAAAAAAATTAGTAAAGTCAACGCAAAATTTGTAAAAAAATGAGTAAATTTTACTACCTTTTTTACTAATTCTGCGTTGACGTTACTAACGAAAATGTTTTAGTAAAGTCATCGCAAAAGTAGTAAACTTGAACTGGAATAAACAGTGAAAAAGTAGTAAAATTTCCATACTTTTTTACTAAGTTTGCGTTGACTTTACTAAAAGTTGACCGAAAAGTAGTAAATTTTACTACATTTTTTACTAAATATGCGTTGACTTCGTTAGTATTAATTAGTAACGGTCAACTTTTAGTAAAATTTACTACTTTTCGTTAGTATTAATTAGTAAACTACGTAACCGTTACGTGCACGTACCGTTAGCCGCTTCCGTCCTTTTGGGTTCCCTTCTCGATCGATCAGACAGTTGAAATAAAGGCAATCTCGCATCCATCTACTTCGAATGGAAGTATCTAGAGTTGGTCCCTATTTCGCATCAAAACTGTAGGGAATATATTAGTTTTCTTACATAGCCAGGATGTTTTATTTCACAACATAATAATCTTGCACATTTTACTGCATATATCGGTAATGGACACAATATCTCTGAGAAAGTTTATAGACGTATACTTCAGACAATCGAATCCTTCCTTGAATTATATTGCTTTATGATAATCTCTTTCCAGCATAGTATTAGTGGGATTCATCTGCCACAAGGTATCCGTGCTTAATCGCATTGAGTTCAGAAGCGACCTCCAACATGTTTTTCTTGTCTCAAGGAAGTTCTACAGAACAGAGCAGTCCATTCTGGAAAGATCTAACCAATAACTCATCAAGCTGCTGCTCCACTGCTCCATTTTTCTCTAGGAACATCGATGGATCGGAAATCTTGGTCACTCTCTTTGGCCATGCCTGTTTGACATAACTATGAAGGTTGAGGTCATTGTTAAACATGTCGTCCGTGTGTCTTTTCCCAGGAAAATCTCCAGTAGGAGCATCCCAAAAATATAAACATCGCCCCCCCGAGGATGGATGAGAGTCCATTCCATACTCTGCAGAAGTCAACGTGATTGATAAATCAGGAAGAAAATGACCACTTGTCGACTAAAGTCACAAATCAGCTTGATATTCTACGAAGAAGTACCAGGAGCTATGTAGTCATTTGTTCCATTGAAGGAGGACGAGCTACTCAGAGTCGAAACGACATCCTCACCGGACTTGAACAACAACCTTGCCAATCCGAAATCGCTCTCAAGTGGGCGGCAAGTAGGACATTGCTCTGCTTCAGATCGCAATGAGCCAGAGAAGTTAGACAGAAGTGGTGCAGATAACTGCAAAACAGAGGCCATGTCTCTTGCAATATTCAGACTCTGTTGGAAGCGTAGATGTCTTGCCGGACAAACTTCACGGGCTTGGGGATGCAGCCATGAGTCCAAGCTGCCATTCTCCATGAAAGCGTACACCAAGGCCTTGAATTCATTCCCTTGAAGGTCCACGCCAGAATAAGTGGTCAGGACCTTCACCAGATTCCTGTGACGGATTTTCTGAAGGGCTTCGCACTCGGTAAAGAAGCTTTTGAGAGCTCCTTTCTGTCGAAGGTTTAACACCTTCATGGCCACTGACTTTTCATTGGTTACAAGGATTGCTTCGTAGACATGGCCGAAAGCATTTGAACCCCAAGCATCAGCCATTCAGATAGGGAACCATCAATCGATGCAAAATAAATTGACTCTATGGGAAGTTACCTGAGCCGAGAAGGTTTTGTGAGCTGAATCCATTGGTAGAATTAGAGCGGTCGTTATACTAGACTTTGAAGAGTAAATGCCGGAAGGAGTCGCCGACCATGCCTATCCTCTCCTTATTTTTTATTTTCTCAATCACAATAGAATACCAGGACAACATATGTTGTGTTCGAGCCCCAACTAATAACTCGAATGACCACCTCTAGCTAATTGACTAAAGATTAAGAAAATTTAAAGTTGAAGAGAGAAGAGGCTTTCGGAGAATGAAAGGAGAAGAGAATAACTATTTCACTAAAAATGCTACCTATCAATTGGCGGGCGTAAATGTGGAGCCGATGCCCCCTATTTATAGGAGAGCCATCGCTCAAACTTGTGGAGGAAGATTATCCACAATCTCAAGATTTTTTTTCTAAAATCTTCTACCTACCTACGTCACCTAAATTCCTGTCCACATTTCTCACCTACTACTTGCTAGAACAATCCTAGAAGCAATCTATAAAATATCCGGTGCATTAGAGGAAACTTCTAAAGCTCTCGTGAAAGAGAGCTATCGGTGTTGTTATTTTTAACACTCCCCTTCAACAACGACCTACTCTCTTTGTCAATCCAAGTTGTGCTCCAAATTCCTCGAGTTTGCTTGCGTTTAGCCCTTTGGCGAATATATCGGCTCGTTGATCTTCTGTTCCAATGTATTGTAACTTGATATCTCCTTGTTGCACATTCTCTCTTAATAAGTGATAGTGTACCTCCACGTGCTTTGTCCTAGCATGGAATATTGGGTTTTCAGCTAACTAGATAGCTAAACAGTTGTCGCATGATAGAGGTGCGTGCCCCTCCCGCTTGTTCTCGACGGGCCTGCCTGGGCCCTCGCTCGGTCGTTAAGAGGGCGATCGGCGAAAGGTAGAGCATGATCCGAAAGGGAATAAAAGGAGGATCGTGATCCTCGTGGCTCTGTAGAAAACATGTTTATTGCTAAACTTAGGTAAGCTAATACGGAGTCGCCACCGACTTTATTTAAAATAAATGGTATAAAGTCGAAAAAACCAAAAAGGGTTCGAGGATTCCTAATTACTCACTCTCTCACTCAAACATGCGAAAAAGAGGTGGCGATGCTTTGAAAAAGTTTCCGGGTACGGGTGTTGGACCCGATCTGGGCTTTTGGGCCCAAACTCATGTCATTGGGTTACGGGCTTAAGCCCGATTCGGGCGTTGGATCCGAACTCATACGTGATGATCACATACGCAATCACATAGAATTATTTAGATCAAATTAGGCGGAGAAGGGTGGTAACCGCGGACCTATGCACCTGGGCCCACGACCCGTTACAAGTGGAAAAATAGAAAGTCGGGAAGGCCCGCACCTTCCCTCATGTACTTTAAATTTGACGGTTGGAGCCGCTTTAAAGTCTTTGATCATCGCGATTTTTACACACGTGGAGAAAATCCAAGCTGTTACACGCGTCTTCGAGAATCTTCTTATATGTGATGAGTCTTTGAGGATCATCGTGTCGAGTCCTCGAACATGGACGGATAATGTACATGTGAATGAAAATAAAGATATGAAATATAGACGTGGTTAGTAAATTCTAATTGAAATGAATAATACAACTAGAATTAACCAGTAAGTCGGAATCAGACTTACGTGGGTGATTTGTACCCTTCGATTCTAGTTACCAACGTTGCTTTGGTCCGATGGGAGCTCGAATCATGTCCCAACATGTAAGGACAAGCAAGGGGAAGACAAAGACAAGAGAAAGAGGAGAGACACACACGTCAATTCCATGTTAACGAAATCAAACTTTAAGTGAAATAAATAGTGGGATTGCTCACCGTCGCGGGAATCTTGTTTCCCGCGTCTGCATGATCTCTCTGAAGGTCGACTACGGTTTGCCCAATCGTGTCTGGAAAAATCTCAATCTGTCTCATGGTAAACCGAATAAATGACAACAAAGAAGGTTAAAAAGAAAGTTTGAGTTTAAGAAAAGTCAATTCAAATCATTACGGATCATATGTGACACGCAAGTGAACATGTATGTAAAATGAGCTAATCGGACGAGGAATGATGGACTATTAAACGAATGAGCAACAAACCCAAGCAAAATTAGATGAAACGGTATTGTTGACCAGAAGCAACTAACTAATAGGCTCACAAACCATATTGAGTTACATGTAGCATAGCAGTTCAAAATGCAGGCAGGCAATCCATATAAGAAAAATCGAAACTGAAGTGACCAGACAAGGTTTATGTGCAGCGCAAATATGAGATTGAGGTAAGGGGCTTGCATGTTCACAAAGTACAATTAAACCAGCAGCGGAAATTAAAGTTCCGTTTATAAATCATCAACGTGGGTGAACTAGCAAATAATGAAGAAATTGCAGCGAATCGTAAACTAATAATGACGCTAAAGCAGACAAGTAGTCGTTAGCAAGGAAACACATTTTGACAAAAATGAGAATTGCAGCAAGTTAAAATAAGTCAACGGTTTGAGCGAGGAGCCCATCACGGGGATACCCTACCAAACAAGCTGATTCCTACACAAACTAATCCCAAGGTTGAAACACTAACCCAAAGCAAAATCAGCAATACAATGAGAACGGAAACTAACAATGAGATCGAAGTGAAAACAAACAAACTAGCAGGTCATATCAGAAACACCTAAGAAATGTAAATCAACCATGAGAGTCGCAGCAACTTGGATATGAGAAACTTATACTATGAAATCAGCAACGAAAACTATACTAGACCGATTAGAAAACGTACAAAACAATTGATGAGGTTAAAATTAAAACAAGTGAATGAATAAGCTCGTTGGCTAAACATACACATGTACAAATCGCTGGTTCAGCAGCGAAGACCCGAAGTATTATAACAAATTGCAGCGAATGGAAGATGAAAATATCACAAGTAGAAAACAAACTGCAACTATCTAGGTTGAATCGGTGGCGAAGCTGAAATAATTCTTAAACAAAACAGAGTAAGCAATCTAACATAATCTGATTGGCTGCAGCGTTGACATTTAACATGAACAGGCCATCCTCAATGAGTCAGAATAAGCATGAATGAATTAGCAGCGCAAATCCACAAACAAACTGCAGCAAACCAGATGAAGGATCAAACCAACGACTCAGAACGCATTTCTGGCCATGATCAGCAAGTGTGCATACGGCTTCTGTCCTCTGCTTTAGCCAGTTTGAAAGATTCTTCGAAGCTTCATTCTAGTTCTTTAGTGACCTGTTCATCCTAAAATAAGAAGGCACCGGTGTCAAATCAACAACATAAGGCTATTCATGGCCATTTATGAACTCAAATGAAATAGATAGACTCGGCGAAGGTCTTATATCTAATACAGCTGTTGTTTTAAGCAAAAAATAAGGCAGAGCGAAAACTCTCCAGACGCATCTGGTCTATCAATGCAGCTTATCAAGTTTTAAAAAAAAAACACAGTAAGGACGGACGCCGCCCGAGGTGAAATCTTCTGCTGAGTAACCTAATCTACATAAAATTTTTTGATAAGGCCTAATTACCGACGTCCGTCAATCGGTGCCGACGTGGATTTGACGGACTTTTATAATTAGCTACGTGGCTCTGTTTTTTTTTTCAGTGAAACGTAACGTGGCGGGACGTGGGAAACGTTCGTTTATGCATGTTGGATTTATTATAACGTAAGGAAAGAATTTGGGAAATTAGGGTTTGTGTTCTAATTTCTGTACTCCTCGTGTTCATCTGGGTTGTTCTTGGCCGTGTTCATGGTGTTCATCGTGTTCATCTAGGGTTCCTTGCTTATTGTTGCGTACGTTCATCAGGTTAGTCGCTCTTTCTTGTCTTGGTTATTGAGGTTCCTCACTTTTTTATTGTTGTTCCCTTGTGCTTCTGGTATGGGTTTCTGGGTTGGGATTTTGGGTCGAGTTTTGTAAATGGAAGTCTGTATGGTGTTGGGTTAATGTTTTCGAAAAATTATTTTGTCAAATGTAGAGGATCAGTAGTATGAGTTGTATCGAGGGTGCGGAATCTGCCAACTCCACCTCTGTTACTTGTGAAAGGAGGTGCAAACATGGGATGCGAGCTATACTGTACATCTCCTAGAGTAGAAGCAATCCGGGGAGACGTTTCTTTCGTTGTCCAGTGTGGAAGATGATTTCGTTGTGTTATGATCTGAATTTCTGAGCTGATCTGAGTATACTTTTGTGCTTTGTGTTATTATCTGAATTTTGCTGTGAGTTCTGACCATTTGTACAGGATGATGATTGTGGCTTCTTCAGCTGGTATGACGATGCGATACCTCCTCGAGAAAAGAAAATTATATCACACCTTGTTGAGACTAAGAAGTTGTTGGAAAGTAAGGTCGAGCTGATGCACAAGAGCCAAGCTGCAATGGAAGAAGTTATCAAGCATCTCAAGGCACAGGTGTTGAAGCATAAGATGCTCCAGTCATCCCATCAGCTAGAAGAACGTGCAAATCAAGCGATGATGAAGAAATTAGATAGAAATTTGAAGTTGATGACCTTTCTTGTATTAGTTTTAGTTAGCTTTATTATATATGTGGCCCAGAGTTGATGATCGTCTTTGTAGCCGTGAATGGCAGAAATTGGTGTTCGCATTTGATTACCTTCGTCAGTCAGTTGCCTTTCTTGTATGTAAGTCAGAGTTTAAATTTTTATGAAATCATATAATGTTGGCAGAGAATGGTAGAAAATGGTCTCCAATACACCATAAGCTGCAAAATACCAGAATTTCCATACATAGACATAGGCATCCCTCCAGGTTACCTCCAATTCATAAGATCCATACATAAGCTCCATACACCATAATATCCATACAACTTATGTTCAAATGCTGCTAAATAAAGAAACTCCAAATATCCAACTAAACCAAAAAAGGCAGAACATTTGTGTCTAACTTAAGTTGAATTTATCCAAGGTCAGGGATGGTGTGTCCTGTTTCAGCTGCTGCTCTAGGACCGGAACCAGCAGAACCACCGGAACCACCAGAACATTCAGCCCTTCTCTTTAAGCAAGTCCCCTTGTTATGCCCTGCCTTGCCACATAACTTGCATTTCACTCTCCAGTGAATACCAGAACCTGTAATAATACCTAAAGTCAAGTTTTCGATATTAAAGTATTAAGAATATGTAATTAGGGTCATTACTCCATACCATAATCACGATAGGTGTGTGATTCTTCTGCAGATTCTGCGTATGCGGCTTGTTCAGGTTCCGACGCATGTTCTGTGGGCTGTGAAGATGGTTGAGATGATGATGGCTGTGACGAAGGTTGTCTTCTGCAGGTTCTCCTGTTGTGTCCAATGTTGCCACAAAGTTTGCATGTCATCTGCAGGCCCTTCCTATTCAATTGAATTTGAGGTGTCTTCGGGTCCTCTTCCTTGCTTTTTTTCCTGTTTTGTTTTCTTGGTCTTCCAGGCAACTTCTTATAAGGTGGTGGCCTTATTGGATCACCCTCTACCTCTGGCCAGAATTTGCTGCCTTCCAATGGCTCCAAAACATGCATGTAGGCTTGGCGATATGTGTCCATCTTGAAACAGGGATCGACATAGTCTTCTATCCTCCACTTCATATACAGAATAGAAGACAATGCATGCGTACATGGAATGCCATGTAATTCCCAGCTTCTACAACTACAAGATCCAGCCCTTAAATCAACTACAAACCTATCTGAATCGGCTAAAGGCATTGAGACTTCATATTTTTCTGTGATGGAGGGTTTAACCACATATCTAGCTGCAGTTTCCTTCATGCTCTCTATGTTTTCTCTCACATTTTGTGCCACCAAATCAGTCCTCTTGGATGCAGCCTTCTTCTTTTCTACTTGCCTAACCATAAGCAGTCGCCTAAGGCGCTCCAACATATCAATTAAAGACAGTCTTCTAGCGGCAACAATATATGAGTTGAATGTTTCTGACATATTATTACTATGTGTACCGCACTTAGTTGAAGTATTGAAAAATGCTTTACAGAAATGGTGGGGACCTTGTTTGTTGAAGTCTTCAGCAGCCAGTTGGGACCCTGGGACACCATTCCTACCAAAAGTCATCTCCCTCATGGCAATTTGGAAGTCCAATTCGTTTGTAGATCTCACGACTTTGTAGAAGCAACTCTTTAGAAATATTCCTTTGTGCTTGACTTAGGTTATCAAGATCAACACTAGTCATTGTCGGAATGAACACATCAAAGTAATTTTGGCCAGTCGCTTGAGGTCGTCTTATGCATTTTTGCATCTTGAGTTCCTAGTCCATTTGTAGCTCCTACTAATTGCTTGATGTGGTTCTTAAATTTTCCGGATCATAATGGTTATGTTTCATTCACCCAGATACATGCAGCTGTTCGCACTAGAGCCAATGTGGCTGATTTCCTTTGTATTGAGCTGTTGCTTTTTACAACTTCCAGGCACATGTATACTATGTAAATAATCACATAGAAGGCAGAAACACTACAACCTATCATACAAGTGAAATCAGCTGTTCTGCATTTCTTGCTAATATAGATGAGCGTAGAACCGTCAATGTCCAGTTCCATGGTCGAGCATATGCGTTGCCTCCATGGTCCGTCAGCATATTACCGGACTGTGTTAACGTGGTGTTCAACACAGCCAAGGTACCCTTCAGATACTCATCATTCTCGTAAACTTCTTTTTTGGGTTCAGTATATGAGAAGAAATAGTTGACTGTGAAAAAATTAATTCACGGTGGTTGTCTTTGCATGAAGAGCAGGTTTCAGCCCAGACATCGGTCAAACCCTTAGCTACCGAATCTCCTCTCAAGTTCAACCTCTCACTGTGGCCACAAACTGGGCAAAAAAGTGGACTTACTGCTTTTACAGAACCATGGGTTTACCTAAAAGAACCAATTACTGTTTGGAGTGAGCAAGTTTTTACAGCTAAAGGGTTCTTAGAACATTTGAACGTGACTAAAGATGCTTCCGACTATCTTTGGTATTTCACTCGGTAATAGTCTTTTCCTCAAGTATATTTTCCAACATTGCTGAACGATCCTCTCCTACCCTACATCTAGTAAATGTGATTGAAATTTTTCCGCAATCATGGGTAATCCCATTTTGTCAAAATTTGATTGCAGATTTTGTTTCAACTGTATTACTTTTCTGAATTTCCTCAATAATTGCAGAGTATACGTTTCTGATGATGATGTTGAATATTGGGAAGAAAAAGGTATTAGGCCGACAGTCTTGATTAACTCCATACGAGATCTCGCCCGTGTATATGTCAATGGAGGACTCTCAGGTATTATTGGCGAGTTACTTATTCAACATTGCAAGACACTTAATTTATAATTAAGAGTTGACTTTTTTGTTGACATCTTTCTTCTCATCATAAACTCTTCCTTTGTTACTCTTGTAGTATAATTTTCTTTACATCCGTTTGAATCTACCTTTTATTTGGCTTATGTTTTGGCTCCTTTTTGAGATGAACTTTTTTCCTTGGTTTGAAGCCGTTACTTTTGGTCGATGGGTCAAAGAGGTGCAACCAGTTAATCTTTCCAGAGGATATAATGATCTTGTGCTGCTGTCACAAACTGTTGGTTTGCAGGTATGAACTCTGATCAGCTCCTTTGTACTTCATGGAAACGACCAAGGATCCATTTCTTCAGTTCCAGTTCCGCTTTCCTTGGATATTAGTAATTTCAAAACCAAGAGTCTATGATCCTTCATAGCTTCAGTGGTATTTATTTATTTTGTCACAGAATTACGGCGCCTTCTTGGAGAGAGATGGCGCAGGTTTTAGAGGCCCGGCAAAACTTACTGGATTCAAGAATGGGGATATAGACCTCTTGGAGATGTCATGGACTTATCAGGTAATGTATTGCCATTGTCTAATTGTTTGTGGGTCCTGACTGCCCGTCTTCAAAACCGTATAATGTCGAAGATGGAGTGGCTACTATGTTTCTTCAAAATTACTTGCCTGGTCGAAAGCAATTGCATTCTGAAAATCTTCTTGTCAAATACAATATAATTTGTTAATACAGGTGAGCTCGGGTGTAAATCTCGTCTCTCTAATTGTACGTTGGGCTTAAGGGCGAGTCCATGAAGATCTACAGCAAGGAAGGAATTGCCGACGTCGAGTGGACTCCTGTCAAGGAGGGTGATGATAAATCTGGATTTACTTGGTACAAGGTAATCACATTTTGTTCCGAAGCTGGAGCAACTTGATGGTTGTTTTCATTTTTATAAACATTTGAGTCAGATTGTCATTAAAAGGGAAGAATATTGACGTGGATGGATAGCCTTAATTAGAAGCATGTTACTACTCTTTGATCATTCCCATCCCGTCCTATAGCCGACAATAGCATCCCTCCAACTTTCGTTTTTATGAATGTACCATCGAATCCCACAACCCGTCTGCACCCTAGAAGGAACCTCTTGATCAAAGCCTCAAATCCTATGTATAATCTCCGAAATGTCGTGTATAGTCCTGTGGATAATGTCAGATCAGTCATCAACTCAAAACAACTCGTTGGATATCTATTCCTCAAAGCAGCTAGATATGGTCGGAGCTTTTTGAAGTGATCATCGACTGAACCAACCATCATGCCATCTGCAATCCAACATGTCTTGTAACACTTCATCAATCCGACCTCAGTTGTGTATTTCTTCATTACCTCTTCTTGAATTTCTTTTACCGTCGCACCTGCCCTTCTTATATGACCATCCACCAACTGTTCAGCCAACCATTTGGTAGTAGCCTGCCTATTACGCATGTTACGAGCACATGTGTGACTGTTGAACACATATTTAATGGCGAAGGATCCGTCCTTCTTCAACCATGACCCATAAATCCTCCATGGGCAGCCAGATTCGCATACAGCCTCTTGCTTTAGTTTCGAACTTCTCATCCACCGTAAATTGAATCCATTAGCAATGGCATACCTCTGTATAGCATTATGCATCTGCCGTGGAGTTTCAAAACACAATCCAGGTATTAACTTTATCACCTTATGATCACAACGTGGATCATGCATACTAAGTTGAGATTTGAAATGTTTCCTCTTTACTCCAATGGTGGATGTTCCATCGTCTGACTTCTCATACTCCGATTCTTCGGCGTCATCATTATCATCCACATTACTAGCAACTCCTTCTACTTCAACAGTAACAGGACCACTAACAGCTTCAACTTCAATTTCCTGGGACACTCCACCAACCCCTTCCTGGACATTTATCTCATGCAATTCTAAGTCATGCTCAGCCTCTGAACTATCCACTTCACTATCAGACAAACTTAAAGAAATGTCCAGACTAGTGTCCTCATTTTCAGATCTATTATCTCTCATAGTACCTTCACAAAATACCTTCACAGAACAACCATCAGGGCACCGATCACACATCTCTACCACCTCCTTGTCAGTGAAAATTTCCTTAACACCCTCAATCCCAACAGCATACCACATCTTCCTCACGGAGCAACCAGCATCTTGGGCGAAAGAAACCAACGTGAAAGATCCCATCAAATCGCAGTCTACATCACTGTACTTCAGGACCTTACCACCCACATACTCAAAATTATTCCCCTCAGAGACTACACCACCTACATGCATGTCGAAGGAAAGCCTCTTCATTCTGACCTGCCCACCTATATGCGCAAGAACCCCTATTATCAACCCGTACAAACCCAGGTATCCACTAAGCCGGGACGACTAAAAAAATGGTTGAAAACAAGCAAAATCAAGTAACTGGTAGGAACGAAAACGAATGAATCGACAATGACAACAACAGGTACATACGGAATCGCAGAAACAAACAATCCCCCAAATCAGAACCCTCGATTATGAAGTTCGTCGGGAATAAGCACAACAAAGAAAAAATCAAACAGAATAAACTTACCTGGATGACGCAAAGCGAGTTAATCAAGCAATGAGGACAAACCCCTCGTGAAATCGGACTTCCTGAAATTGTTCCCAAAATCGAATTGACCACGAATCCACGAACCCTAACCCTAAGCCCCTTTTTTGATTTATTTCGTCTAGTAATCAATTTTGGCCTCGTTGCGTTTCACTAAAAAAAAAATAGAGCCACGTAGGTAATTATAAAAGTCCGTCAAATCCACGTCGGCACCGGTTGACGAACGTCGATAATTAGGCCATATCAAAAAATTTTATGTAGATTGGGCCACATCTAAAACTTTTTTAACCATAGGCCACAGAAGAAAGTTGACCTATAGTTTGGGCCATAAATCGATAATTTGCCTTTTTCTTTTCAACCCCCGATCAAAAAATTCTTTTTATATTGACATTATCTTTAGATTTTAGGTTGGTTAATTTGTCGGAATAAGTGATTCATGTCAAATGATAATAAAATGTTAAATTTCAATAAATTTTTGGTGGAACTAACAAACATGAAAAAAATAATTAAAATTCGTTATTTTTTATTAATTAATTATTTCAATGAGTTTTTGTTGGACTTTAACCATTTTCATTTCATCATTAAGGAACTAAGTCCACATACATATGCTTGGGCTTCGAATTAAAATGAACGAGCTTGGTCTAAACGATAAAAAGCATTAAAATGTAATTTTAACTATGTCTAAAAAAAGATAGCTAAGAAATTAGTTTCACGTAACTAATTCTCCATTTGAAATTGGCCATTTAATCATGTAACATGAATTTAATTAAAAATTACGGAAAATTTCAAAATTTCAACTTACTTCAGTTATTTTAATTTGTAAAGTAATTTAAAAAAAATTAGGCAAAATATCAATTTATGGCCTCAACTTTGAGCCAACTTTCTGTTTTGTCCTTAACTTAGTTTGTTATATAATTTTGTCACCAACTTTTATTTTTATTTTAATTTTGGCCAATCATGAATTTCTTCTAGTGAAAGCCAAACAAGGCATTAATAGACAATTTTCATTTATCGACTAAAAAGAAAAAATATTTTAAAAAATAAAAAATAATATTGAAACTTTCATTTTTTTTTTATTATAAAATTTTGATGAACAAATCAAATGAATTGGAAGCCGAAGTAAACGATAGTTGCTGATGTTGTCAAAAAATATGAAAAATCGATGAATGCCGGATGATGTTCTATTAGGAGGCGACTATTACGGATAAAGTGGATTACGAGACGAAAGAATGAGATGTCGAAACTCCACTATTATAGGACATATGTTAGACGGCCTTGTTTGGCTTTCGTTAGAAAAAATTCATAATTGGCCAAAATCGAAATAAAAACAAAAGTTAGTGACAAAATTATATAACAAACTAAGTTAATGACAAAACATAAAGTTGGCTCAAAATTGAGGCCATAATCGTATATTTTGCCAAAAAATTAATATCCATTTAGCATGGAAAGAGTAGTTAAACTATTTTTCTAACTCAAAAATAGTTGGCATCACTTTGGATTGCCTGTTTGATTTAAAAATTCGAAAATTCGATTTTGCGTATCTACAAGAGGTACTGAATAGTTAACTTGCCGACGAAGGTCTTCCATTAGTTGCATTAGCCAAATAGCTTCTTGCATTGGAATTGCAGCAACTCTATACTCAGCTTCTGTTGTTGACAGTGATACTATTGGCTGACGCTTGCTACACCACTATATTGCTCCTCCTGCTAGATTGAAGACTTATCCTATAGTGGACCTTCGAGTATCGCGATCTCCAGCATAATCCACATCACAATATCCAGTGATTCTGCAATCTCCATCTCTTTTATACAACACCCCATAGTTCAACATACCCTTGATATATCTTAGAATTCGTCGAACTGCTTCGACGTGAGGCATCTTTGGAGCTTGTATAAACCTACTCACCAAACCGACTGCATAAGAGATGTTCGGTCTTGTTTGTGTCAGGTAGATCAGACTGCCAACCAGCTGACGGTACATTGTTAGCTCTTCAAGATCTGTGCCTTCATTTGCACTAAGTTTAGCGTTGAACTCGATAGGTGTTGATTTCGGCTTGCACTCTGACATCCCATATTTCTTTAGCAGCTCCCTTGCATATTTCTCTTGACATAAGAACAAGCCTTCTGGAGCTCGATCAACTTTTAATATCAAGAAATGCTTCAATTCTCCGAGCTCCTTCATGTAGAACCGCACAGAAAGATTCTCTTTGATCAGCTTGATCTCCATGTTGTCATCTCCTGTGATGATGAGATCGTCCACGTACACAAGTACTATTGCAATCTTCTCTTCTTTGAATTTGACGAAGAGGCTTGAGTCCGCCACTGCAAGGGTTTATCCATTCTGGAGTAAGAACTCTGCAATCTTACCGTACCATGCCCGTGGTGCCTGCTTCAATCAGTATAAAGCTTTCTTTAATTTGCAGACATTGCTGGGACGGTCCTTGTTTGTAAAGCCCCGGGGTTGCTCCATGTAGATTGCTCGATCCAACTCTCCATGCAAAAAGGCATTTTTCACATCCATCTGCCAAAGTTTCCAAGACTTACTTGCAGTTAAAGCCAGCAATACTTGGACGGTTGTTATCTTTGCAACCGGACTAAACGCCTCATCATAGTCCAAGCCGTACTGTTGAGAGAACCCGCGAGCGACGAGTCGAGCCTTGTGTCTCTCTACTGAATCATTAGGACGAGTCTTCACTTTGAATGCCCAGGTCGTCCTCACACTTCGTTAACAGCCGACGCTCTCTCAACTGCATCCCATGTCAACGTTTCTCCGCTGAAAAATAAGGCATCGCCCCATCTTCTTCCATCTCGCCAATTAGCCATTCATTACAATAATCAATTCTATTCAAAGAAAAAGGATCAATCACATCATGAACATCATATATTTATTTCAACTTCTAATTGTACTTGACGTAGACAAGGTCAAGTAACCTTTAATGCTCAAGTCGGTTCTTCTTCTTTTTATAAATATGCACGATGATACAAGCATTTTCGAAAAGCTCATAATAACAAATGAGAATTCTTTCACTTTAAGGGTATGAATAATGGCTTACTTGCTTAAATGTTGTAATACCTCAAATTATTCCGCGGGCTAGAAATTACTATTATGAGCCCATTATGCCAGCTCAATCCAAAATAAAATAGCCTAAGCCCATAAACATTAGTTTAACCTTCATTTTGGGCTAACAAAAAGGCCAAAGCCTATCCTAAACCCATTTCTCATTTTCATTTTTATATAATTACGAAATTCATTTATTTTATTTCCAACCTTATCCAACGGTCTCCACCCCATATCCTTATCACCTAATTTGGGGGATTTTCTTTCTTTTGGGCATCACAAAAATAAAAAAAATCTTTAGAAAGGGGAGGGGGCGATAAAAAGGGAAATTGACTTTTCCAAGGTGCAGCCCCCACCAACAATTTCGCCCCAGAGACTAATAATTTGATTTCTTAGGGAAAGAATTTCTTCTTTTTTTGGAAACCCAAAAAAAGATATCCTCTTTTATACAAGAAAGGGAAATAAAACTCTAAGGAAAGGGGATTGATTCGTTCACCGGTGGGGATTGATTCGTTCCCATGGAGAAATTTTCGATTGGAAATCATTACCCAAAAATCCTCCACCAGCATCCCTTCGTTCTAGCCCGCAAAAAACCTCCAAGGTAGGTTTAGCCCCCACTGACAGAAACCCCTCGTCACCGACTCAAGCTCGACTTCCGACGGCTACAATCGAGAACATCTGCTTCAGCAAACAAATAAATCCCCAACACCATCGATCCCCGTTGCGCCTCTTGACCTTTCAAACGGCGACGGCAACAATTAGAGTTGACGACGACCTCGAAGAAAACAGCCCCGTGTCCTCATCCCTGTTTCCCGCGGCTGCACACTAGTACCGCAAGAAGCTGTTTTACGCTTCAACCTGTTTGCTCGCTTGTGCAGGGTAACCATAGCAGCCCAAAGAGACAGTTATGCCGCACCAGCAATAACCGATTCTCCTAACAGCCGCTCCCAGTGGCCACTAGTTCCAAGGCAACCTCCTTCGCTGATTCCTCAACGTTCCTTTTTCTTCTCAAGCCATCCCGAGGCGAGGCAACCCCTCGGTGAGACATCCTTTCACTTGTTTAACTCACTAAACGAACACCCATGACGTCTGCTATACTCACTGCATTCTATCTACTCGTGTTTTTAGTGTTAATTTGCATGAACACACCGTTATTCACGAGTTCGGAATGGGGCTGGAAATCGCGAAGCATGACATCGCAGTTCACTTCTGGGAGGCGCTGCTCTTTCGTCCAGCGACGGAATCGAGCTTAGTCAGGTCCATCCTCTTCCTTTCTCTCTCTTGATCGTGTGGATAGCTTATGCGTCTAAATCGAGCATGCGTGGCTTGAATTACGACTGATTCTTGGGACATATGCAAGCTGGAACTTCGCTGCTGTCACTGCTTCGTGTTTTCATACATAACTCTTCGCTCAATGCATGGATTGAGCTGCTTTTAAATTCTTTGGATCCCTTTCTTAGTGAGGAACAACTTTCATGTTGACCTCTTCCCCAAACAAACGTGTTTAACTGACGTTTTTGTTACTTGAATGTCGACGAGTAAAACTGACCTGTTTCGTGCATCCGTAAGGCGGCAGTGGCACTCCGTTTGACATAACTTTGTATGTACAGCTTGTATCTGCATGAAACCACTTGGTATCACTTTCCTTTTAAGTTATCTAAAACTTTCGTGTTTTGAACTTCTTCATTCGAGGCCTCTTCGGTTGAGTTTCGTCCGTTGAAAGTTGGATTGTGAGTTAGCCTCGGTCCGCACAAAAGCAGGAAGGCTGACTCAGTTTTCAGGACACAACTTTAACACTAAGGCTCCATTTCACCTGAAATTTGTTGCATCGGATACCTCTTTTATTGGCCTAAATCTTTCTTTTTTGAAAACTTTCATTCAAACAACAAAATCTGGTCAATAGCGGAGTGCAGCACACACAAAAACGCCATTGCACCCTGCAGCAGACAAGTACTGCTGCAAGGAAAATTATGTATTTTTCACATTACGCGTCGGAATTTTATGAAATTTGTGTCTCTAGAACCGTATTTCAGTTTTCCACAAGTGTGCTGTTTTAAGCTTTTACATGTGCGTCCATCTGGTCGGTCAAAACATTCATGGAAGACAGGGTCCTCCCCAGCCTCTTGCCTTCCAGCGACAGGATGAGTAGTCTGTGCTCCAGAAGGCATAACTTGCTCATCTGAACTATGAATGGACTGAAATTGAAACCTAGAATTAGAATATTCAATCTTTTACAACTTTCATGTTTTACATTTCTCATTTTGAGTAACTTCAGCACACGGTCAACGGGGTAAACTCACCCCTGTAAGCTGTCCGACTGGAACATGTCCAGTTTGAACACCCCCACTCATTGCTTTGCTGGCAGTACACCACATGTTATTTTTTCCTAAAATTAGACATGATAGATGAGATTTAAGTTTTCTAGCTTCGGGAAAAATTTCACAAATTTTAGAGAAGTTTACGGCAAGTTATGAATTTTTTAATCATCGTCCGTTTGTTACAATTCGAGTAAACGTTCGAAGATTAGCTAAACTTTTCTTTGCCTCGTGGAATAGGATCCCACCATTAGATTTTTGTCAAATTTGACAAACATGCTTGTCATTAATCTCTTTCCTTATATGAATGGTTAGCTTCTTATTCTTTCGACGGCATAACTTCTTTCGATATTCCTTCACTCTCGTAGGATTCATAACATGTATGGATCAATGGACAGGACATGGAACCCCTCTAGCCATTTATTTGGGATATTCTCGAAAGATCACAAGTTGACTCAATTCCCCACCCTCAAACGGTAAGTCATACCTTACTTATCCAATTCGATTGAATTTCGTTCAAATTTAATCGATACTAAGGCTTTGTACATCTCTTTCCTTTCCTTTACTTTGCATGTAAAACAATGAGGAAATCATTACCAAGGAACATCATCTTTTGACATAACGGAAGATCAGCATCAGCGGGCCACACAACGCCTCGTTATCTTCCGACAACACGGAGAATCGACATCAACGGGCTACACAACGCCCCGTGAGTATCATTCTTAACTCACTCGGTCAAATTCCAATTATTTGACATGTCATAATTAGAATTTTCTGACCATCATTTCCACTGTTTTCCCCACCGCATTTTGATTTGATTTGCATGAAAATCAACCGAGCTTCACGGGAGTTCGGCAAAATGAAGCTCGAAGACTGGAGGCGCGCGGGGAAACCCATGGTGGAAGCACGTCTCAAAAGCGGCCCCAACTGACGAACTCGGCCGATGTAAATCCATCCCGGCGAGCCTCAGGTACATGAGGGAGGTGCGGGCCTCCCGATTTTCTTTATTTCCATATGTAACGAGTCGTGGGCCCAAGTGCATAGGCCTACGATCACAACCCTTCCCCGCTCCCTTTGATCTAAATTATTGATCTGTGGTTGAGTTGTATGCTGTCAGGCCTTAGGATTTTATCGTCCTCGCATGCTGCTTGTTAAACCAACGCACATGAGTTCGAGCCCAAAAAGCCTAAATCGGGTCCAACGCCCGTAAAACATTAATATGAATCCGGAGTCATGCACGGATCGAGTCCAACACTCATTAACCAAAAGCAACCTTTTGGAGCAAACGCCACCTCCTTTTCGCATCTTAGAATGTAAGAGTTAGTAAATATGAATCACCGAACTTACTTACTCTGGTTTTTCCGACTTAAACCAATTTTCAAACTTAAGTCGGTGGCGACTCCGTATAGTTTACCTAGGTTAAACAACACCCATTTTTACGGAGCCGTTTTAGATGGATGATGGCGACACGAGCCGTTCCCTGAGTCTTCCCTAAAGTTCCCAGATGAGGCCTTACACAGCCTTTTTCCCGTCGCCTTCAGGAAACTGAAAACGGTTGGCAAAATATCCCGCAGGTCCATTCGGAAACCAAGGGAGGATAAAACACATTTCAACACATTTCCCTTCCGCAGCGTCCTACGCTCGAGTCGTGACGTCGACCGAATTGGGCCTTGAGGGAGCAGGCGCGGATCCTCGGATCGTCCAAACCGCCACGCGCGTGCTAGGCCGGAGGGCACGCATACAAATGTACTCCACTTACGCTTATATCCAGTTGCGCTACATGTCAAACTCAATATTCGAATGCCAAGTCGTTCAAGTTTAGGGGTATCACCACCAAAGAGAATCCACCACTACGCTGTAAAAAAAACTTGTACATTTGGATAAGTTTCATCAAACAGCAATGTCAACAAACGTGTTAGATGAAAGGAAATGGATAATAAGAAAGTACCCGGTGATCGTTGAGTCCTCGCTTGGGTGGCAATTGATGTTCCAAAATTCCCAGCGCATCTCTTATAATAAGTCAATGTGATTTTGTCTCAATCCCCTAGAGAATGAATCAATCTAGCTATGCAATCTGGTGATCTCTCTATCATCTAGATCGGTGGAACTTGGATCATAATAAGCAGGATTCAAGGCATGTTCAGCTACATATAAAGGATGATGGAGCTGAAAATCCCACCTCTCATCAATGATCTTGAAGATATCCTTATATTCGTCTTCATTTCCATTGAAAGATTTTTGAATAGTCTCTTTGGCTTTGTCTATTGCCTCACAGATATATCCCATGTTGGCTTCTTCTCATTATCCACGAGACGTAGAACCATCACTAGCGGGCCCATCACCTTGAGTGCATTCAACACAATATTCCAAAATGTCACCCGCAACACTGTTGCATTCGCCCTGTTCACTTTCGCCGACTTCGACAACTTGTTATCATCCCATTCTTGTGATCCAAACATCTTCGACAACTCAGAATGATGAGTTGAAAAGTAAATTGAGAAAGATGTTTGGATAACAAGAATGGGATGATAACAAGTTGTCGAAGTCGGCGAAAGAGAACAGGGCGAATGCAACAGTGTTGCGGGTGACATTTTGGAATATTGTGTTGAATGCACTCAAGGTGATTGGGCCTGCTAGTGATAATTCTACGTCTCGTGGATAATGAGAAGAAACCAGTCACGGGATATATCTATGAGGCAGTGGACAGAGCCAAATAGACTATTCAAAAGACTTTCAATAAAAAAGAAGACAAATATAAGGATAACTTTAAGATCATTGATGAGAGGTTGGATTATCAGCTCCATCATTCTTTGCATGCAGCTGGACATGCTTTGAATCTTGCTTACTATGATCCAAGTTCCACCGATCTAGACGATGGAGAGATCACAGGAGGATTGTTTGATTGCATAGCTAGATTGATTCCTTCTCTAGAGGATCAAGACAAAATCACAGGTGAATTGACTTATTATAAGAGATGCGCTGAGAATTTTGTAACACCAACTGCCACTCGATCGAGGACTCAATGATCACCAAGTACTTTCTTATTATCTATTTCTTTTCATCTAACACGTTTGTTGACATTGCTGTTTGATGAAACTTATCCAAATAAACAATTTTTTTTTTACAGAGGAGTGGTGCATTTTCTTTGGTGGTGATACCCCTAAATTCAACGACTTGCCATTCGAATATTGAGTTTGACATGTAGCGCAACTGGATGTGAGCGTAATTGGAATACATTTGAGCAAGTAAGTCATTATTCATACCGTTAAAGTGAAAGAATTCTCATTTGTTATTATGAGCTTTTCGAAAATCCTTATATATCATACAGATTCATATAAAGAAGATGAACCGACTTGAGCATCAAAGGTTACTTAACCTTGTTTACGTTAAGTACAATCATAAGTTGAAAGAAAGATATGATGCTCGTGATGTGATTGATCCTGGCAAGATGGAAGAATATGCGGGTGAGACTTAGTTTTCAGCGGAGAAACATTGACATGGAGTGTAGTTGAGAGAGCATCGGCTGTCAAAGAAGTTGTGATGACGACCAGGGGTTCAACTAGTTTCAGGTTACTTGATGATGTTGGAGCTCATGCCAACGTCCATAAGGAGATTGAAGGGGACTTAGATGAAGATAATGGTTATTATAATTGTGTTTATGTTGACGAGACTCACGATGATGAGTTTGATTATTAGTTATTTATCTTTTGATGCCATTGTTATGAATCTTTTATTATGAATTAGTTAAACTCTTTTAAATTTGGATTTGAATTTAATGTAATTATAAATTATATGTATTATACATTTTTTTATATGTGCATTTTAATTATAAAGGCGCACCTTGAACACTGCACCTGAGTTTACGGGCCGGGTGTACATGACGCCTTAACAAGGCTGTAATGAACTAGTCAGAATATATAATTCAAAGTTAATCTTCAAATAAAAGTTCACAAAATTAGGAATAACTTTTCCCAATGCAATCTTTCCGTTCGTCCTATAACCAAACTAACAAAAAAAAACAAGAAGTGTAACATCAACCAATCAGCAATCCTAAACAGACCAACCCTAGATTTCGATCTCTATTTTCTGTAGAAACCATTCTTTAGACATCCAGGTGCCCAAGAGGTACAAAATTCAAGAAACCAACCACCACTAAACAACTCCACCAAACACAACCCACAGTTACGTACAACAACCCTATATGCCAAACAGCACAAAAAGCCTAATCAGATGTGACCTCTCTATCCTTCACCGTCAAAAAGGAAAAAGCGAACTTGGGTTGATTTCAGACTCCGAACAAAAAATCAGGGAGCTTCCCAACGCACCTAAACCTAGGCAGGCAAATTCCTTCGGCACCACACATGCACAAAATCAAAATTAGCAATGTCTTATTGTGACCCGAGGATCATCCGTCGGAAAACCCCCGAAGTACCTGACACTCGACGATTTTCCCGAACCGATCGAGCCTTCGTTCCAGCTGTCGCTCCGATATGTCCCAAGAAAGACCGCCCACGAAAATCTTGTAATTCTTGTCCGAAGCGGGTTGCAGGTAGAAACCCTAGGACGATGAATTAACCGACTAAACAATTTGACGGATTGAACTTATATATCCGGGAGAGGGAGTCCTTGGCTAGGGTAAGCTGTGTCGAGCTGCATTTTCTTACCGTGAGGCCTCGCTCCCGTCCATATCCCAAATGAATCATTAACATACATTACTTAATATTTTCCAACTATATTGCAATAAATAGTTTCATCAACATTTATTTATACATTGAATTTTTCTTTTATATTAGTGCTGTGAAATTTCTTTTACTGTACAAGACATTGTGGGTACTCCAACGTTGAGTTGAATCAGCGCTTGTCATATGTACAGCCGACGACTGAGGTTGGTTACTCCGGTAACAGGGGCAGCCTGTTCACGCTCGTGCCACCCCCGGATCTCATAGGTTTCGTGTCAGGGCTTCTCCGACCAGTTGAGCTAGATTTGGAGAGGTTCGAAACTTTCTTGTTTAGCCTCAGCGGGAGAATCTGCAGCCGGGGGTACAGCTCGGTGCCTGAGTTCTCGGCTGATAACTGATAGCTCTCCACGAGCTCGAGTTGCCTGGCGATGATGTCTGATCGTCTCGGAAGCAGCTCCACCGGCTCCCCTCCAGGAATCACAATGTACTCGATTGCAAGTCTTACCTCCTAAAATAAAAAGGAAAATCCGGTTATGAACTAGTAGCATTCAGGTTAGATGCTGTTAAAAGTTTTAAGGGATTTTCACCTCTAGCGCATCGATCTCCTCGAGTGAAGGCTTTCTTTTCGGAGCATCGTCTTCTACTTCAATGTCGTCATACATTTCCTCTGTCTGCTTTTGAGCGGATCTCTTTGTACCCCTCCCTAGGATCATCCGAAGGGCCTTGACCATCTGAGCCATGGTATTTGACTGCAAAGTAGGAACCTGGAGTGAAGTAACCAGCTAAAATGGAATTTGCTAACCAACCAGGAAAAATAGCAGAAGGGCTTGAGCTGAAAACCTTTATCACAAAAACAGGCAACTGATGAAATTTGGCTATGTCTCTGATCCAGGGATTCGTCTTCATTTCAGAATTGCAGGCCAGGATTACGTCTGCCGCTCCAATGTCATCCGTGACATCGATTTGTTCCTCGAGACCCATGGCGGCAACCACTTCTAATATATCCGTATCAAGAATCTATGCAACAATTGCCAATCATATATGTTCATTATAATATATTTGTCTCATAGATTCACAAGTTCTTGGCAGGAGCATGCACCTTAAAGCACAAACAAACGGCTTACCTTGTAAGAGTAGACACAAATCGGTGACTTTTTCCTTGTAGAGGATTGACGGATGTCCCGAGTCTTACGGTTACTAAAGAAACGATCTAATTCTTCATCATCCGACTCTACTAAATTGCTCGAATGTTCCAGTCCAGTCAACTCGTTTTGTTCTGCATTTTCTGTTACCAGCACTGGAGTGTCTTCCACAGAATCACTGTCTCCACCATTCATGCGCCGTACTTCAAATAAAGGAGATTTTCCTGGGAGATTCCATGTTGAACAACTATTAATCAGAACCGTCGTTGAGATCATAACTTACATGTCGCCAAGCATCAATTTAGATTAGAAAGGAAGAGCATTACCAGCCAATATAGCATCAACACTAGCATCAAGTCGATGATGAACACGGCATTCATTTTTTGATATCATCTCAATAGCACACGTGAATGTGGAAGGCCCTTTCCTCTCAAGAATTGTTTTCTGTACTTTTCTTTTCCTTGCCTCCTCATCACCCAAAGTCACACTCTGAATCAGAAAAATCGTGAGTTGTTAGTCGCCTAGACACACTTTCAACGAATGGGCTATTCAAAAAAGAAAAAAAGAATAAATAAAGAGCATATCTCAGTGGCACCTCTATTCCCCCAATGAGGCTCTGCAGAGAAGGGTTCTTAATTATATTATCTATTGTCATTCCATGAGCAGTCCCAACAAGCTGAACTCCTCTTTGAGCAATAGTGCTAGCAGCTAATGCTTCAAGCTCCGTCCCAATTTCATCAATTATTATTGTTTCAGGCATGTGGTTTTCAACAGCTTCAATCATAACCTAAAATTCACAAAACCATCCATTGAGTTAGTCCTGCAATTGCATGAGAAATTCGACCATGGTAATAATATGAAACCAAACTCATTCTTCATTCTCACATTATGTTGCAAATGAACATTAGGAACTTGCATTCTTCTTGCCCGGCCGATTCCTGAATGGGGAACATCACCATCACCGCCAATCTCATTAGATGTGTCAACTATAATTACACGCTTCTGGTATTCATCCGCCAATATTCTAGCGATTTCCCTGCCATAAAGAAGGTGTCTTAGCATGAAAAACCAAGATGGGTTCACGAGGCACCACAACAATCTCATGTGGCAGCATTAGAGAAGCGTGGTCAGACACTCTGCAATTTACTTCATCAAAATTTGAGAAGTACCTCATCAATGAATGAGATAAACTTAAACTCAGAAAGTACCTAATCAATGTGGTTTTGCCTACTCCAGGTGGTCCAATGACCAATATTGACCGCCCTCCCTCTACCAAGTCGCGAATAGTCTCACCACTTCCAGAGACAGCTCTTCCTACGCGACAAGTGAGACCGATGATTTGCTTTTTGCGGTTACGGATGGCGCTTATACGATGCAGCGAACTATCAATACCCGACCTGTTGTCATCTGAGAACTCGCCCACCTACCCGAAGGAATGAAACGAAATGGCATCTCAGTCAATAGCGCCGGTTCAGACAGCACAAACTCTCAAAGGAATGACTTCATTATGGGCATTAAAATAAGAGACTTTGCCCTTTTGGAAAGGCTGGCAAAGCAACTGCACGACAAGGATTATTGAATACACAATGATCTCAAAAAAAGACTACCTTTTAGAATCCCACAATCACATCGATGATAACGACAGAACGCATATTTTACTTGTTAAATTTGTCATCCGGCAGCCTACTGATTAAGCTATTAATAACGGCGTCAACAAAGCAAACCAGTCACCCAATTCCCACCTTCGATATAGCATGCCTCAGATCATCCGCCTTAATCGGACTCTCAGAAATAACCCAATCCCCTGAAGGGAACCTGGCAATAGGCTTCCGTCCCAAATCCATAACCACCTCAATCAACTCCCCAATTTCCTCATGCTTATTCAGCTCCCTCCTCATCCTCAAGGGCAACAGCTCCAGAAACATTTCCAGCTCCGCATCCACCACACACCACGACGTCGAATCCCCGGTCTTCAAATCCAGTACCGACCCATTTCCCCCCGAGAACCTATCAGCGGGCCTGCGGATCACGGACGCCCAAAAAGACGACCCCGGCGCCGCCGAGGCCACCACCCCCTTACGCACCCTACGTGTTCGACGGAATGCCGCGGAGGGTGAATCGATCAAGGCGGAACCTTGAAGGCACGCGGGCGTCGAAGTGGGTAACTTGAGGTCGATCAGCAACAGATCCGAGGTTAACGCCCTCATGATTTCCCCCCTTTTTTCCCGAACTAAAACGTCAAAATATCAACCTTCCTGGTGGGCAACTCCCCTGATGCTCCCTCCCAGAGCTTTTTTATAAATTGGGTATTATTCTGTCAGAGCGAAGATAACGGGGAAGGCGAGGAAGGGAAGATTCCTTGGGATCTCCCTCTGAGATGGGAGAAGAGTAAGAAGTGGGGAAGCATTCAATTGGTCCAAAGAGCGGGGGTTGGGGGAAAACGACAAACTGTTAATGACCACGGAAGAGTGGAAAAGGTAGTCGTAACATGTGGCTGCTAGGGGGGAGATCCTGTTTGGACAACTCTCGCCACGCTGGCATTTTGATTAGTTATTGTTGAGTTTTGAACATTCTACGGGAATAGAAGTGTTCCATTTTCTCTCCTTCGATTTTGACAAGTGTAGGGAAGATAGAAAAAATACCACGATACGATCCCTGTATCGTGATAAAAACCCGTGTAACACGACCGGCCCACTACTGTTCAGCGAAATATGGGCTTTGCTGATCGCCAAAATTCCTCTGGTTGGCATCCCACGAGGCGGTGCCGCACCCGCCGCTCCCGTCCCGACCGCATTGGCAATAACGGCGCAGTCATCCTTTGGAACGCCGACCCAACAGCCCAAGACCCACCCAAGACCTTAGTGTCCCACATGGACGAGCTGTCCATCCTTTCCCTTCATGCATGATTGGCACGTTTCAAATTCCCCTAGTCTTAGAACCACCACCTCTTAGCACGAACGAGACTAACCAACACGAACTATCTTCTGATGAATGACAGTTGACATAAAGAAAAATCTCGGACATTAGATAAAGTGGGGGGGGTAGTTAGATCTGAATGGTTCATACAAAATCAACGAGGGAATAGTCTCCTTATTAGGAAGACGTATCCATGAAGAGTCTACAAGAAAACTATATCACGATAAAGAGTTTAGATCAGCGACAAATCTATAAAAAGAGACGAACCTATATAAAATCCACAAAAGACGAATCAGATCAGCCTCGATCAGGGTTTATTCAATAAGGCAGACTAAAACAAACCGGAGGAAGTTATTTTTTAGGAACTATCTAAGGTCGAGACCCGCGTCTCAATGCATTTAATGACATCTAGCTTCAGTATAAAAGACATGAAGATTTTCTCAAAATGTACCAAGACATTCGACTACGATCAAATTGTTATTGTTTGTCTATAACTTCCATAGAGTCTTTGTGTTCTCAGTTCACAGTTATCGGTTTTGTTGCTCCTAGTTCTATCGCATCGTCACCAACAGTTGGATCTCGCCGGCATCTTTTTGAGTCAAGGATTCACGAGGAGTCCCCAGTATTTGTGCGCCGTTCTTACTTTAGTTTTTCCGTTCTTTGTCATGATTCGTGGCGGTAAGCTTTTGTCCTTTTCGTAAATGTCACTTTGTAACTATAATTCATTTTATTTTCGATTATCGGGGACCACATTCTCAAACAACTACGTTGTTCGTGTCAAATATATTTGACGTGTTGCGATTTCGTCGCCAACAAGGACGATGGTCCATGGAGCTGCGGTCATGTTGGTCCTCTTCTTCGTCTCTTGCATAAGCTCCCGGTTCTCAGATGGCTCAACTATACATCAGGGGACAGAAGTGGAGTCAAAGGCCGATGACGTCGTTTATGATGGTCGACATGGTCTCGATTCGACAGAGGGGAGGTTTTTCTCCTTCATGAAGAAGTATAGCAAGAGCTACCCGTCCCGAGAGAAGTACCTGCACCGACTTGGGATATTCACGAGGAACCTGGCTTATGCGGCAGAGCATCAATTGTTACAGTAAAGTATGGGGTCGGTCAAATCCTTCTCGGATCTTTCTAAAGAGGAGTTTGAGAGTTTCTATACTGGAGTAAAAAAGACGACACGGGTGCCATTCCAGGGGATTATATAGAGGGAAGAGGCGGCGTTGGTGAGACGGATGTTGGTGTGTTACCCGAGAGCTTCGATTGACGGGAGAAAAGGGCTGTCACAGAGGTCAAAATGCAGGTATAGTTTGCTCGGAGTAGTAACTTCGGTTTGGGTTCGTTCCCAATTCGATGTGGTTGCGGAAGTGATTATCATGTAATGCCGGATGGTGCATGGTATATGTGGCGCAAGTTGGGTTTTCAACACGACAGGAGCAACAGAAGGTGCCAATTTTGTCACCACATAAAAGTGTTTTCACATTACAATTTCGAGAATCCAGATTAATTCGAGGACAAACCTTTCATTTAAGATAACTCATGAGATTGATGGCACCTTTCGAGATGTGATCAACTCGAGTTGAGTGGAAATCCGGAAGCTCATTTTTCTTTAGAACTCGAGCAAAAAAAGCAGCAGGTACTCGAGATAAAAAGATAAAATCCATTAGAAAAAATCGAGAATGACCATCGATAATAATAGCACTTTAGATTACTAGTCGTTGTGGAAACTGGACAAGAATACTAAGTACTCGAGATGACCGATAATGACCGTAGAGGAACTCGAGGAAATGTCTACATGACGACATTTAAGATGTGAATAGATGGCAGCAGATAGAAAAAACTCGAGAAGATATTCGTATGGTCGAGATGATCTCCTCCAACGGAGACCCAGCCACGGTCTAAGCACTATCCCAACAAGAGAAGAATCATTAGTTTAAATTCAGGCATAGTGTTGTTGTGCAATTGAAGGCCAATACATCGTTTACACACACTTAATTCAAAATAGGTTCGTCCATTTAAGAAAGGTTGCAGTCAGGAGAACGTTTCAAGTAAGGGTAGTAAGGAAAGTGTGAACTCAAGAAACTAGACATGTTTCATGATGAAAGTAATCGAGCCGATGGGACCATGATGACAAAGCAATGAAAAAACTACCTAACCACGATCTAGACACAATTTTTATAAAAACAAAAGTGCTTGTTTAAAATCAACCTGATGATCGATATACACATGTCTCTAATCATTCAATGGCTCTTGCGAAAATATAAAAGAGGCAATTTTGTTATAAACAAATAACGATCAATTCATTAAGTCCAAATTGGTCGTTAATAATGCATGCATTTTCCTCTCTTTTCCTCACTTCCTATCCCTTCACTTCGATCCCTTATTCAATTATTTGACATCCAGGGACACCCTATCATTGTGTTTCTAAGGCAACTTTCATCAGATGAGGTTGTCGCGGGTGGGTTACTGTTGTTTCTTTACATCAATCATTTGTGCTCTTTTGTAATGGTTATAAGTGACTATTTTTTGTTTGTAGGATATTCTTGTATGTGAATTCCTTCCTATTAATGCAAATGCAAGCATAGTTGATTTCTTTTTGCCATTTTCCATTGAATTCCCACGCTGACCATATTCTCTTATAAATCATTTTCACGTAATATATCGACAGAAAGCTCCCTGATCTCAACGAGCAGCAGCTTATCAATTGCTATAACACGATTCAGTCTCTTGAATCGAGTAGATTTATCCCATTATCTGCGTTGCTTTCTCTCACAATTTCCAATTGGCTTTCCTTTTTCCGCGTCTAGTGGAACCTGAACCAGAAGACAGGTATGTGACAGTGGTTGCTGCGAGGGGCTCATGACCAAAGTGTACCGATACCTGATAGAAAGCAGGTGGGCTGCAAGAGGAGAGTTCGTATCTTTATACAGGGAAATGAGGTGGATGCATGTTCGATCGAGGCAAGATTGCAGTCAAGGTGGCAAAATTTCACCATGATATCCGTTTACGATTAGCAGATTGCCTCTCACCTAGTGAAACGGGTTCCCTTGCCTGTAAGCAGTCATCGAAATCGCAACCTCTTAGTCATTTGTGATCAGAGAGAGCAAAATGTGTTATTAGTCTTCGATTGTGGCTGTTAACTTGGTGGGGCTGAACACAATCTTCATGCAAACATAGTGTGTCCTGTCCGTTCATCTGCGGCAAGAGGTGTGTCAATCACAGGGTGCTGGGTGCTGCCCGTCGGATACGGCTCCAAAGGCTACTCCGTCCTCCAACCCGGGAATCGGCCATACTGGGTCATGAAGAACTCGTGGGGGAAGCGGTGGGGCGAACAAGGTTATTACCGGCTGTGCCGCGGACAGGGCATGTGCGGCATGAACACCATGGTCTCCGCGGCCGTAGTCAACAAACTGAGGTGATAAAGGCGACATGAATGGGGGTGTGAAAAGTAGGAAAATGTTACTTTCCCCAAACTCGATTTCGTGGAATGGACACGTTAATGAAATTCTACGTGCAATAATATGTTAATGGTGACTTCCCATCACCTGCCCCCCTGTGTAAGGAATATGAGAATTCGTGGAAGAAACTGATTTTTGGGTAGATATTATATTATTGAATTCGGACAAAACTCTCACCCGGTTGTGTCAACATCTATATTTGAAGGCTTGTGTCTCCGTGGCCATGGTTTCCTCCTCAGACTTCCTCCTTAAATCCCCGACCAAACCTCGTTCTTCCCCTGCATCCTCGGACAAGCATTCCTCTGGCTATGGCCGATGGATCGACTGGGTACCACCACGCCTATGCCATATGCTACCGCTATTGCAATTTGGTCAGGTTTCGTTATGCTGCCTGTAGGATTCACTGCTTCTTGTTGTGTCGTGTCTTTCAGTGTGACAGCAGAGAGCACCACTGCGATGACAGGGATGGACGAGAAGAAGTATTTCCGAAAGGTGCTGAGTGAGATCGTGAGCCTAAACTCGTGGTTCACTGTCGCGATGTTCGTTGGGCTGTCGCTCGCCACCCCGGGGCAGGTCCGAAGCCTCGAGGAGAAGGCAGCCTGCGATCCCGATGCAACCCTCAGGAAGCAGCTCGTGTTCTTCGAGATCACCTCGTTCAGCTTCTTCATATTCTCCGCGTTCATCGGCAAGGCTGCCAATATCATCATCTACGTATACGAGATGAAGGGGTACTCCAACCCCCACCGGCAGCTGGTCGCCCTCGCTGGGTTCTACCTTGCAGTCTATGGCACGATGATCGGGTGCATCTTCCTGGTCCTTTCCATGGTCGAGGTTGTGCAGATCAAGCTCGGGAAGCTCAATTGTGGGAGCAAGTACGCTCCCCTCACAGCAGGCGTAATGCTAGTCGTCGTCAGTTCCACACTCCTCACATACTTCAGTGCGGTGACATATGGCCTGTATGTCACCGCCACGACGGTGACAGCGGACCGGAAAGCGCAGAAGAGCACAGCACTAGCTACCTAACCTTCAACGGTAACTACCATGTGCATGTAATTTTGGAATTATAAAGCTGGTTGGTATTTGAATTTCATTTCTCTATCATTCAAACATTTGTAAGTCCTAAAAACTGAAATTTCGAAACAGTTAATAAGTTAAATAAAAATGTCTACGGTATGAAAAGAAGTTTGAAGAGTTTTAAAATATGACTAAAATTATACGGCAAAATGATCAATTCTACCTCAAAGTTTGGCTGTTTTTTCCGATCTACCCTAAACTTTTCAAAATATCATCACACATCCTAACATTTGGCTGTTATATTAATTTTAACCACCGTTAAGCGAATGGGTTGACGAAATCCTACGTGGCGCACAGGTAACAAGTAACGCCGTCTGCCCACCGTTAAAGTGCTGACTGGGCATAACATGGATAAAAGGACAAAAAAGAAAACCCACAAATCCCAATTAAAAATAAACAATTCAAAAAAATAAAATTAAAAAAAAAAAGAAATTAAAAATCTACCAAAATTAGATTTGAGAAAATTATTATTACATTTTTTTAGAAAAAAGTTACAAAAAAAAAGAGAAATCATGAATTTCCGGATCTCGATCTTGATTCTCCGGTCGAGAATCAACAGTGCACTTGGACTCACCAACGGACGCCACTACCGGGGCCTTCTCCTTCTGAGGGACAACTCCCCTAAACCCGTCGCAGTTGACTCATATCCCCACCTTCTTGCTCTTCAGCCCCCCGGCCTTCACGCTGATCTTCGTGTCGAGCTGGAGAGAATGTCAGTTAGGTCAGCCGCACAAGTAAAAGGAATTAATATGAGAAACAGCAGAGGGATAGGGACCAAGTGGTTGGAAAGGAAGACTTTGGCGTCGTTCTGGGTGAGGTACTTGATGGTGGGGATGGCTGCTCGAACCCTGGTGTTGTCGGTGATGTTCTGGCTATTGTCGAGGGGGACGTTGAGGTTAGCCCGGACGAACACCTTCTTGCCCTTGAGGTCAGCGGTGGTCAGATCACCTCCGCTCTTCTTGACCATGGAGATGACCCCTCCGCTCTTCTTGGCCATGGAGATGACCCCTCTGCAGGCGAAATTGCCGCCAAGAGAACGGAGCAACGTGGAGGGAGAAGAAGGGGTCGGAGGCGGAGAAGCCAAGGTGGCAGGGACCGTAGAGGCGGAGACTGGTGTTGGTGGCAGAGAAATGGAGGAACGAGGAGACGGCGGGGGTGGTGGGGGAAGCGGGGCTAGTGGCGGCGATGAGCGGGATGAGGAGGATTAGGAAGATAATCCAGAAGCAGCAGCGGCAGGGGCTTCATCGGCAGCCATTTGTCTTTCATCGCCCGTGACGGTGGTGCTGAAACGCGACAAGGTTGTAGGGATGGTAGAGCTGGGCCTTGGAGGGGGCGAGGGCGGGGGCGGGAGCACGGGGAGGTGGGTGGGAGGCGGAGGTGCCATTGGGGGCAGCCACGTTGTCGTTGCTGTTGACACAGTTAGCACTTTAACGGTGGCCAGACGACGTTACTTGCCACATGTGTGTTACGTAGGATCCGTCAACCCATTCGCTTAACAGTGGTTAAAATTAATATAACGGCCAAAGATAATATTTTGAAAAGTTTAGGGTAGATCGAAAAAACAGCCAATATTTCGCCAAATTATATTTATACCTTTTCCATAAAGTTAAAAACTTGATAGGAGAGGTGGCCCATTAAAGTGGGCCTGGGCTCTAATAACCGAGTCCTTGCTTTTTCGACAGCAATGAATATGGGCCCACTTTTGGGCCGGGTAATTTTCGCCTCTCGCTGGCGTCCACGATGTTAAGATGATAATAATCTTTAATGAATTAATTTAATATATGAATTAAGCCTGCTTAAGATCGGGACTTCCTCCGGAGTCGACCAATCTTCGATCCCGCGTATCACATCATAATAATCAATCGTCGTCCTCGTCCTCTTTCTTCTTCTTCTTCTCCCTTCTCTCCTCGTCGCGATGAGTAGTACTCCGTCGTCGCGGCAACGGTGTTTTCTCCGACACTAGCCGTAACCGAAAATCGTGCTTTTCCGGCTAACCGGCGATTGCGGATTGGATTCGTCCGGGCGTTTTCAGTCCGTAAGGTTCTTGCAATCGTCTCCTGCCCGTGGCTCGATTTTGGCGTGAATTTTTGTTGCGGATTGTGACTCGCTCGCCTTCCGGGAGGGATTTCTGGTTTGGTGTCGGTTGGAGGTGGAAGTCGTCGTGGTTGCGGGGGGATTAGTGGTTTCCAGTCCGAGTCTTGCCGCTCGTGCTAGCTGGATCTGAAGGTAGTACTGTGCATTTCTTGAGTTCTCGATCTCTTCTGCTTGTGCGCTTCAAGACTGCCCGAATTGATGCTGTGCCGGAGCTCCGTGGAATGTGTGGTCGCTACCATTATTTTTGTTTTATTTTTTCCTTTTGATTCTGGGCGCTCAACTTCTGTGAGTGTTGCGCTTAGTGTCACTGTTATGAATCACTAAGGTTTTCTGCTTAAGGGGCCGCTTTTGTGTCCATTGGATCATAGCGCGCCCAGTTTTTCAATTTTACATGGGAATAGCGTTGAACTCCTTGATGCGGATCTGGCAAAGAATGTTTTGAAATTTAGTTGGTTGTTTAATGGTTTCATGTAAGAGAACCCTGTTGATTGATTTTATGCAAGACTAATTCTGTTAAATGACTTTGATGACTGGTTATGTTTCAAATAGTTAAGAATTTGCTTCTTTTAGTTTCTCTTTGTTGTCATGTTGTAAGCTCTTTTGAGCGTATGTGGAAAAAATGTTGTTATTTCTTATAGGATGGTGCTATTCAACTTTTTCTTTTATTAATTCTTTTGTGTATTTTTTTCTCTCTCAGAAGCTCTTCTGGGGCAGGGACAGAGATGGGCATGTTTGATGGACTGCCTATATCACCTGACAAGTCGGTAAGTGTAGGCTACATTCTTGTTTTGTGTATGCAGAGGGTCAGATGTAGAATGTCTGGGACTTATATATGTAGCTTTTTTTGCTCAGTTGGCCAAAGGTTATGTAGGACTTACAGACATAGATAATCTATTTAAGAAGGATGCCCCAACTAATCCAGTGATTGTGTGATGGTGAAATGCAGAATTTTTTAAATTGCGACCATATATTGCCATGAGTTGCTGCAGGAATTCTCATCTTAACCTCATGTCGGAGAGCTATGATCTTAATAAGCTAGTCATATCCATGTCTTATTTGTATTGCCTTGGACATAGATTCTTACTTTTAAAGAAGTATCCAATGAGTTATTGTCTCTTCACCATTAGATATCCTTTCTGCTGACCATTATTTTGTGGAGATGGAGTCACTTTTAGCATTCAACATGTGCCTTTTCCAATAAATGCTTCCGCCATGTTTTTATGTGGTATTTTGGTGCCTCAGTATCTAAGAGAAGAGCTTGCAACCATCGATGAAAGCTGGACAGCTGCACGATTTGATTCCTTATCCAGTGTGGTACATATTTTGACATCAAAAGATCGTGAGGGTGAAATTCAAAAGTTAAAGGATCAGAGTGATGTTGTCGAGGAAGTTGTTGATGAAGTCGTGCATGCGTATCACAGCGGTTTCAATAGGGCAATTCAGAATTATTCACAGGTTGTTTGACACTTCCTTGTCTTCAAAAAGAAAATATATTTCTTAAACTGGAGTGCATGCCGTTAAATGAACAATTCACCACATGATTAGTAGTTCAGCTTTAACAAATTGTTGATTCTCTTTCCTCTTCCAGATTTTGCGGTTGTTCAGTGAGTCGACTGAAAGCATAGCTGTTCTAAAGGTTGATCTGGCCGAGGCAAAGAAGCGTCTTGGTACTCGAAATAAGCAATTGCATCAGCTGTGGTATCGTTCAGTGACATTGCGTCACATTATTTCTCTACTAGATCAAGTTGAGAATATAGCTAAGGTTTGTGCTGCTCTGTGGCCCTTATTCAATATTGAAAAATATAACGTTGCATCAAGGTCAGATTAGACAATCGAGCTGCCTTATGATGTTATTGATAGATAAGTTGCCGGTAAAAGAATCATTATTACTTTTCTTTTTTGCTTGTCTTTATTTGTTCAATGTTTCCTCTCTAAGACACCTGTTATTGTAACCCAAATGGTCTAGGAAATTTTGGTTTAATTTTGGAGTAATATAACTTACCATTTTTTAAAACAAAACAGGATTCATGTCCAACTTCAGATTTTTTACCATCTCATATAGCCAATTATATGCATTAATCTTCATTTGACAATCAAGTGACAACAGATGGCACTTTGTTTACAAACTCTGGAGTGATGCTATCCTCAATATCTAAATTTGGCTCAGGTTCCTGGTAGGATTGAGAAGCTGACAGCAGAAAAGCAACTTTATGCAGCAGTTCAGTTACATGTCCAGTCCGTGTTGATGCTTGAGAGGGAAGGTCTTCAAACGGTATCTTCTTCCACAGAAGTACCACTTTCGATAAAAGCTTGAGTGTGACATTGATGACTGAGAAACTGGTTGCTGCCCTGGCACACTTTGTTGATTCATAATGTTCCACGGGAATTACAGCACACAATTAAACAGATAACACACGAAGGGTATTTTTCTGCTGTTATTATTAGAGTAACTGTGACCATTTGGACATGTATCCAGGTTGGTGCCCTGCAAGATGTCCGGTCTGAGCTGACAAAGTTGCGAGGAGTCTTATTTTTTAAAGTTTTGGAGGACTTACATCTACATCTTTACAATAAGGGAGAATATAGGTAAGTTGTCATTCGATCCCTTATGATACGAGATTGGAGAAGATCTTTGTACCCTCCATGGTCCTTATGGATCAAGAATGGGGACCATCAATGATTTTCCTTAAAACCACTGTCGAGTAGAGAACTATTGTTTCTTTCTTTAGGACTAGATGCTCAATTCTATGGAGGTATTGTGTAGCCTTGCTACTTGATAAACTAGAATACGATAAATTGAGCATTTTCAGGGAGACATCATCCCTTTGAAACAGCAAGTCCAGCTGTCAATGATAAAAAGAATTCAGCAATAGCTCCAACAGTCAAGCATGGTTGGGCAGATATATCGTGCCTGTTCCATGTTTTCCAAGAATCTTTTTGTTGTATCAAATCTACACTCATTTTTTAATTTCGAAATAATGTTTGGCCTAATAGTTTACTTATGTTGATGAGAGTTATGTCATGGTCTCTTTGGCAGTTCAATGTCTTCAAATATGGATGAGAGAGACGATGATGTCCTGTCAAGTACTGCTATGGCTTTTTCCACAAGTACTTCACAGCCTGTGTCTCGAAGAACTCGATTACTCAAAAGCGATAGCCATGCTGGTGGTCCGGGGGTTGTGGAAGGATCCTATCGTCCAGGTTCTCTAGACGGAGGGCAAGTATTCACAATTGGCTTCAGATTCTGATTAATTTGTCGGCCAAAATAATTTCCCCGAACACTTTGTTTGATGGCCTCTCTGTGCCTTTGTTTTCCTGTGAAAGATGACCGCTCACGTCTTCTTCAGTCTTGTAGAAAAGTCTAGGCTAAGCTATTTGTCTTCATGAAAGGCTTTTGGTGATCATTTGGAATAAATATGTGTAGCAAACTATTGTAACTTTGAGTTACATTGCGTTGAGGATCAATCTTTGAATCCTTCGACTGTATAAAGAAGTTGTCCGGGACTAACATTAGTAGGTGTTCATTTGAAAGTCTAATGACACAGTCATCCAATCAACTCTAGTGATAAGTCAATCATGCATGAAACATCCCACTTTTATTAACACTGCATGAAAACTTGGGTTCAAATTTCAATATTTTGGTTTCATTTTAGTTACTAGAATAAGTAGAGGCATGGTTCCTTATGGAAGAATTGGAAAGAGGGAGATTGAGATGGTATGATTTTCGTAATTACCAGCTGGAATGTCAATTCTGCTTACTACATAATAACCTTAGGAAAAACATAACTCAGATTTCTATAGTCTCATTCTCATAATTACCAGCTGGAATGTCAATTCTGCTTACTACATAATAACCTTAGCTTAGGAAAAACATAACTCAGATTTCTATAGTCTCACTTTTGGTTTTTTTCCCTGGTGTTTGTTAAGGAATAAATATTGCTTAAGACTTATCTTATCCCCTAGCCTCACTTTTACATTTTTCCTGATGTTTGTTAAGACAAAAGGATTGCTTAATCTTTTATCTTGTCCACCTGGTCTCAATTTAAACCAATGTGATCCTATGCAGTTCATCCATTGATGGATATGATGATGATGGTTCTCTTGATGAGGGTACAAAAGACGGAAACCACTTCCCGGGTGAGATGAAATATTTGGCTCGGCAGACTCCATCTTGGCTTTCACAGGCTTCCCCAGATGAATTTCTGGTACCTTGATAGAATCTAGTCTTTTATACATGTTCTCTTCTGTTTGCTTTCAATACCTAAGTCTTGGATTCTTTTATATGCAGGAAACTATTATAAAGAGTGATGCACCACTACATGTGAAATATTTGCAAACGATGGTAGAGTGTCTGTGTAAGCTCGGCAAAGTTGCTGCTGCTGGTGCAGTTATATGGTGTGTTAGTTGATTGACCGTCCTCCATATTTCTCCATTTTTTCTTGGCAAACAATGAGTGAGCTCTGTTATTTTGCCATGGATAACCTTCTTATGTTTGTTTTACATTTCCAGTTACTGACCCTGTCTTCAGTTGTCATGTATTCTTGTTCGTTGCATCTTGCTAAGGTATATCAATGTTTTCCTGTTGTCTTTGAACAGCCAAAGATTACGACCCTCGATTCATGATATAATTACATCCAAGATCAAAGCTCATATTACCCTTTCAAGTTCTTCTAGACATTCCATTGTTCCAACTGTTGGCAACAAGGAGGCAAAACTAGAGCAATACAATGTGCCAAAGCCAAAACTTCAAAATGGAAAATCACTTGTTGGGACTCTTTTGGCTGTGAGTCCGGTTTCCGCTGTGATGGCTCCCACGGGGAAAGCTCAGAGTGCTGCAAAAGAGCTTCTGGACTCAATTTTGGATGCCCTTATCCGGATATTTGGTTAGGGAATCAAACTTGTTTTAACATGATTCTCCATCAATAACATTAATCTAAAATTAGGCTATATTTTCAGAAAATCATATTGTCGTCGGTGAAATTTTGGAAATGAAGGCCACTCAGCACGCTGATATTAACACACCGAAATCAGCAACAGTGGATGTGCCTTGGAACCACGATTCTGATGCATCGCATGTTACCGGGGGCTATAGTGTTGGATTTTCATTGACTGTTCTACAGGTATCTTGTGGTTTTTCTGTGTAACACGTAAATGGTTTCCATTATAATAATTTGTAGCAGTTCTATCTATTGGATCCGTGAGAAAAGTTTCTTCTTGTTTTTCAAAAATGTCTTAATATCATCCAGAGCGAATGCCAACAACTTATTTGTGAAGTGTTGCGGGCCACCCCAGAGGCTGCCTCAGCTGATGCTGCTGTTCAAACTGCTAGACTTGCGAGTAAAGCTCCATCAAAGGAAAAAAGGTACTTCCATTATCAATGCTTCATCACCAGCCAATTGAATGGATGTTTGGGCTTGTTGTATGATTTGTTTAAGAACTCAAGCCTCTGTTATTTGTCTCCATGAAATGGGGCAGAGCGAACCGCAGTATGAGAATGCTTATTGTTAGTGTGGTTACTGAGATGCTTAATGTTCCTGGATTTATTCTGCAATTACAAAAAATTGTTTGTTTGGCCAAAAGTTGTGTCATCCTGGCATCTAAGGAGTAGGGACCAGGGAGGACTTCCTTTTCTCTGGATAGAAGTGTCCCATGAATTTTTCAAATGTCTACGATGGTCCTTTGATCTTTAGAGGAAATCTATTGGTGATATTCTTGTAACAGTTTTAGATTTTCAAGTAGTATTATTCTCAAATCTTGTGCCAAGCAAAACAATTACATTACCATTTTGGTGGAGGTATGTTCCAAAACACAGTTTATCCGCAAAATAATTTCTCGCTTATGGCACAAAGTTTTAAAATTGGGCAA